>JASFXZ010000100.1:0-362129 GCA_032209605.1 Mactromeris polynyma | reverse complement strand
TTATATTCATCATTTTTTATCTATCCTATCTTCGTTATGTAGTGTCATGTAATAAACTGGATATAATGTGCGCTGTGTATTATTTTTTCTTTGAAAATAAACATCTTTTGTGCAACTGTCTCATCATAGACATACCTAGTCTAGGTATGAGATCTCATGAATTTTGAACATCTGTTCTCAATAGGTTCCGGTTATTGAAACTGTTTACCATGTAAATCCATGTTTTGCCTTTGAAGTTCATGCACCTTACATAAGCAATGCAGATATATTTTGAATTAAGAAGTAAATGGATAAGTTAAGTCATGGATGAAACTAGAAGAAGTCGTGCAAAATACAAACACATTTTATACAATTGTGGTTGAACATGCTATTCTCTGAAATAATGTTTAATTTCATGTAGTCTTCAAACATACATACAGTATACACATAAAACTGCTGCAGTTCTATTGAGTAATGTAATAAAAAAGTAAAGGCTCTTATAAATTTTTTAGGAATATATTGAAAGTCAAAGTTTATTTCAAATTTATGTACTCTGAAGAAATCTGCTTCATATAACTGGATAATATACGTTTGTGGTGCGCAGTTTACAACATTTTGTGTCTGAAAAATATTCATTTTACAAAATCCATAAGTACGTCATAAATATACATAATTTCAAGCAATTGGATACCCTCTTGACCAAATTCGATGAATAAAATTTCAATGATATAATACACAAAAAATTTATATGTACATACACAAGGTAACATGGGGCGTATTACTAAACAAAGTCACTGCCCTCAGTCAAAATGTTTTAAGAATCTACAATTTCATTAATCTTTCCAGCATGCCTCGAGACCCGTCTGCTTCCGTTAGATTGTATAGTCACGTTTTGAGGAGCACGAACATTCGGTCAATGGCGCTACCGGGATTCGAACCCGGGTCTACGGATTGCCGTTCCGTTATGCTCACCACTACATCACAGCAACCTGACGTCATTTTCATGTAAATTTAACTTATATGATTAAGTTTAACTACGCTTTGGACGAAGTACGGTGCGAATTTTTACGTCCGCCACACAGCACTTAACACCAGCTGTAGTAATATTGATATAAAGTCATGTTTTGAGGGACACGAACATTTGGTCAATGGCGCTACCGGGATTCGAACTTGGGTCTACGGATCGTCGGTCCGTTATGCTAATCACTACACCACAGCGACCTGACGTCATTTCTGTGTACATATAAAGTGTACTCTCCTTTAGCATCGAGCGCTTATAACGATACCATCTCACCATGTGAATGTAACAGCAGTGGAATCAAAGCGCTGTATGGAAGCGTAGTTAGATTGTAGCTCTTGTCATGGACCAAAACATAAGACATATTCCGAATATCCTCTGATGAATGATGGGGAAAGTGAATTTTATAATTTGCAACATTACAACTAAAACAAACACTTGCACAGCAAGTACACAACAATATATAACATCGAAGCAAAAACTACTGTACGATCAATAACATATGGCGTGATTACAAACCACAAGAAAAAGTCATCTAATTAATCAGCAACCTGTGACATATGTCTGATGACACAATGGAATGTACTAGCAGTATACTGAGACACATGTTGAATACAGGGGAACAACTGGCCAACACATTGAAGCATTTACAAGTTTTACCTACAAGCTAGAACACCTATGATTATAGAAAAAATCACATTCCAAAGACTCGGTAGTTTGGCTATATCAGAAATGTTAAAAAATGTCGTATATTAAAACATACTGTGTTATAAAGCAGCGTGTGAATATAACGGTAGTAGAATCAAAGCGCTGTAAGGAAGCGTAGGGTTTATTCATGCCTCGCAGTAACTTTACAGTACACTATTTTTCCTCCTATTTATACACATATTTTGTTTCAACACGCTAATTTTCAGGACTCTCAGTCCTTAGATTTGTATATGTAAAAAATGTCAACAGAAACTCTCGGCACTGAAGTGTTCATCTGGTATTCTGTTTGCTCCCAAGTATGTCCAAGAAATTCTGACCCCTTTGACCAAAACTTGGATTGGGTAAAACATCTGGCAATCTGCCGGCTTCCAAATTTGTCCAATAAATGATGACCTCTTTGACCAAAACTCGGATTGGGTAAAAGGTAATAATATAATATGTCGTTCGCTGCATATTTTTAAGTAAACAATATTTCTTGTATTCACCGGTGAGTATGCGTAATAAATGTCAAGGGTTTTAAGAATGAAATATGTAATTAATCTCACACCATTTTAAGGTCTTCTGGTTTTCCTGGAATATCTTTCTCGTTGATCACGTCAACATATTCCATACCTTCGTCACCCTCGTTGATTACGTCTTCATTATTCATAGTTTCACCATCTGTATCAGGAAACCGCACGAAGGGATCAAACATAGTATCCTCACGAGACAGAGCCACCTTTTTGAAAGCCAAAGGTTCATCGTCTTTGGTCCCAATACGAGGAAGTGATGAAGTGCCATTGGGTAATTTTGGTGGCAAATGTCCGTCCATATCACTTTCTGTAATATTCGCCACAGCGAACGGGTATTTGACACGAATGTTAAATGGCGGAAGTTGAGTGACGTGGTGTGGCGTTACAACACACGAGACCTCACGATGCAAGCAAGTTGTGACTATAAGCAGAGCAGACGACACAAAAGCTATAAATAGTCCTATACTAGACAAAACGAGCGCCCACGAAGTCTGGATATGGACTAAGTCATTCACTTGGCCTAAAGTAGAGAGTGTATCATGTGTGTCTTGTACTGACAATCCGACCTTGATAACAGCTGGCAGTATAAGAACTCCTGAAAAAGATAGGAAAGGTCTTGATTAAGTTATCTGTCGGATTTCACTTAGTTCAACCATTTAATCGGAGATGAGAATATTCAATAGTGCTAATTACAATGCCACTTACCAGACAATAGCATGCAACCAGACGACATGCCGGTCAGAACTTTCCGGGCGACTGTTGAAGAGTCACAAATCTTTATGATTATTAAGAGTATTCCAGTCATACAAAACACTAACGCTGTTGTTAATTCTATCTTAACCTCGGTCCAGTTTATATGTCCAAAATCTGAAATTGAAAGAACACGAAGTAAATAAAGACACTTTAAGAATTTACGAACTAACAAAGTTTTCCTAGTAACCCAAGCGTGATGATGAAAGGATGCGTTCTATCTGGTGATTCGTTTTTAGTTGTTCGATAGAACAACTAGTTATGTGGCAATTTTCGACAGTCGCATCGCCTTAATACGAAAACTACCTTTTCTGGAAGTTGCGCAAGTGAATCGGTTACAAAAGTTAAACATCTGAGCGTAACCTGCATAACATACTCAATACTGGTAGAAATCTTTACTGCGCAATTAAATTTATTTAATGCTTCAACAATAGAAAATAATGATTCGTGCTTCCTGTGAATCTGCTAGTATTGAATACAAAACCAGTGTTCAATATCGAACAAATTCAGTGATTTCAGCGCTTTGATTTGATTTGTTTTAGAAAGCCATAGGAATAGTTCAAGCGTTCTCGTATTTTAGAATCATTTTGTCAGTGTCATTGCTAAATATAGAAATAAAGAACCTATGTATCCGATAAACGCTTTAAGCATTATGTTTTATGAACAGGAAGAGAAAACTATTAGGGTTCGAATTTGTTGATGAAACACGAGATTATTTTATTAATGAAAACAAACCTATGTGTTAGCTCGGACATATATTCCATTTGTCCGTAGTGTTAGGCAAATGTTTTCTTATGAAATAAAATAGGGAAAAAAACAGGTATTTGTTTCACTTAGCATGTGCAATAAACACTTTGTCATGCAATTTCCAATTAAAATTACAAACTAAGTTTGAATACTTCAAATATACAAGCTACTGTGGTGCACGCTAATATTAGGCCCGGCGCCATGTGGGCGAATTTTATAGAATGGCCTTATAATAAAATAATGGTGTGGTTAATTATATATTGACTATTTAATCTGTAAAGGTGTGAAATTTAAAACGGTATAACTTGATTACAATAAATATATTTTTATAATGGTATTTTTAACTTTATATCTAAAAGTGAAAATACGATATTAATATTGAAATACAGATGTTACAATTATTTAGATAAATAGCCTGCATAACTTATATCTGGGACCAATATATAATATAAATTTAATACCACTAGGTTTTATATTCGTTTTAAAACGTTTTTAGAGAAATGAGAGATCATTCAATGAATAATATATAATAAATACATTTCGTACGCATAATTAATTTCACTTCAATAGTAAGACAGCGTAGCTTGATGTTTTTGCAAAAATGAGAGCTGAATTTGCGGCAAATAATTGAGTCATTTCATCGTCATTATTATTTATTAGCTGTGAGATTTTTGATTGGTTTATGATTCACACAAAACTCCACATACTTTGCATTTGCACTCTTACGTTTCATTGATAAGTGGACTGTTCTTGGCACACACATATATGAAATTATTCAGTTATATATTGATAACTAATTCTCCAAAGACTATTAAAGGATCGATGTTACTCACTTGAAGTGGCTGAGCAATTTTCTTTCTGTGTGAATGGTTAATTTGTACTTATGTAACATACATGTACATTGTAGAGTCAAGCATTTAACTCTGGATGTCTGTTTCCTGGACGGTTTTACCAAATAGTTAGAAGTTTTATTAAGTAAGTTTTTACAAAATAACGGTCTTAGTAGTTGTTTATGCCTTGTATTTATACTCCCTCAAACAATTTTTGTCAAGGGTAATACTAGAATCACCCTGTCCGTAGGTCGGTCGATTGGTTGGTCTGTCCAATATATAATATAAGTAGTTTGTATGGCTAACTACTTCATCAGTTTTCAAGGGATTGCAATGAAATTTGGTAAAACAAGCACCATGATAAATGATTTGTAGATGTTCAAGACATAATTTTGCAATGCATCCATCAAAATGTTTAGATTATGTTCCTTTGAACTAAAGTCTCCTTTTAGAACATATGTAATAACACTGCAGTTCATGTTGCAAACTTTGTTAGATCTCGATGGATTGCATTGAAACTCGGCATTAAATCATCATGAGGGTACTGTTAACTTCTACCCCATCCATCATTCTATCAGTCTATACCAATTATGTGTGTTCAACTCCTACATTATTCCATATACTGACCTAACAAACTGTTCTTAATATGCTATTGCGATCGGTAAATATATGTCCAATAGACATCCACGATCTGCAGTGAGCCCCTTAGCGAGCCCCTTGCTGTCAGCACTTTCAATGCGTGTGACGGCTTTTCCAAATCCATCTTGAACTTATCTGCTATATTACAACTAACAGCCCAGCAAAAAAAGTGCGAACATTGAACTGGCAAACTGAAGTAAACAAGTCGAGCAATAACAAACAGCCCAGCATTAAGTGCAAACCTTGAACTGGCAAACTGAAGTAAACAAGTCGAGCAATAACAAACAGCCCAGCATTAAGTGCAAACCTTGAACTGGCAAACTGAAGTAAACAAGACGGTTTCTATAACAAAAAGTACACAGCTCGATTTTAAAGCAGCGCAATCAATACTCTTGTTGCAAATTTCTTTATGCAATTCGCCTTACAAAAACTTGGACAAGGAAGACTTTCATAAACATCAAACTTAATAATACAATTAGGGTATTGAAGTTCTCTATATGTATATGTTAATTTTACTGTATTTAATATGTTATTCATTTATTTAATTTCATGTCACATCAAACTGTACTCTATGTTAAACAGTGACTTATAGGTCCATTGGTCCGGGTGTATTTGATGTATGTTATATATTTATTGTCTTGTAACTTCATACACATGTCACTTTAATAACAATTTACTACTATACCAAAAAGTCACGTTTATATTAATTTGATTGCACGACTATGTCAGCAATCACAATGACATGTGCATGCACTGAAATCAAATCTCTCAAATAACAATGTCGGGTATGTGCACATTTAAGAGCAGATTATGTACGTCAGAAAAGTGCACGCAGCAAATAATCAAAAGATGGCCCCATTGCGAAATGTCATGAATTCATGTTAATTCGGGGTTGACTGTCTGAGTTAACTGGTTTTTTATGTTCATAATATTAATTTGTACCGATATTTGAAATAATTTGTATGATGCGGTATGTATTTTATGTTATTTGTACATGTGTTATGTTTATTTGCAAATGTGTTTTAATTCAGTTTTGATGGCCATATTGTAAATAAGACTTGTTTCTTATTATAATGAAAATGTTTATAAGACTGTTTTTGCTTTAAATTGAAGAAAACTGCATTATTAACTAAATTTTCATCAAATATATTACAATGGCAATTGAATTAGAATATCTTACTGAAAATTGCAAAATTGGGTTTTTAGCATGACAGAAGTATGCAATCACTTTATCTGTTGTTATAGTATAATGTATTTTGTACGAGACAGATTACACAATACGTTTCTATGCCGTTATAACGATGCAAGGTATCGTTAATAAGTTACCAACTTATGAACTTTTAATCAATATAAATTAAAAAAAGTAAGTATTTGGCTTGATGCAAGTATTTTAAAGCACCTTTTCCGGGAATTTGTTGCATTCTTTACGAAGTTTATTTGCAAATTACATGGCTAGTTGAGAAATAAAGTAAATCATGGGATAAATGCTAAACTATTCAAGTTACATTACAAAAGTAATGCTCTTTATGGTGCTATGGAACCCAGTCAGTATTCTTCCATTCCTTGTAAAATAATGTATGGTACCATTATAAAAAACTTGTTTTAAGACAAATATGAATTTAGCACACGTGTGTATCGAAGATTAAATAATGTTCATAATGTGAAAATGCATTGTGTATCAACATACTGTTTCAATGTCTGGTTACGACGGAGATATTTATATAATACTTATATATATATATAGACAAGAAACGTGGCAATACCACGAAACCAGATTTTAAACATCCAAAATAGAAGACTATGTCTTATACTCAGTCATTTAACTTCAATGCCATGAACAATATTTCATAGAAAATGTGTTAGAAAAGCCTCTATATTGCAAGACATGCTGATGCACTCCCGAGCGAGCTCTTCACTTTTACTTTCTATACACAACGATAGATATGACATATATAAAGTGGAGATAATGGGCCCGTTTTATCAACGTTCTTACGCACGAAACTTTCGAAATATTTTCTTACGACGTTCTTACAATCTCAAAAGCGTTTTATAAATATTTTCGTACGCATGCAGTCGCTACGAATTTGTAAGTTTAACGAAAATGCATCGAATGGTTATAGGCATTCGTAACGTTACTCAACAACATTTTTGTCAATTCATCTACTTCATATCACATGAAATTGTCTGGCATTTCTGAAACAAAATATATGTGAATAAATAGGACGAAAAACAGTGTACTGTAGAGGCATGAATAAACCCTACGCTTCTACACAGTGCTTTGATTCTACTGGCGTTACATTCACACGCTGCTTTTTAATATACATGTAGTATATATATTTGACATTTTTTAACATTTCTGAATACCTCAGTAGAACGACGATGCAAGACTGAATGTCAATCACAGGCTAACTCATGCTAGCTGATGGGTGCGCTGTTTTGGATGAATCTGAACGTTCTACAAATAATACACCAGACCTTAGACCCCACAACTTCTGACTCTGTCCTCGTAGGAACTTGTCAGGGACTAATTTGGTGAATGGTTACATATTTTGAGATGTGCCCGTTATTTCAACATATCATTTTAAAATATTGGTGCAACAACGAGACACGGTAAGTTTTCCCAAGAGTGCTCGTATTTTAGAATCATTTAGTCAGTGTAATTGCTAAAAATAGAAAAAAGAAATATAATATTTGTCCTATAAAATATGTTGCTTAGGGAAGAAATGTGTTCAGTTGGATTATTATTAAGATTGCTTGAATTGAGTTAAATTAATGGCAAGCAACTTAATTGAATGGTTGAACTCAGTCATGAATCTAAACAGCTATTTTTGCCCAGAAAAATCAAACGTTCCACGTCATGACCATGTCACACACGACAATACATGATAATTTAAGATGAATAATAATTATAATAGAATCTACCATAGTTATAGAAGATCGTGTCCAAACAAATAACGAACCTATAAGAGTTCAAAGTGCATACAATATCCGACAGATTTGGACACAAACGTGTATTGCACGATTCAATTTATTATCTGTATAGCCAGTTAAAAACCACGGTTGACCCTCATTAACCTTATATATCATTCAAAGTAATAATGCATTTTTAATGAAATTTAGCACAGTTCACTAAACAAACACTGTGTATAACTTTGAGATTTTTTATTGCCTCAAAATGATTTCAATCCATTGAATCTAATGTAAAAAAAATACATATTTTTCCCTACAAAAATACGGCGATAATTATAATCCATTATGCATGTAGTAGGACTTACAGGAGATATTGTCACGAATTATTTCCCTTCATCCCATCTAGAGTTCTCTCCCTGTATCAGTTCCATAGTGTATATATATATATAGACTAATGCCTATTGTGCTTGTATTAACACTGCTGGAACGATGGCCTACACTTATATTTGAGGCTCATCCATCGCATACATATTACTAGCAGATGAATATATACTTATTACGATGAGTCATAAGGTGAGCTAAACCGATAAAACTTCATATATGTCGATGTCTGAGCCTCATATCAGATTTAAAATGGACACTGATGTAATACTGTTTGTACCGACATGTACTGTTCTGCTCTCACACTTACGTAATGGTCCTTTTTTTACTCGAAATTTAACATTGAAAGTATATGCAAGTATATATTTCTGTGGATCAAATATGTCACTTGTTTCTTTAAGGGTTGGTAAGATTGTGTAGTAAAGTTATACAAAGTTTTGTTAAAATTAGCATATAACGTTTTAAGATATTTAAGGTTTACTTGTACAAGCTATACCAGTATATCTAGAAATTAATTTCTGATGATTGCCTCATAACATCTATCAAGTTAATGTAATCATAAAACGACGAACAACTTCAATACTATGTAGGTTGGTAATGATTTGAAAACGAGCTCGAATAAATAAATATTATAGTATCAGACTAACTGAAACTTTATATTGGAGTTGGTTTCGCCGTATATTTAAATCATATGTATAATTTTCAGTCAATGATACCCGAACATTTACATTTATTATATTCGTGATGTGAACAGACAGATTCTCATAATAGTTTGCTGGATTAATTACTCTATAACTTAATTAAACATTTAGTGTTATTCATGTCATATACTTAAGACAATTTAAAACGCAAGTAACATTAAACAAGAGGACCATGGTGGCCCGGATTCTCACCAATTCAGTAAAATTTAGATTTCCAGCAGGTTTAGTTGTGTCACAGCGATGCTTAAGCCAATCAAATCTAAAGTTAAATGTCGATGCAAAATTTGGACCGCCGTACTGCGTTTACAATCTTGACACTGATTTGTTTAAAACTGCACGTTGTAAACGCAAGACTGGAACTGAATAAATTCGTAGACTATGTCCTAAATTATGGTTTGAATGTAGACATGTAGATTTTTAACCACTGACGAATTACTGTCGCGGTTTCGTGTACTTTATAAATCAAAATAAAACAATGGCATGTCAATCAATGTTATGTTAATCAGACAAAGTCAGCAGTAATTATACAATGTTTCTGTAGTCGCGATAGTTTAACGAATTCAACACAATCACGGTGAAAATACATGTAAGACTAATGTTCAAAGAAATCAAATTTGCTTTAAAATGAATCAGAACTTTCTTGATCATATCAAGAAGACTACGGGATAAATATTTTCTAAGCTTTTTACGTATTCATCGAGTCTGATGATATTGTTTAGAACGGTCCAATTATTATTTATAATAGAGCTATCTCGTATTTTATCTTAATTTAGACACGAGATAAATGCGTAAGCATCGTATTAATTAATGTACTAGCACATGTTTTTTTAAATACATATATGCACTTAAGTAGTGAGTTTGTGGAAATCTCTTTAAGGTCAATGGAAAATGCCAGAATGGTCCTGTAATAGTGTTGTAATGTACATGATTTACACACTTTATTAAATTTTATTTAACATGTAACAAACCATATGTACCACACATGTTATTATTGTTGAATGTATTCATAAGTTCATATAAATAAAACGGAACCAAATTTTGATATTTGGTTATTTTTATTCATTGATTCTATAACACGTGCACGTGAGATAATTCAAAATATCAACCAATTTAAAACTACAACGTAATCACTTAATTCAATTCTCACCGATCATCTTTTTTAAAGATATTTCTTGTAATCTCTTGAATTAGCAATAGTTAATGTCCTGCATCATTTCGTATAACATATTCAATATTATGGGTGTTGCGTGGTATATATGCTTTCCACGACACGGTTTGTCTAGATATTTAATAAATCGCATGGTCACTCAATATACTTAATGTTCTGACTTTTCTTAGAATTCATCTGTACATGCACATACGCAAATATTAGCAAATGAAATTCGGTTTAATTTCGCTTAAATATTATGTGTTATTTTTAAAAAACAAACAAAGACAATCTGAAAAGTTTAGTTGTCGGAGGTTAATGCATGGTAACATATAGCATATTTATAGTATGTATATACCTGTTAATGCAGTTGTAAGTTTAAATCCCATATGTCTAGAATCGTGAGGTGTAAAAGACGTACAATCCCGTCCGGTCGCCGCGTTCAAACATACACGGACATACCACACCGACGATTTAGTCTCAACCTCACCACCAAGGCTGACTAGAGAAGTTCCAGATAAAAGATCTACCACAGAAAGGTCTATGGTCACTAAAAGCCATCCAGGACACGTAATTCCGAGGATCTGAAAAATCAGAGAGGCCAAGCAGACGCCGAGACTGATCTTTGTTAGAAGTAATCCTGAAATCATCTTTAAACAACTGAACACCTTGTCGTCACGGCGAAGTTAATGAAATCGTGTTATAGTTTGTTGTGGATATCAATTATCGATCCGATCACATCGATGAAGTGCTGTCGTCTGATCGGTTCCTGTATAATTGCAGTAATCCAAATGCATTATGATAACTGTTACCCAGTGTCCAGGCTTAGTCGTTAATTCATATAATAATCGCGATCATTTATCGAGAATTTTTATAATAAATTAATCAAACGCACAACATGCAGAGAAATGAACAATCATTAACTGATTCAAGGGCATGTTTTGCGAATGGCACCAGCTTGTACCGACACAACTGTCTATGTTAAATCATTCATCGTATGTACCTACACCAGACGCCTTGTATAGTTGATAGGCGCAATTTGTCTGTGACCGATCAATTCAATCACTATAAAAACTTTGTTCAGCTATACTTTTCAACATTGACTAGAGTTATCGATGATTAGTCATGGGAATTAATTAACATTGACATATTCGACTATTTTTATTCTGAAGAGGTTTTTAATAAACCGTGTATAGAATAATGAAGCGTTGCATATGAATCATATATACTATACAAAACGTAGGTACGAGTAGAGTTTAAAACACGTGGTACGTATGTTAATGTGTGGTTTAACTTAATAATGTAATAGGAGATTATGACGCCCTGTCTCGCCCATTTTATTTCAAATGAAATCAACTGGACACCAAAATATAGCAAAATTCGTTTCGGAAAATACGTGAATCAACTCTAACATACATGGTATTAATAATCACGAGTATTTGAAAACATCAACAACAAATAATTTTTGATTCAATAAAAGTAAGTTTGATAAAATGTAACGTGAAAAGAGAACAACTTTGATAAATTCTACAGGAAGTTATCTGATTTATTGCGATACACAACATTGTCAAAAGTAATTGGGAAACTTAATTAGATTATTCAATTAAAACGTAGATATACTGTTCTGACGACAATAAAAATGACTTCGGTGTGTTTTTTTCTCTTCACAAGACATGAAAACAGTTTGAAAATGTATCACCAATAAAAATAAAAAATAAAAATAGTTTAAAATACACAAAATCCTGAGAGGAATGTCCCTGATAATCAGAGCTCTTATGATAAAAAATATGTGTAATAAAACAGCTAAACATGATTTCGTTAAAGCCAGTTCAATTGATATGCGCTAAAACGTAATTTCATTCAGTGTACCCTTGTAGAAACTGTGTTAATCAAGTACATTTGCCTATATGTTTGAGTATATTTCTATTAATCACTCCGTATTAATAAAAGTCATTAAAGTGCAAATATATTTGTATTTATATATTTGCATTTGCCACGGATTGAATGTTAATAATTTCACACGACATTGAAAAGGAAACAGTATGTAATTTAAAATGAAATGGTTTTATCAGATGTACGCGTCTAAGTAGTAAATACATGAATACTATCATCAACAACATTATATATTATAAAAGTACCATCACGATAGTAACTCATAAACTAAAAGAATAATTGTGCCAACTTAACTATCAACTTGTCATAACCATACAACATAGTACTGACTGTTTTTATTATACAAATTGCAATAAGAAACGAGAAACACGAGAATGTGTAGATATGTTGACGGTATGTACAAGTACTTGTAGTATGTCATGAAAAGTGTGTATTATTTCAAAAGTTCATTTTGATACTCTGATGCCAGTGTTACAAGGGCTCGAGTTAGCCAAACGAAGGAATAAATGCTTCAGGGGGACTAGTCACAATGTACTAAGAGAGATATATGGATTGCAAACTCTGATAAAGCAAAGTGGCTTCTTATAAAAGTTCTGTTTTACCTTATATTAAGGTATACCCAACGTTGTATAATCCGACATTGTGCGTATTTATATTGACTATTTTTCAATTGCTTTTAGTGATCTTGATGACTTCTTTTCGTTTTACTACTGTCTCACGTATTATTAGTTTATTAACGTCTCATCATATATATACATGTATACAAAACATTATCAATTACATAGGATAAAATATGCCATTCTAGTAAGAATTATAAGAGACGGGCAATACATTGCACAATAAAACATCCATATCACTATATATAAGATAGTTAAAATCATATTATCAATATTAAATATATTGAAACATGTGATAAAACTACACGTGTATATAACAATAAAATTTCATCAACTGAGACACATTTGCTAATCCCTTAGTAGAAAATAAATAATGATAAAAAATTACTACTATGTGAAATACAAGAAAAATTGATATTGTCTCGTATTGTTTATAAATGCATGTTTGCGATTAATAAATGTGATTAGCAAATGTGTCTCTGTGGACACAAAATATTGGAACAACGATAAAAAAAATTATTACATCACTTACATATTAAAAGTAACTACTTACATGTTAAAAATTGTCGCCTTTGAATTATCAAAAAACAGGTTTTGGCACTAATCCTTATCATATTAGGGTCGGAAAACAACAATACACATTTATCCATTTCCGACATTGACATGAATAAATTATTGCACTGGATTGCACTTTGAAACATTGCGTTTCTAAAATCATTATATATATGACAATACAACAATACATGAATCTCATCCTCAACAGTACCGCAAAAAGGGCAAGTTCTCCTGTCAACTTCTAAGCCTTCATATCGACCAATTTCGATTCTAATTGGTGCAACACCACAACGAAATTTACTTAAAGCTGAACGGTGTTTAGTTGGTAAAATCATTTTGCAGTACTGTTCAGGAGAAAATTGGTTTTTAAACATTCTATAAAATCTCAGCTTATTGCCACCTTTACCAGAAATTCCTACAACATCATTAATTCTAACTAACCATTTATTAACATAATCGGTAAACTTAATATCTTCAACACACTGACTGAATACATTAGGCAGTGGATGATCTAAACTCATATACATTTCTAAATCATTAACTCTGAAAAAATCTTTCATGACATAAAACCAATTTTTACAAAGCCTGTTCGCTATGTTATATGCCCAAATTGCTACTCGTTTATTGAGTCGTTGAGCATTCATAGACCCGATGCGAGACCAATATAGAGAAATACATTTCCATTGTCGGACAATTGGTGGCTTCCAACCCATGTCTCCAGATACCCCATCAGTGGGTGTGTATCTACCGACGCCCAAAAAGAAACGTTGAGCTCTATTATGAATTGCATCGATACACGAATATGTCTTAAAACCCCAAAGTGGAGCACTGTAGTTGATTACTGGCCATACAATAGAATCATATAATTTAGTAAAAACATCATATGGTACTCCACCAATGACCTTACATTTCGCTATTAAAAGGCCTAAAGCACGACTAGCACTCTGGGCAACACATTTAGCTGTCACATTAAAATCAAGATTTTCGTGTAATACAACACCAAGATATGTATATCTATCAACTAAAGACAATGTATTATCACCACATACAAATTTAACATTGGTACAAACATGACACTTAGGTCGAAAGTGTACAATATTACTTTTTAATGGATTAACAGTCATATCATTTATTGAACACCAATCATTCAAAGCATTTAAAAGTATTTGCATATCTTGCGCGGAATCCGCTAGTAATACAATATCATCTGCATAAAGCATAATACAGACAGTTTCATCAGCAATGGTAATACCAATATTTAGTGATTTGATAAACATAGTCAGATCATTAATATACAAATTGAACAGAAGCGGAGATAATATACAACCTTGTCTCAAACCGCATTTTACTTCAAACCATTCCGTATTAAATGAATTTACTTTAACACAAGCTTTAACAGAGTTATATAATGATTTCAAAGCATTAAACATTTTACCTCTAATTCCGATGTCAGATAGACGCTTCCACAACATATTCCTGTTAATAGTATCAAAAGCTTTCTTAAAATCAATAAAAGCACAGAAGGTGGACTTATTAACCTTTTTCCTACTATCAATTATGCTAGTTAATGACATCACATGATCAGTGGTGCTTCTACCTTTTCTAAAACCATTCTGTTCATCAGATAATTTGTCATTAGTTTCGGACCATTTACTAAGGCGGCAATTTAAAATGGAACAATACAATTTATACATTGACGGTGCTAGAGCAATACCTCTATAAGATAAAGGATCCCTCTTGTCTAAAGTAGACGATTTCGGAATAGGATTAATGATACTCTTACTCCATAAAGACGGCATGATACCTTTATCAAAACAAATGTTAAACAATATATGCAAAAATGAAATAGACATATCATTATTCAAAACCTCTACTGGTATGCTATCTATACCACACGCCTTGCCTTTATTTGCCTTATCAATACAAGTTCGTACCTCTAAAACAGATATATGATCATTAAAGGTTACGTCACTTTGTGATAAAATATCATTATTACCAATATCATCAAAATTAGAATGATTGACCGATTGAAACAATGAGCTAAAATCATTCCTCCATTTGTTTAAAACATCACTGACTTCATAAGAAACATTCCCACTGTCTAATACTACCTCCATTGGGATTTGACTTTTGGCTGAACAATTAACCCCAATATTGCCAAAAGACTTCCAAAATTTTGAACTATCAACGTTACACTCTTCCAAAAGTTGAGTTTGTAAAGAATACCAATAAAAACGTTTGGCACGTTGTTTCTCACGGTCAAAATTCTTACGTGTCTGGACATAAACTGACTTCAAATGAATTCGAGCATTCCTATCCTTACATGTCAACCACGATTTTTCTGTTGTACACACATTATTCCACATATCTGTGAATTTATCTGACCACCAAGGCTTCCCTGGTCGACGTCTTTTATTGTGTACTCCACGTCTAATTTGTTTAAAAGACAAATTATTATACATATTCCGTTTAACAATTGAACACCAATCATCATATACAGAATCAATATCAGACTGAGTACGGTAACCACACTCAAGCTTGGAAATTGTACTATTTACACTCAATATAGTCTCTTGATCTAACATAAAAACATTACTAATATTTTTAACATCAAACTTTGTATAACTATTCCCATTAACTTCGGACCTATTGGAGAACGATAAATCATCAACATTTGAATCAAAACATATATTCCACATCAACAGAGAGTGATCAGGCATGGGGGATGGTGTTACACTGTCTAAGATATTCGACATATTAATAAGATCTGTAACCTTATGAACTTGAAAGTTTGCAAAATTCGACAATTTATCATACATGACACAACAATAATCTACAACTGAGCTACCCTTCGTTGATATTGAGGTAAAATCATGTTTTTTGTTATTCCTACCATTTAACATACACATGTTTACATTCACTAAAAAATCTAAGAACATTTCTCCATACTTATTGGCAGAATAGTCAATTACTTCACGGTCAATGATCGTATCAACTCCTCTAATAAAATCATCATTATTGCCACATCGACTATTAAAATCACCACACATATATAGTAAACCGTCATCTTTATACTGATAAATAATCTGTAATAATGTATCATAAAAATTATTAACATCAAAAGTTCGAGATGAGTTTTCTGGAGGTAAATAACAAACAATAGGTAACAAAGACACATTGTTAATCTTGTGCGCCAGTTTGATCAGCAATAAACCTTCACATGTATTATCAACAACAGAAACAGTAAAATCTACAAGCAAGGAATTACGGATAAAACATCCTACTCCACCGGAACCAGTTCGGGCATTCTTATGAATGCGAGTTCGGTTATGCCCAAACCAAGTATAACCATCGAGATGAATAACCTCATCGCCTAGTAGGTGAGTTTCTGCTACTCCTATAATGTCTAAATCACAAGATAAAACACACGATGACCTAAAAATAAAATTATCACAGTTAATATCAGTTTTCCACCCTCGCACATTCCAAAACCCGGCTACGATCTATCTGCTTTGGCGACCGTTGAAGCGAGTGTGTCTCCTGCCAGACCGACCTCGACCACCACGGCGAAAAACGTCATTCCAACCGCCATCCGAGCGTGAACTAGTTTCATAACTGGATGACTGACTATAACTATTGCCACCATCACGAGTACCCCTAGATCCATGCTCATATGTACCACGGTTGTTCGAGTCTCCTGAATTATTTGGAGTTCCAGTTTGGGCACGTCCGTTGTTATTGTCTTTTTGGTGTACAACACGAGAACCTCTCATAGAGAGACCATTTGGGTTCGACTTCAGTGCACTGAGGATTGTGGCGAAATTCCTGTTCATTGAACGTTCTGTTGGTAGCTGATCCGGGTGTATGAATACATCAGAAAACTGTCTACTTTGTCTAAGCTGTGGTTTAGCCTTCATAATTGCCTGTTTATCTGTTTTAGATTTCAGGCTGGCGATCACAACGCCAGGCCTAGACTCATTGTATGACCGCTTACGTTCTGCCTTAGTTACAGTTACATTAGGTAGTTTCAATCCATCCCTGACAAATGCGTTCACCTTGTTCTGAGTGTTCTCTGATGCACTTTCAGGAAGATTGCGAATGACAATATTTAATGACCGATCTAGTTCTGGTTGTGGATGATTTTGAGATCTAATGTTGTTACTGGATAATTTCAAAGACGTGAGTTCCTCACGAATGTCAGAAAGATCAGCAACTAGTTCTGCCTTCATGACTTGCTTAAAGGTTTCCATACGTGAATCAACATCTTTCTTCACCTTGTTTATTTCAGAATTTATGCGTTTATCTAGAATCTGAGATACTTTGTTCGCAATACGATTTTCAAATCCAGACTCAAACTTGTCAAAACGTTCTTCCATTGCCATATACATCATATTGACATCCGATGATAACTTATCAAACATTTGTTGTAAGGTGGGCGTGGCACTAACATGAATATCTGCTTGTGATACAACAACTTTGCGTGGAGCTGGTTCAGGGTTCAGATTACGTCTAGCCTTTGCAAGCGGTCGTGACCGCTGCTCAGTGAGATCTATGGAATCAGATGGAGATTCACAAGTATCAACCGTAAGAAGATGATCAGGCATCATCGAAATTTCCGGAAATTCATCATTCCTAACCTTCTTAGAAGTAGTATCGCATGTCCCAGATACTGATCTATGGCGCTTTCGTGCACTTTGCTTAGGTGTTTGGATCTTGCAAAAACGCTGAGATTCCATTATTGAATCAACATATTCAGCAGCTTCATTATTCATGGTAGCCAAATGAGTTTTTGATGCAGACATGATTTACTTATGACGATACCCCACGAAGTGAAGACCTCATCCACCCTAGCAAACTGTGTGTTCAGTCAAGCGAGACCGCTCTCCGAGTAGAGTAGAGTGACGTTTATAAACTTGACCAGAAAACAACCAATCAATTTAAATCACCGAAGTCTATAAATAGCTCAATTGACACACAGTTTCAAAATTCAATGCTCAAAAACCTTACTTTGGAATGACCTCCGTACTATTCCTTCCATATAAATATTCCAAATACACTTATACACAAATACACAAAATTCCACTTCATTAAATTGTATAGAAAACACTTTTATCAAAAATTTTATCTCCTCACAATGAAAACCGCTTCTAACTATTCCAGGTGCGTACTATGTACACGTATGTTATTTGCCATGTTATATTCATTACTACATACTGTAATATTTCCACACTCATGTTTTTATGTATACATTGAACTGAGCTTAATAAATAAAAAAAACTTGTAAACTTATTAACTTGACAGTGTTTTACCAAGACATAACACTTTCAGATCTATGTTACTGATCAACGTAGTGCTCACCGCACAGCGCAACATCACGAAAGTGTTCCTCTCTTGAGCAACAATTTTCTTTGAGACAAATTATCAATTTTCCTGCAATAAGAATTTACAATTAATTTATTATCCTCTCTACAGCACAAACCAATCAACACAAAAATTGGCATCTCCGTAAGTGTGTTGCTCCGGAAGTTTGCATTGTAATACCATTGGCTTGTTGAGATTTTAAGTTCGTGAACACCGTGATGAATTATTGGGTTTGCGTTGTTATCGTCTGTATGTAATCAAATATTCATTGACGAAAAATATCCCGTGGACATGTCTGAATACCCGAGTAATTAAGCATCACTTATTTTCCTGACCAATGCTGAAATTGGCAATAAATCGAAACGCAATGATACATGATTAATTCCGTAGAAATTAAAAGTTACACTTGATGACTTTCAATACGGCCATTCAATACGTTCGGAAACAAATGCGGTAAAATATACAGCAAAGCAAATCATAATTGAGGATACATGTATAGAGAAATGGCAATTTATAGGTCAAGTTTGTTGTGCAACATAATAAATTGCCGAGATGTTACGATTGCCGGCCACTCTATATCCAAAATGGATTTCGGTTAATTCACCGAAATTCAGTGGATTTCGGTAGGTAACGTACCCCTTAACGAAAAGTTAACCAATCCGCGTCAAGGTTACATACGTTGTTCGGTTGAAGAGAAGTTTAGTTAACGTTTGATTTGATTGGTTTACACAACACTGATATGCAAATAGCAAAGCCATGTAAGGACGGCTGTGCCGAAAAATGACTAGATTTAATGATTCTTCAGCTTTTGAACCTGGTCATAAATTGGTTACCTGACAAACTGTTACCGGCTAAATGGGACATGTCGTTATGTAAATAAAATACAACTTATAGATCCATATAGGTATGGCCTCAGGGGGCATCAAGCCTGAGTCGGCCTTTATTAAAACTCAAGATGGTGAGCTCCTGATGATCTATATTGTAGTATAGTATATGTCCTATACTATAGTTTATAACCCGGTAAATCCGCAAGATATAAGTTTTGATATATTTCCTAATGGGTGTGGCCGATTTTAATATTACCAACAAAGAAAGCAACATATCAGCTTTGATATATTTCCTTATGGGTGAGGCCGATTTCAATATTACCAACAAAGAAAGGAAGATATCAGCTTTGATATATTTCCTAACGGGTGAGGCCGATTTTAAAATTACATGTTCTAACAAAAAAAAACATTATTCCGGAGCGTCTGGCGCCGCTCATGGTTTTAGAACTGCCCCCCTCGCCGCGATGTTTGCACAGCGGATTTTGTGCGAGTAGTGAAGTTGGAGTAGAGTTTCGTTTACTCCAATAATTAATTCGCATCTTATGCATACGGTTCCGTAAGAAAGATAATTCAAAATTTTGATCAGTTCCGAAAAGATATACAGACATTTTGATTTGCTTTAACTTTCGTTAACAAGTTTCAAAACACAGCTCTACCGTTTTCATAATGCCGATAACCATGCTTTTCTCGAAATCAAGCACTAACAACACACTTCGCAAGATCCGGGACCAATATTATACAATTTCTTATTAATTTCTTATTACAAGCCAGCTCTATGTCAATATTATACGTTGTCCATACTCTATGACTTTGTTTCTGTACTATGCATCTTTCTGTCATGTTGAAATGATTTATGTCTATGTTCGTAAATGTAATGTTTACATGCTTTTCTCCTGTCTCATGTATTATCGCCATCTTGTCATTAGTAAAGCATTATTAAATTTTAAATGGCGATAAACTTGTAAAAGTTTATGCTAATAAATGTATGTATGTATCAATACTATTATGATGACGGTGGACATAGGCAATGTCTTGTGGAGTTATTTTATCATAGTTTGTCTGATGAGTTTTAAGATTGTAGCACGGTAGACTGTAGGTCTTGTCCTGTAGTCTTAGATTGTATTGTAGAGTCTCTTATTACTGTGTGTACATGTCAAGGGACGAAAGCACAACATTGTAATTTCGCTTTCAACCCTCGATGCATCTTATGCTTATTTGTTCGTTCTTTTTTTCGCAGACTGGTGTTGGCGTGATGGCGAAGAGTGTGCTGACGATGATGGCGAAGAACATGGCGAAGATGTCAAGATGGAGTGGACTTTCGAAAAGGTCGAGAAGAATTCATTCTTTAAATCCACTAAATATGTAGTATGCTCCGCGGGTCTAAGAATAGGTCATGGCTCTAGCCAGGATTCAAACTTCCAAAAGTAATCAGTCTAAATGGGCTTAAGATGTAGTATGTTCAGCGGATCTAAGAAGAGGTCATGGCAACAGTCAACTCCTTTATTGGTGTGGTGAGATGCACTCAACGTTCATCATCGCTTTAACCACACCTGGGTCTGCACGAGGGAAATTGCAGATAAAATGAATGTGCATGCCGCCAAGCCATTCTGTCGCTCAAGCTGGACCATCTCTATAGCCAAACGTAACCAGTCTAGCGGGGATTCGACCTTGCAAAAGCGACCACTCTTGCTGCCGGGATTCGAACACACTTCCAAGAGTCGCCCCCAAAAAGCCCTGTTTGTTCAGTGCGTTTTCCCTGTGTTGTGTTTTATGTGTTATATGTGTCCCCTGTGTTGATGTGTCTAATATGGTTTCTTTCTTTTGCAGTCGCATTCATGTCGGTGATGGGGAACGTCGCACCGGGCCATGCCGTCGGACCGCGCGCTATCGCGTTATCCTATTTTCGGATGGTGGTGGTGTAGTAGATTGTAGAACAGTAGTAGTAGATTGTAGAACAGTAGTTTTTAGATTGTAGCACGGTAGACTGTAGGTCTTCAACATAATTGTAATTCCTTCTTTCTTTGGTCCTTTTGCAGGCTGGTGTTGGCGTGATGGCGACGAGTGTGCTGGCGATAATGTCGAAGAACCTGGCGAAGATGTCGAGATGGAGTGGACTTTGGAGAAAGGGAGATAACCTTTGTTGAGTTACCAATTACTTCTCACACTGATGCATGCTACATCATATATTGTGACATCAACTTTTATATCCTGGTAGTAAATGTATCAAAATTCAACTTCCAGTGTTAAAGAATATGTTATTTGACTATTTGCATTGTTTAATTCATCGAGATGTTACAATCTTTAGCAACAATGAAATCTCAATATTACAGCTGATGAAACACTTGTCTGATGACATTATTATGAGTTATACTCGTATATGGGCATAGTCTTGTTTGTTTATCTCAAATGTTTTCCTTGTATGGATTACCTATTAATGCATTTGACTGGATAAGCTGTTACCAATTATATGTCATTTCTATAAAAATAATAAATGATTATTATTATTTCAGGACAGTGAACTATAGACGAAGTGTGGAGGTAATGATAGATTGAGCTTACGTGTTGAAGAAGCACAACTTCTCTAAGTAGTTGTGAAGCGAATCTGTAAATTCTCGTTGAACATTTGGGAAATGAATTTGTTTTGGTCAAACAAGTTATTCACCTCTAAACCGAAAACCCTTCTAAACCCAACTTTTTCTTTGGTCTGGAAGGTGTTTGGTTTGGAGGGGTTCCACTGTACATTTAACACTGTATCCTATTTGTGTATCATTATATCTATTGTGAGCAATAACATATCAAAGTTTTGCAATTATTCTTATTGTCATTGACTTGGTAGTATATTGTATATCTAATACACATAGTGAGTATTTAACATATGATCATACATTACCAGAACTTCGTTAATTCCATCTCCATGGATACATTGCCAATTTATGAGCATGAATGTAATGTTTTGTTGAGATGGAGGAGAACATTTCTGCATCATCAATTATCTTATAAATACAAGAATATAAACACTATTAGTTGGTCCTTGAGTAATATTGAGTCCATGATATGCAATAATCTTAATTTTTTACATGGATAGTTACTGGGTTGTAAAAAGCAACAGGGGAATGGCAGTTGATGTCTTATGAAGATTATGAAAATTTCCAGAATGTAGTGTCTTAGTTTTTATTATAGTAATGCAATTGCCAAAATTACCAAATATAGTTTGTATATTAAAAGCAGCAACTGTAATTGATGACCACTGACGACGATGATCCTATATTTGCTGAAAATTCGGACTAACAACAATTGTTAAAACTTATTCCAGAGATTATGTTTACAAGTTAACACAAATTGACATGATAAACTGCAAAAACAAATAAGTATAAACATTTGGAATTACAAATTACTGACCATGCATAGGTAGAAATGTACACAAGTGATCCGACGTCCTCAAGATTTTTGGTCGATTCCAACAAAAATCACAATTGATGGTTCAAAGCTTCACTAAAGAAACTTTTTTTCCTGGCAAAGTGTGAAGTTTACACTTTGAGTCTGAAGCCATGTAAAACACTTGAAGATATATGTAATAATGCAATACAGAATACACCTGTCAGCCATTAACGTATTAGATCCATAATAGCCAATGTTTAGAATCCTCTGAATGCCTGATAATCACATTTGATTCTATTTCCTATACTGACTTTAAATAAAAACTATTATGAGATTTTATCATGTAGAAAAAGTTATCATCCATTTTGTTGATGCACTCCCAATACCACTAAATTGCAATACGTGAATAAGACGACTGTCTATATTTTAGTAACTGCATCTTTTATTTTCATTATATCATTCAATAAAGTTCATCAATATATGCCTAAAACAATGCCTTACATGAAAATAACACTGACATTAGCTATAACACACCATTTACAAAATAAAATCTGCCCTAAAAGCTGTCATAATGTTCATTGACTTCAGGTTCAGACCCAATTGATCATCAAATACAATTTAAGCTGGCAATATTGAAGGGGAAAAATACAACCAGTGATAATTTTATCTATAAACAGTAGTTAGTAGCATACCAAAATACGAGAGTTTTATTATCCAAGACTTTACAAAAAATTATGTTTTGTATTATCATCATCATTTTCATAAAGAGGAAAAATAAGAGAAAAAATGACAAAATATTAATATGTGTGGACTAGACGTATTGTTCCTTGAAATGAATTGATATATACCATGACCTTAAAGGTGACAATACATTTTATAACAAATGAGATCTAAGAGCTGAACTGACAAAAAAATTCATATTAAGGGATAAATCCTGTGAAAATGTGTTCGACTCACGATTACTGAAATTCTAATCACTACAAAATACAGTATGGCAACATTTCACAACTACATTTTATTTCACTATAATACTGCTTTCATAGTTCATCAAGAAGAAGAGAAAACAACGCCTTGCTTAAAAAATGTTGCAACAAAATATGTTTTGTAAATACATGTACTATGGTCATTTCGAGAAGCGACACCCTCAGCTATTCTTCTATATTTTTACCCATGATAATAAAAATACTTTTACTTTATACGATGCTTATTTCACTAAACATATGACCATTATATCAGTTCGGTTCCTTAAATAATTCATTACATTCCAGAATTCATGATATAAATTTATGTTAAACAACGTATTAAGTCTGTTCAACAGACTGAACAGCAATTTGCAGAAATTCATGTAAAACGTATTAAGACTGAACAGCTGAAAACATTTGAATTGTTCAAAGTGTTGTTTTCAATTTCTTCATTAAGATGGATAGATCTAGGTATAGATGAAATACAGATTTTGATAGATCTCTTTAGTGCATTCACATTGTCATTGTGCAGATTAAAGGTTTCCAACAAGTGTTTTTTTGTAAGTTTATTACACCAGTTTGATTTTTGTTTTATTAGGTGTCTTGTCAGTAAACCTACACGCCAATCGGGCCAAAAAAGTAGTCCGTCTACAAATCAATATCATTCTCTGCACGTCATTATCGTGACTCGTCGCATTACATTGAAAATGCACAGGAAAATGAAAAAGGACATGTGATAATTGCATTTCTACTTCTAGTATTCAATCATCCAAAGTTTATTCACAAGTTCCGAAGTCTGTTTTTAGCTGGATTTTTCAGCGAAATTCTTCGGCTTATAGATTGGCGAAAAATGAGCGGCGGGCGGTCTGATGTCGTTACCAATTTGCGTTAGAGTTCTTTCCTGTAATAGTGAAACACTTTTTAACCAATCTACATGAAACATTGTCGGAATATCTGTCTGCATCATATCTCAGACAAATGGGTCTCGGGTCGAAAAATTAGGTAACTATGTCAAATCTTAGGGGGAAAAGTTTCTTATTCCTTTCCTATATTCACCATTTTTGTCGAGCCAACCTGTGGTGTGCTCTTTATAGTTGCCACAATAGCGGTTCGTTGTATTTGCGTGCGTGCGTGCGTCCGTCTGGATTTGTTTTATCCGAACCATTACTATGTCATTTAAAGAGGGATTTTCAAATTATTTGGCACACATACTCACCATGATGAGTGGGCTCCATGCGCCTAAAGCCCATGTCAGTAGCTCAAAGGTCAAGGTCACGCTTAGTGGTAAAACATCAAAAATGGGTCTAAAACATTTTGTCTGGAATATTACAATGTCATTTATTAAAGGATTTTCAAATCACTTGTCATAAATGTTCACCACTATGAGTCAGTGAGTCACTTACACGACTTGTGTCCGTAGCTTGAAGGTCAAGGTCACACTTAGTGGTCAAACCTCAAAAATGGGTCTAAAACATCTTGTTCGGACACGGTCATTTATTGGGGGATTTTCTTACTCGTCACAATTGTTCACCATGATGAGACGGTGTGTCACATGCAACACTCGTATCTGTAGCTCAAAATTCAAGATCACACTTATTTACTGTATTTTCTTAGTTTCTTGACAATTAGTGAGCTCGACAGATTGCCCTTAGGCATCTAGTTTTCCAATCTTCATGGAACTTGGGTCAGAATCTTTGTCTTCATGATATCTTAGACAAATGTGAATATGGGTCATACCTACATTATGCTCAAAACGATACAATAAATAGTAGTCAAAAGCAATAAACACTACTGCAAAATTCCTTGTCTGTTTAAATAACACTATATTAACGATGACGTATAGTAAACTTGTCACAGTTACCTTTATTATAATGATGATTAAATCGACAATTAACAAACTTGTACCGTCTGTGTATTTCATAGATAAAAGATTGACACATATAATTGAGATTGATCGTTATTGAAGTTACCTACTTATGTTCAAGTCTACGAACTATGTTAAAACACAAATGAGAACGAGGAGTGTTGACAACGACACGATTACAGCAATTGCTCCGTCCGTCATTGTTTAATCCGCATATTCCTTAAGACCGTGTTACACCGACAATGCAAATATTGCACTTACGTCCATGTAGTGTTGGACATCATTTAGTAACTAATACATTAGGCCAGACCGTCTTATAGTTTAGTTAAGCGTCAACCTAACCACCTATTCGAAAAAAAAACACAAAGTCGTTTCTAAAAAACGCAAAGCAAGATAATAGATGATGTCTCATTTCACATGTTTTAATGGGATTAACATGATAAAAATATAACTAAGCAACTTGTTTCTTTATAAACCATTAGAAGTCTAACATAAATACTGACTAATTTTCACTCACTACTTTCAAACATGCAAGTTAACCAAATATTTACAAATCATTCGTAAATACGACACAACGGTTACTTCCCTTGGCGATTTTTTTAAACTTGCGAAAATGTTTTTTTTTTTTTTTGGCTCAAAGAGCTCAAAACATAGGCGCACACGGGCTCTCAACAAAAATATATAACGACATGGCCTAACGTATAAGTAAACATCAATATATTGATTCCCGGACGCCTAGCCAAACCATACAGGACAAGCTGTATCCGGACGGTTAGACTAGAGGCTAGCTGTCTCGGTTATCGTACGGCTAGCCACTGTCATTCAGTTATGTAGACAGATAGTGGTCAGTTGGCATGACAAGTGTTCCAGGGCTACCAACCAGTACTTAATATGTTCTTCCTCAAGTCAATCACAATTTTCCCACATGAATCAGAGGCGGAGGACAAATTATTTTGGACGCATTGACTTCAGTTTAATCGATCACCTACACGCCGCATCCGGGATGTTAGGGGTGATGTGTCTACTTTAGTGCAGATGAGTTCCGTTTATAAAGCAGCAAGTCTGTTAATCAAATGAAGTTTACTTTAGTTTTTTGTTTTGTATTTACAACATACAATCAAATATTTCAGTTGTGGAAATTTAGAAAGAGAGAGAATAAGAAGTTACAGGGAACGCCACAAACATAAGACAGTGCCTCTCCACACTGACCTCCGGGAAAACAACAATCCGTAAAACATTAGGCATTTGAAAGGGCTCAACACATAATGACACAATTAATATCATTTCAAACGTCTCTGTCCTTTAGTATCCACATATTCATAAATAGGCATGACATAATAACGGAGATACTCTTTCTTTGAATGGCTATGGTCCCCAGCTGGAGGGGGGCTAGAATTCCCCAGCTGTCGCACTACAGAGGGGTAAGACCCCCCCCCCACTGTGCCTGCCCGTTTGCCGTGGGCTGCTACCCGTGTCGCCTGATGAGAGGATCCTGGTAGTTGAGCGGGTTCTGAGTTGGCAATTTATACTTGGTTCTCTCAATACACTGATTTGGCCTTTAGTTGGGCTAAACGGGAGGTCTGGAAGGCCCGTCCAGATCAATCGGCTAGTCATGCCAAGCCCCACGATATATTGTGCCCCCATGTCTATTTATATTTGTTTATTTTATAAATACATAGATTATCTCGTTGACGACTTTCACGATTTACCTTTTACTTATTCGTATCTTGGAAGGCGATGGCCCATGGGCCAATCGGATACTTGTTTGGCCTTTAACTGACATTCGAAATTTTCCAAAGTTTGTTTAAGCTTGTAAAATGTTCTGAGGGAACTCATTTGTCCAGTTTAACCCTTTTATCACGAGTATATCATTGATGTATCCCTGTCATGGCCAGTGTTGGATATCCCCTGGTCATGACCCCTTGTTGGACTCCGTGGCGGGTGGGGAGCATCAGTGATGAACTAATTCAATCAGCATGGCAACCCCAAAAAAAGCCAAGCGAACACTCTCAGAGTCCGACTCTGAGACAGACATATCAAACATGACCCCCCAAAATTTCTCTCGTTTCATTATTATAAAATCTTCAAATTCTGAAAAACCAATTACCAAACTTTCCCCCTTTGTCATACAAAAAACTTTACAATATATTCTCGGAACTCCAAAATCCGTAAAGAAATTAAAAGATGACACGTTGCTGGTGGAATGTTCCACCATGCAACAAACAAAAAACCTTTTAGGTCACAAACAATTCTTTGGGTTGGGGGTCGTTATTAAACCCCACCCATCACTAAATTCTTCCAAAGGTATTATTCGTTGTAGGGATCTTGCATGTTGCGAGTCCCTCGACGAAATAACTACCAATCTTAAATCGCAGGCTGTCTCTGCAGTAAAAAGAATTTCAATAAAAAGAGATAACAAAATCATTTAAACAAACACGTATATACTCACTTTCTCAACATCAGTCCTCCCATCTAATGTAAAAATTGGGTACGAAAGCGTTCCGGTCTCCGTGTATGTGCCAAACCCTCTGCGCTGTTTCAGGTGTCAGAGGTTTGGCCATCACGAGACCAAATGCACAAGTATTCCAGTTTGTGCAGTCTGTGCACATGAGGGGCCAGACCATGATTCTAAAATCTGTCACGAGAAACCCCTCTGTGCAAATTGCAAGGGTTCCCACCCTGTTTTATCAAAGCATTGCCAGTCTTGGAAAATTGAAAAAGACATTTTGGAAGTTAAATACAATCAGGGTATTTATTTCGTAGAGGCAAGGAGGGTTGTGCAGAACCGCCAGAGGGACCAGGCACAGGCTAGCAGTAGTGCTAGCTATGCCAACAAAGCTGCCCCTTTGGCGAACATCCCTCCTTGTCACTCTTGTAATGAACTTATCAAAATTTTGATAGAAAAGTATCCTCAGATTGCAGAGGACCTTAAAGGTCTGGCCCCCTCATCTGTACAGACACAGAGACAGTCTGCCCCAATGGTTCCTCCACCTGCACCAAAAACATCCAATTAACCAAAAAAACCTGTTATTCCAGAAAAGACCAAATCCATTCCTCCAAAAACCAAATCACCAGCCCCTCCTACTACCAAGAAACCAAAATCCACTCCATCTAAGGCCACATCGCCTGCCCCTACTACTACCAAACCTAAGGTGAAATCTGCACCAGTAAACAAAAATAACAACAAACCCACTTCCCAACCTCCTAAAGAAAAACCTGCAGGTCACAAATCTTCACCACCATCACCCACACCAAAACCATGTTAAAAACCATGTAAAACAAAAAATTATGAAACCCCCCTCAACAACAAGTTTGAATGTCTTAGTGACATGGAGGATGACAGTGATGGAATCTCTGTCTCAGGGGATGAGAGCATGCTCTCTGATGAAGAAACTTAGTCTTTTATTTTATTTTTAACTTATTTTTAATAAATCTGGACTGTATTCCATGAAATACGCCTTTCACAGTACATTTTTTCTTGTTGGCTGTGTTGACCTTCAACCAGTCCGCTAACTAGTTAACATTTACAAGTATATCACGTTACCTTTTTTAGTTTCACATAATTTCACATTTCTTGCGCGCTAAATGACCAAAGCTGTCGATGCGCCATAAAACAACATGATAATAATACTAACCTTTTTTAGTTTCACATAATTTCACATTTCTTGCGCGCTAAATGACCAAAGCTGTCGATGCGCCATAAAACAACATGATAATAATAATTGAATGGCTATGGTCATTAAACACACCATTTGCAGATATCGTATACATTGCGTGTAATACTGGCCTCATAAATGCAGATCCATTAATGGTTTTGGAATGATTCAATACGTTAATGATTATACATTTAATTAAAAATTATGTAACTGAAATGTTAATAAACAGAAATAAAGCGACCAAAATGGCGACAAAGAAGATTTATTTGTAAGAAGACATATAACAAAGCACAAACAACATTAATAGTGTGAAATTTAAGCTCATTTCGTACGTTCTTGGAATATCACAATCTCGCCGCAAAACTAATACTCGCGATACTTCACACACTCTGCGAGAGTTTGGATTTAACACAGACTAATCTAAATCATTTCCTGATCTACAGAAAACAATGGTTCCTGACCGTCAGCAATAGAATGCCCACACCATGTTTTTCTTCATATCACAGTGATATGATGATTCTTAATAGCTTCTGTATAGCTAGCTCATACCATATACAAGTATATGATGATAAAAAGCAACTGGAAAAACAACCATGCTGTAATCAGAGTTTATTATGGTTATTTTTGGAAGATGACCCATTGACTGAGGGTCAACGTGGATTCATATTTTGAGAACAGTTGTGCGAAGAAATAATTTATACGATGGTGTATGCAATGTTGAATTTACATTCACTGAAAAATATCAATTAAAGCCAGGTGACCAAAGAGAAAGTTTGTTCAGTGAATGTTATTGCTGAATTGTTGCGGTACAAAAGTGTTTTTTTAAATAGTAACACTGAAAGTGAATAGCGTTATACAAATGTTAAAAAGCTATGTAATTTATGATCACACGTGGCAATTAATAATGCTAATCGTTTCTACATATAGCAAAGTTTACTACGTCAGAAAATACCCAAAATGTTGCTGTTTCAACGAGTACGTTATTATTGACGAGATAAAAACGGGAATTTTGTAGATTTTGCAAATACATTTCGATGCTTAATTTTGTTATATTTAATAATAATCATAATAAGTTTTATTTATTAAAGGTAACTCATTAGGAAATGCACATAAAACATACATAAACTTATCTCACAAGAGGTCTTCATACATGCATAAATTATTACACAAAGAAAAACATACAGAATCAGCATTACATTTTGTATTATAATGCTAAAACATACAGAATCAGCATTACATTTTGTATTATAATGCTAAAACATACAGAATCAGCATTACATTTTGTATTATAATGCTAAAAGAATAAATCATGACAAGTCATTTTCAAAATCTGCAGTAACAACGTGTATGAAAGAGCGATTAAATTATTATTATAGGGAACGCCGCATGCACAAGACAATGCTTCCCCGAACAGACCCCCTGGGAAATCACATTAGGCACCGAGGAGGTGCTAGGGTACACTTTTTTTTGCTTATTTGTAGTAAGTGACATTTAAACTCACGCTCTTAACGAATGTCTTCACTCGTTTTTATTTTCACAAACGCGTCTACTGTTTTCTCTCGTTTCACACAATTATTTAATTCTCTCGTCGTCCTATGAATCTATATCAGCGGCTTGGTGGAGTAATCTAAGTTTCGTAGAGTGTTCTCATGTTCATTCGACGAGTGGCGCCACACATCGCTTCGATGCCGTCTAGCGTCTTTCATAGTATTTTATGAGTTATATGGCGATACTGTTCATAGTATTTTATGAGTTATATGGCGATACTGTTCATAGTATTTTATGAGTTATATGGCGATACTGTTCATAGTATTTTATGAGTTATATGGCGATACTGTTCATAGTATTTTATGAGTTATATGGCGATATTTTTATGGCACTTTGTACATTAATCAAGATGTGCTTAAATTTTGTTTGTTGTATTTTGTTCGTTTGTTGAATTATCAAATAAATAATGTCACAATAAAAAGTCTTTGCAAAAATCTCATAATTTCATTACCCATCCAAAGAATAAAGTTTTTTAATTGGAACATCCAATTTGAAGAGTGAAGTTAACATAACTACACGCAGGTTTCTGTACATCAGATTACTTTACAATCTACATTTTGAGGCCAATCACAAACATGGACAATGGGATTATATAACAGTCCTACTGGACAATTCAAATGGAAAGCTGTACGATTGACACAACGGTAGAAGGAACGGCATGACTGTGGGTCGGCATAAAACCCGTCTGCTTTATCCCCGCAGGTGAATTCTGGAAATCCGAAAAAACGTTGCTATAAATTACAAAATCTATAATATATACTGGCTTAAGACAGTGTTCATATCGCTAGAAAACTAAAAATGTTATTAGACTTTATGCTGGTACATGTACCATGATATATTCACCCATTAAACTTTAATCACAGAATGAGGGAACACCTCGGCCGGACGTGGTTATGGTCGCTGCCTTCAAATCACTTGCCCCTCGCCATTGCAGGTATGAATACCCAAGGACAAAGAATTTGGATATCAGAAAGCTTTCCAGCTGACCTACGGAATGTTGATGTTTCTACCCAGCCTTTCGCTATTGCCCAAACTAATGCTAAAAGGGAAACAAGAGGTGTTCCTCCATCCTGATTGATGTAAAAGCAATTACATGGCTGTCTGTGTGATTTAAAGCCCCCATACAAATATAACATAATAATTAATATGTCTACCTGTATGGTCAGTGTGCCGGGTGACGTGTTGTGTTGTTGTAGCAACTGTCGTTGTTGGTCTTGGTGCTGGTGTCGGTCGTGGTTTGGGGGTGGGTGGCAAAGTTCCTGTCTCGAGGAGATCATGTATGGTACTGAGTAAAGGGTAACGCCTTACTGACGAAGCACACACTTGTCTAAAGTCATCCAGATCCAATGCCCAGACCATGGCTCCACCATAACCTTCCCTCATCAGCCACTGAACCTGTAAACACAACACGCTTATTACAGAAATAATGAAGGCATGGTTGTATAGAGTTAGGATACCAAACTCCTGATCCGACGGTCGCTTGTTCGAGATTCCTTCATGGACTTCACGATCTCTTAAATAGTTACAATTTAGTAACTTAGGAATTATCGTCAGTAATGGATACATAAAATATAATTTACAAAACAATATCATTTATTGCATACAACATGTTATAATGTTTATAGCAAACAAAAGTCAATACTACTATACAATTACAATGCAGAAGAAATACAGGTTTTTTCTAAGAGCTTCACAGATTTTACATCAGTTTCATACATTGGTTTGATTTCTACATTAATTGGCAAAGTAAATATATCTATTTCGCAGGATTACGTGTAGTTTTTTTATTTCCGCACATAAGATTCGTAAGTTTTGTATATATAAGTCTTAAGTTATTTCAGATATATAACTTTTTTACCAAAACAGATAAACTGAAACGTACGACTCAGTAGTAACGAGGCACTTGGAACTATTCAGTCAATAACCTCTATCTGGTAATATAAACTACCAAGATTTTCATAATGATTTTCATTGACAATAACTAGCAATACTTGTGATATTTATAGTGAAACAATAGTACAAAATGTAGATTGTAGCCAGTCGTTATAATGCAGTATCAACTGATTATATGCTAGATATAGTAGATATCACCCATTGTACTGACATTTGCAATAAACTAACAGTAGTATTAATGTCACTAACCTTTGTTGTAATGCTTCGTACATTATCATATCCAACCCAGAGTTTCCCTTTGTAGAAGTAAGGTACCTTCTGTTGGTCATTCCAGTTGTCCCTTCCTTGTCCACTCTCTTCCATCTGACATATCTATTGGTCAGAGTGATAAATATAGTATAGCACAGTTTAAAACCTCACTGAAATACCACCTCAATAATAAGTCCACCTCAAAATTAAGAACATATTTTTCAAGTCTACAAGAGTGGTCGTATTATTGTGGTTTTACTGTATTATAATTATAATATATTAAAACAAAAAACGATGCTTAAAGACATCAGTAGACCCACTGTTTTTATACGATTATAGATGGAGATAGGGCAATTAGGGCTCTAAAATTCCACAAGCCCGGACAAGTCTTATTGCCGATCCGGCTACCAACAGTTGAGATGGACTTGGTCAATGTCAAGTCTGTTTGCATGCCTACTTAACTGTTAACCCATGCACTATTCTATGCTTAGACAACTAGCCTGCCATGTCGGACAAGTAAAATTTAACATGTACACTAGTTCGGGACATGTATTTTCAGAAATTCCCTAGAGCCCTGGGCATTATATCTTTTGGTCGATATTATAAGGACAGTGTTGTTAAACATCTAGCCGATAATATAAAGATGTGTAGGACTGTATGTTTGCGTTGTATTTAATGGCAAACGGAATCTGAAGAAATGGGTGAGCAAGATGAAGACATTCAAAGGTCTATTATTCTGTCAGAAGCTGAGATTGGCGATGGTTAAGAAGTATCAAAGATAGAGACTCTTAAACTAAACTTACTTCGTAATAAGACAGGAAACCAGCTTCTCTGGTAAATTGTCCAGCTTGACCAGGTCCAGACGCTGCGGCCCCTATGTCATTGTTTGCCGAGTTAGCCAATGTAAAAGATCGACCGTATGTTGCCATGCCTATGATCAGCTTGTGCTTGGGTATACCTTTCTTTACCCAGTATTCGGCCGCCCATTCCTATAATGGAAATGTATTGTAATTTCAAAACAGAATATCCACTGGTACATTTTTAACTAAAACAATTTTGTTAATTAAACGAAAGACATTTTTAAAAAAAGAAAAAGAAAACTTACTGAGAATATGGGATAGGTGCAGCCAGTCGTCTAATAAAATTTATTTATTTTCGAAAATACAGTAAAACTTCGAAATCTCGATCTACCGTCGGAACTAGCAATTAGTTCGAGCCATCTATTGTTCGAGGCATCTACGGTATACGTGTATATGTACGAATTGACTGTTCCCGGTACAAGTGTACTAAGCATGTTGAACATATAATATATACTTCATTGGCAGATCTACATGCATTTGTAATTCCACTTTTCTTGGAAACATAATTGAAATAAATAAGTTCCAAGTTGGCTCATACCGCTAACACAAAACGGTCACAAACCACTGTTTCCAAAAGGTAACCAGTGCACAAAATGAAATAAGAAATATTGTAGCATACCATATTAAGCTGCCTTTTTGCTCCAATCTCAAAACTAGCAGGATGAAGTGGCGAGTTCTCTCCCGTGTTTTTCTCCCAGCCACTATGTAGATCGTACGACATCAAATTGATGAAGTCCATATATCTGTAACAAGGTAATTATTAGCGATAAAGAGGGATATCAGCCAGCAAATATATTTGATTTTCAGGTTTAAATCGTGAAATTAAAGTTGTGCTTACACAAGGGATCATAATCACAAACATGTTAAAATAAAGTCATATTTGAGGAACACGAAAAATCGGTCAATGGCGCTACCGGGATTCGAACCCGGGTCTTAGACTGAAACTCAGACTTACACTTTAAAATGTCAAATTTTCTTTTTGCTCCTATATTGTTATTACAGTACAGATTTTAATGAAAATTAACAAACGTGTACAATATGTAACAACAATTTTTCAGACAAATTTTCAATCGTTTATATTTCATGGAAATAAAATACTCAGTCGGGTTAATATAATTGTTGGAGAGTTTAAGTCCAAGTCTGAGATTCAGTCTTGAAATGTTTGTGAATAAGGCCCTAGCTCTAGTATGCAAATGTCTTCGAATTATGACTGTAATTGAAAATACACGCGACATACATTTTCGAAAATTAGATAAGTTTTAAAGTATTATATCACACCAGGGCACGGGACTACAGCGAATACTAACACTGTTCAATCAAATCTCATATTACAAAATTTGCTCTTATGAGGCTGATAGAGGAAATTTAAGTGTGTAAAATGCTTGAGTGCTCAATATTCTTTTATTGGTCCATTTCTTTGAGATTTCAATACAATTAGACGATATGGGGGAATGATTGGGTCTGAGTGCTACACTCCACACCCAGACTTAATAATTACTCCCAGATCTAATGTTACACTCAAATCTCTGAGACAATGGGCCGCAAAGAATGTTAAGCATTTATTTAACATTATCACACGTGTTTACATTCAATATGAGTCAATATCTCACTCAGAATAGTAAACTTTGTGATTCGAGATGTGTGTGCTGAGTGCAAGTATCCGTTATAATCCCGGGCCCTGGTTTATGTCTTCCCGTGTCTCTTCTCTGTCTAGAAATGTGACAAATACAAAACTTAAATCACCTGCCCATCAAAGGAACATTATATCCAGGATCTATGTTAGTCTTGCCAGCTGGAACAGCCGCTGTCAACAAATACTTGTGCGGGTTGAAAGCTCTTCTCATTTCCTGTTGGTCGATAAGTTTATTTAGAAAAAGACAATAAGCCCATCATTTTACATAATTAAACACGAAACAATAAATACAACATGTCAATTGTGATTTCCATGTTCTAAAACGTTGACCACGATCTCAAAAGACATGTGTACACATGACGTAGCATTATTTACAGAACCCCGTAACTTGTTTTTTAAATCTTTTTGAGAAAATCATTTTTAAAGTTTTACACTCTTGAGATATTTGTTACATAGGGGGTTATGGAATTGCATTTTATTTAAGTTATATGCATTCCAGAACAATATAGGTAGTACATATAGAAAGAGCTTGGAAAGACGGTTTCAACGATACCAAATACTTAAAACCGCCAAAAGTTGATGAGTAAGCGTGATCATAATCTTGTCAAACGTTATTGCCATTGCTTCTTAACTCAAAGGATGTTTATAAAGTTATCAGAAACCTTACAGAATTGCTCGAAATAATCCTAGTAGACTGGCTCTTCTTTTAAGTATGAATTAGTGTTGTTGGCCTGGGTCTTCAGCCCAAGGCCCTAGTATCTTTGCTACATTTCAGAACTCTCCTTAAGTATCGGGCACTTATTCCGATACCTTCATGCGAATGTAACGGTAGTGGAATCAAAGCACTGTGTGGGAGCGTATTCCTACTCATTTGACCCAATTTACCAAAAGTGTAATTCACAACGCGACAAATAGTTCAACACGGGCCACTTTAACTGCACTAACAAAGCATTTCTACTTCTTAATGTTAACTTACACACACACACACACAACCGTGTTGCTACGAAAACTTGTATTAAAGTCATTAAACATGTTAACCGCCGAACTCTTACGTATAATGATTTTAAGTACAAACACTGAGATACATATTTTAATTGCTCACGTATATTCACGATTAAGATTTATTATCGTCGAGATGTATTTTACAGCAAATACTAATGTTTTAATAAATGCATTTACTTAAAACATAATTAGTAAGATGTATGTAACAACTTCTTTGCACATCAGAAACAAATTTGGTTTATATATTTTAATGAATTCTAATCAAGAAGTATTATAAAAGGCAGGTAATTTATAAAAAACTGTTTAACTACAATACAGACATACTTAATGTATAAAAATCGATAGAATGCATTTATTATAGTAAATATCTTACTTTGATCAACTGAGCGAAGTTCGTTTTGTCTGTGGGTTTACCGTCTCGTAGGGTCGGATATTCCCAGTCGAGATCTAATCCGTCGAAACCATTTTCTTGGATAAACTTTATCACGGATTTTATAAACCTTCGTCTGTTTGGCAGAGTGTCAACCATTTTGCTGAATTCCAGACTTCCGGCATTCCAACCTCCTACCGCTATCAGAGTTTTCAAACCAGGCGTGGCTCTCTTTATGTTTTGGAATTTTTGGAACCTGTAATGATGACTATAATATCATGTCGGAATGGGAGGAATTATATACCGAGGGCAGGACCACAATTCTAGCTATTCTAAATACTGGTACATACATGAACCGTCTCCCTAGGCTGAGTGGTTAAGGCATTCATCTTTGGAGCGGGCGGCCGAAAGTTCGAATCCCGGTAGGGTCCGTTTTGACATGGCCGATTGGTGGGCCGCCAGCTAGTTAAATAAAGATCACCGCGTGCCTATCTGCCTGGTGCCTGACATTAAAGGATATGATTCGGGAAGTAAATGTACTCAGAAGGTAGGTGTTTCTTAAGTCAGAAATGGCTGGCCCTTTAAGTATGGTTGACACGATAATACATAAACAATGTGCTTATACATGAACTATGTAAATCAAAGACTGACTCGTGATTTGAATGTTTCTGACTACCGCGTAACCTCAAAAATCCGACCACACTTGGTTCTAGAGAAAGTCGGTCTTAATTGTGAGGTGGATTGATTGATTATCGAGTTAAAATAAGGAGACAAAACTCAAAGTACGGTTTTCATTCACTCGATTGTTTTAATTTTGAGAATGTCTAATAGTGAAGGTTTACTGTATATTAGGTGCAATCGTACCTACAGGAGAAAGCACTTACACCGAAATATATTAACGAAATTAGTACTAAAACTGTACGTATTATGCATATACAGTAAAACCTCAATAATAAGACCACCATTTGGACCCTTGAAAAATAGTCTTCTTATTGTGGTGGTCTTAATATTGAGGTTGAATAAAGAGCAAATCAGTGAAAATGAACTTGAAAAATGTGTTCTTAATTTCGAATAGGTCTTCTTATTGAGGTGGTCTTTGGGGGAGGTTTTACTGTACTGAGATAATGATAATCTAACAATAAAGATATGTAATGTTGTGCTTGAAGCAATCACCAAACAGACAGGTCAGTGAGACTATATTGTAATGTTGTGCTTGAATCAATCACCAAACAGACACGTCAGTGAGACTATATTGTAATGTTGTGCTTGAATCAATCACCAAACAGACAGGTCAGTGATACTATATTGTAATGTTGTGCTTGAATCAATCACCAAACAGACAGGTCAGTGAGACTATATTGTAATGTTGTGCTTGAAGCAATCACCAAACAGACAGGTCAGTGAGACTATATTGTAATGTTGTGCTTGAAGCAATCAACAAACAGACAGGTCAGTAAGACTATATTGTAATGATGTGCTTGAAGCAATCACCAAACAGACAGGCAGTGAGACTATATTGTAATGTTGTGCTTGAAACAATCAGCAAACAGACAGGTCAGTGAGACTATATTGTAATGTTGTGCTTGAAGCAATCAACAAACAGACAGGTCAGTGAGACTATATTGTAATGTTGTGCTTGAATCAATCACCAAACAGACAGGTCAGTGAGACTACATGTATATTGTAATGTTGTGCTTGAAGCAATCACCAAACAGACAGGTCAGTGAGACTATATTGTAATGTTGTGCTTGAAGCAATCACCAAACAGACAGGTCAGTGAGACTATATTGTAAAGTTGTGCTTGAAGCAATCACCAAACAGACAGGTCAGTGAGACTATATTGTAAAGTTGTGCTTGAAGCAATCACCAAACAGACAGGTCAGTGAGACTATATTATAAAGTTGTGCTTGAAGCAATCACCAAACAGACAGGTCAGTGAGACTACATTGTAATATTGTGCTTGAAGCAATCACCAAACAGACACGTCAGTGAGACTATATTGTAATGTTGTGCTTGAAGCAATCACCAAACAGACAGGTCAGTGAGACTATATTGTAATGTTGTGCTTGAAGCAATCACCAAACACACAGGTCAGTGAACCTATATTGTAATGTTGTGCTTGAAGCAATCACCAAACACACAGGTCAGTGAACCTATATTGTAATGTTGTGCTTGAAGCAATCACCAAACAGACAGGTCAGTGAGACTATATTGTAAAGTTACAGAAAACATAACGTGTCTAATTAAACATTATACCTAGACTTTGAAACTCCTCCGAATTATTCAAACAAACTAATGGAAATATAGATTGCCATATTTTTGTCGAAAGATGTCAAATAATCGTTTTTAGAAAATTTCCTTTTAATGCCTCCATACGGTCATTCTCTAAAATTTCTAAAGTTTCCAAGAACTGCAAAACACGAGTTCGATACATGTATTTCCTATGCTAGCGCCTCTAATTGCACGTAGGTCAGGATAGAAAATGCCCATAGTCGGACTCGTGTATTTGTGGTTTCAGGAAAGATGTAAGAAAAGTGACATTGCAGTGTTGCAGAGTACATCTGTATGAAGGCATTTACCAACGATTATCTCATATTTAAGACTTTTTTCCAGAACCCCGTAACTCAATTTTTGGCGGTTTTGAGTATTTGGTATCGTTGAAACCGTCTTTCCAAGTTTTTTTCTATCTGTAATGCCTATATTGTTCTGGAATGCACATAACTTTAAAAAGGCAATTCCATAACCCCGTATGTAAGAATTGTCTCAAGAGGGTAAAACTTCAAAGTTGTTTTCTCAAAAAGATGACAAACAAGTTACGGGGTTCTGGAAATAATGCGACGGAATTTTGAAAAAAATCAAGACTATTTACCTTTAATACAGTAACATCGAAAAAACATATTTGATTGTACTTACATTTGTTTGTCGTTCCACTCGACCGTTTTAATTTCGGAATTAACAACTTTAGCAAAGGCGAAAATAATATGGGTGCATAGTTTTGGATCTATATCGTCCGGTGTATATTTCCCAGTGCCAGGGCGATATTGGGACCAGTTAGTGTAATAACACACCCTCTTGTACGAATTTGCATTGCCTGAAATTTTGAAGAAGAAAAAACATATCATTAAACTCTACTTAGTGACCACCTCAACATTAAAACCACCTCAACATTAAAAACACCTCAATTTAAAACCACCTCAACATTAACAAGAACTATCTTTAAAAAAGATGGTCGGCGCAACTTGAAGTTTGCAAATTGGTTGCACTCTCTATGTTATATTTTGTTGTACAACATAAAAAATGCCTAAATGTCATTCAATTACGATATACTACAAATACTCTGAGTACTGTAATCAATCGTAACTTCTTGGCGGAGCCAATAATGCCGAGGTGTTCCGAATGAGACGGCATTATAAATAACTCCGTAGTGTGATCATAGACACAGTATAGTCTGTTACAATATAGTTCAACATTACTTATTGCGTCAGTCGTGAACTCACACATCCATGTTAATAAACTTGTAACATAGCGATTTATCTGATTAAAACAATATAAATGTTCGCGACTGGTACATTAACCCTTTACTCCATAGATACGCCGATTGACGCCTCTACCGTATCTCCATGCAGACCCCTTTTAACGCCTCTATCGTATCTCCATGCAGACCCCTTTTAAGGCCTCTGACTTTCTGACCAACATGGGTTACTACATAAAGTTTTTGCATAAACTGCATTTAAAACATCACAGGTAGCGATTTTAATATGCTGCACTCGCGGAAGTGTAATTTCATCACATACTCGTGGCAGGTTTCCTATAAATTTTCGGATTTTTATAATAAGTACCGTAATTTTTTACTTACCCTAATGCAAAGAGCAATCTTGTTAGATTATAATTCCACCAAAAATATATGGTTAATAATAAAAGTTAATCCATAAACGGCGATCAAACAATCCATTTTCAGACAATTTTCAGAGCACGATTGCATCATTACTATTTCTAAAAATGTCGGTCATTTTCCGAAAATGACCACTTCATTTTGGATATTTTCATTTAGTTTAATTGTACTAATACACTTCCTTGTAAACTATATATTTCAAAAGAATTCTGTGAAAAACAAACTGGGTTTTATTATCTTAAAAATGTGTAAAGATCCACTAAACAAAGGATGTATATCAGGCCCGGATACAGAAATTCCCGACTGGGGGGCCAAACATGACGAAAATGCCCTGAACTTGAGTGCACAGCACCGAGTTGGGGTAGGTTCGGGAGGGATTTATTCCCCTCCTTTAAGGGGGTCCGGGGGATCTCCCCGTAACATTTTTTCAAATATATGTAAATGAAATGGTGGCTTTTGTTGTATTTCAGGGTCAAACTTTTAAGACTCATTCTCGAGAATTGCACTAGTAAATTAGTATTATCTTGTAAAAAAGAACGTCCAAATGATACAAGTACCAACATTTTAAAAAAATTCCAGGGGACAGCCCCTCCTGTACCTACTCCCAGTCAGCCTTCAGTACAAATCCTTGTCACAAGTGAATAAGGGGCCATTTCGTCATAAACTCTGTGAAATAGTGTAGATATTAAAACTTTCGGGCTGATTTGGCAGAAGTTGACTATTTTTAATGTCCAAATTGAACATTAGCACAATTATAAACTGTATTAACTGGTTACCGCCTAAAGTATATACTTAAACTACTAACAGGTTTATGTATGCTCCCTGAAATACAGGGCGAATTTGTTTTGCAAAACCTAGTTAAGGTTTGAGGTTTCAGTTTTGTTGTAGTTTGGTTGAAAAACTTGAACCAGTTATGATTAAGATTTGCAAACAAACAGACGGTTTAGTCGAATAAAAATGACCCATATGATTTTGATTGTATACGAACTTAGTGTCAGAAGACCATAACGATTTAGTTGACACAGTCGCATCAAAATCTAATTTCATTTACTGCAGTTTTGTGATTGCAGACAGATTGGTGCTCGATAAGAAAGTCAGATTTGAGAAATGTGTTACTTCTGTTTTGCAACATTACAATGTGGACGATTTTATAGCCAGGTTCCGATTAAGCAGACATACATTTGACCTGTAGGTTCGACTGTAGGTTGGTGATTTACAATAACATACATTTACTACATTCTATACCAATCGTTGTAGCTTAATGCGCAAAATATATATACATGCATGTTCATGTTTCAAGTGGTGTAACATAACAAAAGGAAAAATGTAATCTCCAGTACATGAATAATTTGTCGTTTTTATTAACGTTAAGGTAGTTGTATTAGCTATCTCAATAACATCTAAGTAGTTATATTTCAAATTCAAATATATCTTTTAGAAACATGACAGTTAATGTTCGGAACGCCTCTATATAGTATTCAAACCTCCAAGTATATAGGTCCGTGATATCACACTGCAAAACTTGCTTGTATGAAAGGACCACAATTTTGATGGTGTCTTATTACTCAATCTTTTGAATTATTTAATTTTCCTTATGACTCGGTAAAGCCGCGGTAATACGAACGTATTCAAAATACAAAGAAAACTATTGTGTGTTTAGTTTGAATACAAATTCTTTATACGAGGAAGAAAATGTAATTTAAGATTTAAGCATTTTGAAATGCAATTCTAAAAAGAAAAATGTGAAAATATGAAAGAAGGCTTGTTCTAGAAAAACTAAATTATTTTATTTTGCAAAACTTTAGGCCCAAGTTTTACATTCCCTTCCATAAATTATTGAATTGTTTAAAATTATTTTAAGAAACGATAGATCTCTGTCTCTGTTACATTTGATGCTCAATAATCAGCGTTTTACAGATGCTTTCAACATGATAAGGAAATTGAAAGCGACTGTCTGATGTAGAGTGAAGAGCACAAGATTTTTCTATACGGTCTCAAGGCCGATGAGCACATCAGGGGGCCAACTTTTATTGCACTTGCTTCCGCTATACTGGTAGTATTCAAGAGGAAATCGACCATAAATCAATGTATTGTATTTGAAGTACTAAAATAATAGTAACCTCAAGACCTAATCAGTGGATATAATTTTATATTAGGAATAGAAAAAGGTCACTCCACAGCCGACTGGGGGGGGGGCAGAGCCCCCTCGCCCCCCCCCCCCCCCCCGGTGGATCCGGGCCTGTATATCACACGTGCCTGTCGTGTAATTGTCTAGACAAGTCGGCTATTTCCCCATCACAAATGTGTGAAAAATCTATACTAAGTAGGTCAAATCCAACACCAGAGAATTCCCCGTGGAAATGAATAACAAGGCTAACAAGCCCTCCGTGCCCCCCGGTAGCCACTGGAAAACGTTAACCAATCTGCTTCAATGTTACAGCTATTTTTAAATTGAAGAGAAAATGCGCGAAATTGCCTTGGTGGTTAACGTAAGATTTGATTGGTTTACAGACCACTGGATATGTAATAAGCAAAACCATGTTAGTACGGCTGCGCCGAAAAACACCTCAACATTAAAAACACCTCAACATTAAAACCACATACATTAAGATTGTATATTCATGCACCAATTTTTCTTCTATAGTTTAACTCGATTATCAGACCACCTCCCAACTAAGACCGACTCTCTTCTTGGTTTTATTACTGAGGTTTAACTGTATAAGAATAATATAAATTGACTATTGCAGTTATATACTCAGTACATTTAAAAACGCAAAATGTAATATTTATCAAATTTCATGAACTTACCCAGGGATGCGAGATAAAAACTGAACAGGATAGTATTTTATTTTACGCCGTGCCGAAAGTTTTCTTTCAATCAACGGGTATCAAAATGAGTTTTATATCACGCTAAAATGACATTTAAAAGATTTAAAAGATATACCACAAGTACAAAAATGTGCGTTTTTAAATGTACTTTTTTTGTATTTGCGTTTATTTATCGTCGGCACCGGTTTCCCATATGGGCGACGCCTTCGGAAGATTGTTAGTCATTTTAGAATTTTGGAGGATAGTGCATGATACAGGAGATGCTCAAGTTCCAGAAGCACCCCTGGTTCTTTTACGTGCTCGATGTAAAGCATCATACACGGGACCTTGGTTTTTAAAGTCTCGTCCGAAAGACTGTTAGTACTGTCAGTGATGGAGCGGGGAATCGAACCTGCGATCCCTGCTGGATTACTAGTCCAGCGCGTTACCACTGGACTACGGATCCGCTACTTAAATGTACTTCAAGCATATTATGCGTTTTATGTCAGAATGTAAGCGTAAACATATCTAAGTGAAAACTGAGAGAAATGACACATACCGACACTGTACATCAAACGGTGTGAATAGTACATGTTGTCTGGTGCGTTCAGTAAATATCAACATCAGCCATACTCAATTTATAAAACTATTTTGTCATAAATATATTACAAAAATATCAAAACAAAAATAATTCCATACCTTCACCCGGCAATGCAAATACCATGGCAACGAATGACAGTAACACAGAAATAAACGCCCGCATCTTCAACTGATTTTGTTACTGTGTCAAAGCTTCACCAATATAACGACAACTTGTGCGCGTCTCACGGTTGAATCAAAGTAATTAATTAGACACTTAAATCGTGATGTATTATATAGATTTTTGATGTCCGGGAGCACTTAATCCCCTTAGTATACAGTTGATGACTTATTTCCTAACATCTCATCAGGTTTACGTAAAACATGTCCACTTATTGATAAAAACATGTTTTGCTAAATAAAATCAAAATGTCAATATTAACTTACGGTTGACGCAGAGATAAAATGTCACAACACAAATATTGCAAAAAGGAGCAGTATGCTATGGTGGCATATTACTGCCACCAGTTAGCATGATAGCGTTTGCGAATTGTTTCGTGTTGACCACTTAATTATTATGATAATTATCTAGCTATCTAGTTAATATTCGTGATACATTTTCGGTAAGATAAATATCATACAACTAGAAACAGGCTTGAACGTGCCTAGAACTGCCACCTCTTACCTTTTCATGATGTATTACACTAGATTTAAGTGGTAACACGAATCTTATCTATATACTCTTTATTTCCACTTTTCAGTGATCGTACATGACATGACATTAAACAACAACAACACTATACAAAGAGAACATGACATACATGTAAACATATATACAATGCGATACAGCGAAGAAAACAAACTAGGAAAAGGAACATCGGGGGAAATGGGTATGTTTATACATTACTAAACTATAATTTGTTTTGTCCTTAACATATACACTAGTAATATTAGCAGGCGTTCTTTGAATGGTATAAATTAATTATTGCAATACAATACTGTAATATAACGTTTCACTTAGTCAGATCTTGTCGAAACGAAACACAAGAAATGATTGTGAGAAGAATCAACATCATTTGGAGCAGCATATACATCAATCTAACTTAACAAATCTATGCATACATATTATATAGCAAACTACAATAAGAAAATACACAGTGTGATTGTATAATCACTAAGATCAGTATGTAATAATGTTTAATTAGTGTTCCCGCCTCTAAGCGCACGATGCACAAAACTACAAGAGAGTTTAATAAATTCTTTCCACTCATCTTTATCTGTTATAAATTGTTCTAATAAAGTTACACTGAATATGCTCTCCACGAAATGTTCACCCTCCTGTTGTGAAAGGAGCGAACTTAAATCGGTGGAAAACCTCTCGGCTACACTTTGTATAAAACGTGATCGACACTGGGCTCGAGAGTGACATTCACCGACCACATGTCTATAAATGTCCATTGTTTGATCGGAGCAGGCAGCACAACGTTGATTTGAAAACCTGTTGTACGAGTACGTAATTACCCTAGCGGCTGACATCGCATTCAATATGGCGTTACGATCTGTTGCTGTAAACCAAATTGGAGATTTTGTAAGTTCTGCTTGTGATGCCAAGAGTCGGTTAAAATCAGGATCACGGGCAGTTCTGTGTTTCCAAGCATTAGTATAAAAGTTATCAATTTGTTTTCGAATTAGTTGTTTCCATGCATGTTTTGATGGAAATTCAGTTTTCTCTAGGTAACATTTGTCATAATCTGTAAGAGAATATTTTTGGAACAAAGAGTATATGTCAGGAATAAATCCGCACTGATGTTTATGGCCACGCACTATAAATAGTTGAAGACGGAAGTCAAATAATATTTTTGCAAGCAAATTTGAAGGCATAGTACATAGCTTATGGAAAAACATTAGTTTTCGTCGGTCAATTTGGGCCATTAAGGGACGCCATCCGAGCATTGCTAAAGCACTGTCTGTTCTGGTTCGACTTGGTAGGTGCTGGATCGACTTAGCCGCAAGTTTCATGAATCTCTCGATGTTTGTTATGTCTGTGACTCTCAGTCCAATCCACAGCTCAGCACAGTATATTGCTACCGGTATGGATACTCGCTCTATAATCGACGCTAGCGTTAGAGGATTCATATCACCTGGCTTGCTGTCTATTGTCAACAATGAATGTAATGATGCGCGAGCTTTGCGGAGTCTGGCTTCAACTGCAGTTGAACATTTCATTGTGCGGTGTAGTTCGATCCCTACATGAGTCACTGATTCACTGGGAGCCAAGTTGGTACCATTGATATTCACTGAGTAATTCTGTGTTTTTCTAGCTGTTCCAAACACTATCAGTTTACATTTGCTTTCGTTCAGCTCATAGCCCCAGTCGTTAGCATAATTGGTCACAATGTCTATCTGGGCTTGCAGGGAGGACTGAGTTGGTCGCGAATTTCACTTAAGATTCGTGTTACTATTTACCTAGTTATGGTTCGCGAATTTGAGTTATTAAGTAGCATAATAAGTGGTCAACTAGATAAGATTCTTGTTACCACTTAAATCTAGTGTAATACATCATAAAAAGGTAAGAGGTGGCAGTTCTGGGCACTTTCAATCCTGTTTCTAGTTTCATGATATTTATCTTACCGAAAATGTATCACGAATATTAACTAGATAACTAGATAATGATCGTAATAATTAAGTGATTAACACGAAACAATTCGCGAACGCTATCATGCTAACTGGTGGCAGTAATATGCCACCATAGTATGCACTTATAAGTATAAAAATAAGATGTTACACTGTACAGTAATAATGTCCTGTCGTCATTAATGACATAAATAAACATAAGTACAGTTCATTATCTCACGTTTTGTGTGAACTTTAGCCGCATGCACAGGATATGTACATCGTGTTGTTATTTATCTTAAACAGTTTAACAAAATATGTAAAGTCTTGATTTATTGTAGTGGCCCACCTTTTTATTGGACCAGTCATTTCTGACTTACAAGTCACCTTATACACTAAACAAAATTTCTAAACGTCAACTTGCTATTTCGTCGAAATATAAGAACAGCAGTAAATGTACACATTTGCGCCTATTGAACAGACGGGCCAACTAAACTATTAATAAAAAGTGGTCAATAATACAAAATTATATATTTTTATGATTATTTTTCAAATTCTATTTGACTTGATTAATCAATTTATAAAGTTAGTCATACCTGTCGAACCGGAGTACCAGCATCAATCATACCGACGGCCCTGGCGCATTCTTCAGTGGTCATTCTCGCCATATTTTCTGTTTTTCGTGTTGGACATACAACGTAGAATGCGTTGAAATGAAATTTACCACTTTCTACACAGTACACGTGATCCTCGTGCCGTAAGTTGAAAATCGTACTCATCGTCACGCGTGGTCAACCATGACGACAAATAGAGTAGACTACTATGTATAATACTAGAATGCCAAATTTTAAGTCGGCATATAAACCTTTTCTTAAATTTGTAATAATGGACGTTTAAAATTGTTATTCGGTATATAGTTACCTCTCCTCCCCCCATTCCTTGACAAAACACACAGGCAAACGTAAACCATTCTTAAACTAGCTGGTGGGACACCGATCGGCCATACTGGAATGTACCCCTACAGGGATTCGAACCTCCGGCATTCTGACTCAAGAGGGATTCCCCAACCACTGGGCCTCAGTAGTCGATACGAGTCACAATTTATTGAAACAAATATTTACATTCTTTAGTTATTTTCTTTCAACTTATTTGTTTTACATTGAATGCAAAACAAGTTTATAGCTTATACTTCTTCTTCTTGGATGCCTCTCTGTGTTACTAACCAGTACCCGCGCCTCATTAGGAAATGTGAAGTTGGCGGTACAACCTCGCCCCAGGCGGGATTCGATCTCGAGCTCTTCAGATTAGGGATCAAGCCCTCTACCCCTGTATGGATGCTGGAGTGGACATGATGTATATGTTAATAGGGACATATTGTGTGAATTCATGCACATTAGGATTCTATTTAACATTGACTGTTGTTGAGAGGTCGTTGCTCTAGAGAAGTTGGGAGTAAATTTTTACTACAGGATATTTGATAATGTTAAACAGAGGCTGTTGCTAATAAAAATAATACATTTTTTTATTTTCAGAAGGTAACATATAAAGGTTAACAATAAATTGTACATCTTATTTCCAATATGGCCTTCTATTAACAAGATAAACACGCACAAACAAACAAACACGAATTTACACACGCACACGCACGCAAGCATTCACACACGCACACACAATACATTGTACAAGTACATCATGTACATACTTGTACGTAATAATCCTTTGCTCAAGAGAGAGGTCCACTCTGGGAAGGTTTCACTGTACAATCTAATGTTATTCATTCAGTTCAACAACCAATCCATCTTTATTTACATACATAAATACTTCCTTAAATTAATGTGTAATTAATGGTCATGAATTTTGCGTGATTGCAGAAAATTCACAAAAGGATTACTACGTACAATTATCTTTAAATGCAGTTCTCCGGGACTAGTGTAATTGTTGATTTTGACTTGTCCGACATGTGAGGCTAGGCATAGAAAAGGGTTCGGATTACCAGTTAAGTAGGCATGCATACCAGTCTTGCCTCGGACTTAAAGTCCAACTCAACTGTTGGTAGCCCGAATTGGCCATTATACTTTCTGGGACGTTGGACTTTGGATACCAGAGCCCTGTATGATGTACCAAGTAAATCGATATTAAAGCGAAAAGAAGTCGATTACTTTACAAAGACAAACTTATTACTGAGTATTCCATGTTGCAATATAGTGTGATATTTAAGTACAGTGTACTATGTGATATTAATGTTTAGTGTATATAAATGTATGTAGATGTTTTATGTGTATACGTAATCTCTTATAACTCAATTTATGATTGGCAGTGTACTTTTATTAGGTACTCATTCGATTTTTATTGAATATGTATGTGATATGTACACTAATGAGATTGAAATATAGATTTAAATATACACCTGTCTTAAACTGATTGGGATTTGCTTGTTTTAATGGATGATAATGGTGCTTTAAAACTTAATTATCTGTTAAATGCAAAACTAAGGCCAGTTTTCAATAATTTTCGCAGCAATTTTGAAGCTATTATGTCTTTAATACCCTTACAGCAATCAGTTATGATAAAAGGTTTCTTACAGTTCTAGAAAACGACAATACATGTACATGTAGACAGATATATTTGTGTTGATATTTGTCATTGAAATGAAAATTTACGTTCGGTTTTCTATTTAAATAATATACGAAATCGTATACATATATTCATCGTAATTTCCTATTAATTATATTATGTATGCATTGATATCAACTACTTAATGTATGTCACTATGGTGTGCTGTGAGCTCAGTAATTTGCACTGCTCGGGTCCCGAGTACGAGCCCCGAATATATCGGGGTTTGATAATAGAATTCACAAGCCCTGAATTTGGCGTGATACGAGTATAGGTTAGTAACAAATGAAACAGTCATCGAGAGTCAATGAACGCTGCTATGGGATTTACAACTTCTTACGTAAGTGACGTCATAACAAGAAACGCCACATGTGATGTCACTATTTGCAAGCAGGAAACAATATGGGGCAAATATTGCTTACTGTCAGAACATGGTTACCTCACATGTGACGTTTTCTGGAAATGACGTCATTTAAAGAATAGATTGGAGCTCAAATCGTATTGCGTTATAAGAATTTGTTTCACTTTCCATGTAAAATAATTTTTAATATTAAGTTTAAATTCAATTTGAGTTCATGAAATACAGTGAAACCACAATAATATGACCATCATAAATTCCCGGAAGAAATAAAACTGAAAGTAAATTATTGACTCATTCGTTATAAACGTTTCATAATTGAATTGTCGGCAAACTCACGTTACACTTGTTTTTTCTCTTGTGCATTTTGTTCCTGATCTAAAAATAGCCATTGTTTGTACGTAAACTTATTGCGTATTGTTTTGAAAATATTTGTGTGAATCATTTTGAGTAGGCCTACGTCTTACGTTCATGAATAGCTGATCAATTAATGATAACTAAAACATTTAGATATATATCAACATAAGTATATCAATGATAAGTGAAATATATATTTATAGTCAAATATTAACTTCCTGACCGCTTAAAAACAAGTTAGTCATGACCAGTATCATGATAAGGATGGGAAAAGTGTTTGTATTACAGCTACTCCCTAGTTTCACACAATGTCTCTTCCGTTAATCATCTTTTCCCATGCCTTGAAATAGCACTACACCATGCCTCGTTAGTAATGATACAGTCAGCTTATGTTACGTAACGCTACTATGTATCGGGCCGGTTACGGTGACTATAGCCTCGCCACATGGTAAATAGTCAATCCCATCTGTATTGAGATGTGTCCCCAACTCAACGTAACAATTCATCTTGTCATATCAGTACATAATTTATCATGTTTGCATACCAACCAATGATTTTTTTGCAGGGAATGATAAAAGCAAGTAATCCGGTACCAGAATTTGAACCGTTATCACTACTCAACCCTCAGCGTTCAGATGTCAAATTGTACTCTCCTGAGTCAGAAATTGGAGATTTAAGAGTCCTTAGTGGAAAACATTGTTCAATGAGAACCCAGTATTTGTTGGATACTAGTTTATGTGTGTTTTAAATGTATGTTATATTTCCCTTTCCCCTGTGCAATTATTTTACTTTATATAGTGTTCATGTTATTTTCTGCCCAGTTTCGGCCTATTGTTGCCAGCTGTCTTGATTTGTCCTGTGATCTTTTCCATCCAATTATCCCCCCTTCACTGTTTGTCCTCTTTGATTCTTCTAGTTATTCCTTATGGTCTGTCAGGCCATTCCTTGCGCCTCTGTTCACTAACGTGTGTACCCTTTAACCTCCTCAAGTGCCTTATGTTTTATGGATTGTTGTTTTCCCGGAGGTCTGTGTGGGGAGGCACTGTCTTATGTATGTGGCGTTCCCTGTAGCAACTTTTTCTCTCTCTTTTTAGTGATTTGCAGACAGTTTTCCTCAGGATCAAGGATGTCATCACATGACTGTCGAGTGGCCTGGATCCGTCGACAACCACCGTGTGTGATGTTTGTAACAAATGATAATTTAACATCGCCAATAGTATTACAGGACACAACCGAACATGTCCGTTTCAATGATGCAAGTTTCTGCGTATCACTCGCACACCCCTCTGCTACAAATGGACTGTTCTCCAGGAAAACCGGACTTATTACGTCATAACATGAAAACGAAATAGCCTAGAGTCAAGCGGTTTTCATTTTCATGGTTCTAAATGTCTGAGGAAACATAAAATGTGAAAACCTGAAAATCTAAAATTTAGCCCTGTTTTCCTTGAGAACAGTAGATTCTATTTAATACTTTCAAAAAATGTCTTCTTATTATTGTCATATTTTTCATAACACTTTCAGCGGAATATAAATTAACTAAACTTGTTTAAAACTCCTATCTTACAAATACCTCCCCCTATTGAAGTCCAGAATTCACACATGATAGTACAAACGAGAACAATATGGTCGTCGTAATCTTAATCAAGCAAATGTGTTAAAAAGTTAAGCTATAAAGGATTTTATGGAAAGTGAAAGTAAATGTACTGGATCACTTGAAAGTAAATAAAGGTTGAATTTTTGTTGAAAATATTTATATTAATATATATTTAAAGCAAGTAGAGACATGTATTCGACAGTGGTACACTTTATCCCCTTATCAAACAACCATTCCAAATAGTACTCCTTGACAATGTGATTCTGCAAAGTCAACACAGCGAACAATTTACCAAGCAATTCTTCCCGTTTCACCTACACAATCTACATGTATGTTAGCACTCACAGTACTTTGATTCTACACAATCTTTGGTGGATAAATTCGTAGATATCGCATTCGGTCAATTCCGACATTGTTCGGGTTAGTATTCGTGCGTTTCCGGGAATTTCCGTACACAAACACTATTTCTTTTTAAAATATGAGTGTACATGTAACATTTCCTAACCACAACCCTTGCAAGCATTTGATATATACATTTCCTTAATAAATTTAAACAGGTTTTTAAATCGGCGTATATTAAAGGGAGGTAATTCAACATACTGGTGCAGTCCGGGTGTTAATTGAAATTGGAATACTTCCGCCTTGACAGTTGGGAAGTAGCATGTTTGTATTACCTTTTTATTCTGATAAACGTATGATACTTAATGGAATACAAATACCCTCCCAGTCTAATTTCGTCTTGTTTATAAAACGTTCTTAATAGGAAGCATATAAAACATAATTTAGAATTTCATGAACCTACTAGTATCTTAGTTTAAAAATAAAGGTCGTATTTTTTGTAGAACCCATGTGATGAATTTTAAGTAATATTAATTGAAATAACGATATTTTAAAAATATAAAAACTTATTTCATTAATGCTACGAAACATGAGGAAAACAGAAAAGGAGCGTATCATGACCGTGCGACCACATACAAGCATCATGCAGTTTGCTCGTCTCTAACAAGAGACAAACATAAACAAATGCGAAAAGACGACTTCATAAATCAACTGACTAAGTCAACGGCTTTCCCTTCTTGTCTAGGAGAGAATAAGGCATATAGGGAAATAACCGCCGACCAAGCCGCTAAGCAGAATGCGCCCTACGCTGGACTATACAGTCAGTTAATGAATCATAACTTATTAACGACTTTGAAGGAAATGACTCAGGCAAAACAAATCACTCAAGTAGTATAAGTGTACAACAACCGCACTTACTATTTTTTCGGAATTATACAAGTAAGCCACAATTTAGAATACAATGCAACTTTATATTTTAACTATGTATTTAATAAGTTTATACCGGTGTGAAGTTAGCAGTAATAGCAGAAACAGCAGTAACAGCAGTATTACTGCTATTACTGCCAGCTGGAAGAGGTAGGAGTATTACTGCTATTACTGCCAGCTGGATCAGGTAGCAGTATTACTGCTATTACTGCCAGCTGGAAGAGGTAGGAGTATTACTGCTATTACTGCCAGCTGGATCAGGTAGGAGTATTACTGCTATTACTGCCAGCTGGAATAGGTAGCAGTATTACTGTTATTACTGCTGTAAATCAATATACTAGAAGTAATAAGCATCAATGCAGACAATATGGCTAGCAATAAGAGAATTGTCAGATTCAGATTTATTGTTGATACTACAAGCAAATAATAGGGATATGAGTGAGAGGGATGTACTGCTCCTAGCAATAACATTGAAGGGTAATACTGCCTTTTACTATTACATGTAGTAATAGCATTACAGAATAGGCCGCCTATAACTGCACATTGGAATAACCTAACTGTATTTCGATAACATCTTTTAGAGAATCAAAGGTCCGGAAATATTACATATTATTACTGCTAGTATCTTTGATTTACAGCAGTAAGACTGTTACCTCACCCAGCAGTATTACTGCTGTTACTGCTATTACTGCTAACTTCAAACCGGTTAATTTTATATTATGTCACATATTTGAGTATGACTCAGATTCCATATCAGGAATTCCGAGAAACTCATGTGTGGACATTTTAAATGTATTTAAATATGTTGATATAGGTAATCATGATGTTGTCAAAGATTGAAAAATAGGATGGATTATTTCCCTTCAACCATTCATTTTATAATATCAAACATATATACAACGATTGTCTCCCTTTGACCGTAGTTGCACTATGTTTGTGGCAGAGGGTATTCATTATATAATGCACAGTATATGAAATTACGGTCGGTCAAGGGGGAATGCCGAATGTACATTACTCAATTGAATTCAGCATATCGCCTTTTGTAACCAGTATATAGTATTAAGCTTCATCAATGAATAAAATAGAAATTCATCTCGGTGTGATCCCTTAATATGTGTATCAAATATTTGCCTGAAGAAAATGGGTAGATTTATACAAGCAAAAAGACTAAATAAAACAAACCAACTACCGGAATTACGATACCATCGCGCGATCATTTATATATAAGTATATATTATCAAAATTATGAAACACATTATCTAAATGAAAGACAAGTAAAATGGTAACAACTAGCAAGATTCTACGATCCATTACGTAGATAAATAGCATATTACTATTCAGCCTCAGAAAAAAAGAAACTGAAAAGAAACTGAGGAATTGCGTGATTTTTAATATTTTCAAATAATAATTTCTAATAGAAAAAGCTTCTCTTAAGTAAATAACAATTTATATAATACATGTATATGTTTCGTCCGTATAGTAATAAAATATTTCGTCCATAATCATAGTTCAATAAATAAGAACTTTGGACATTTTGTTTTATATTTTATGATGCCGAGACCGATATATTTATGTATTTTGCACATGCATGGATTGCCATTAAGGTGTTGTTACTTTTATTGCGTTTTCGTCGAGACATACGTCGTCTGATAAAATGCACAAAGTAGGTCAGTAGACCGGACATGATTTTTTAAGGTCAAATGATTATTGCTCATTTTGCAATACCATACACCAACAGGTCATTTAAAAAATGCCCGGATGAATGCCAGTTAAATATTCCGACTGGCTGCTTGAGGGCAACGGGTGCGGTTAGAAATTTAAGTACTTTCAAGTAAAATACACCCTATGATTAACCAGTTTTATGTTCTGTGAAGTTTCGTGAAATACAACAGAGTATTTCAAAGTGAATTAAGTCTTCTAAAATAATAACAGTTGTCATACTAGGATACTTGCATATTAAAACATCAAATCATTTTCACTATCGTCTGACAGGTGTGATTCTAAAAGAAATCTCGGATTAATTATTTTCTAGACCTGCGTGACATGACCGACATGGTTTTTTTTTACGAAAAGAATGTTTTTTTATTATTATTTCATACACCGGGCATCCTCCTCGTGAAAAAATCGTACGGAACGAAATTAATCCGCGTCAGTTGAAGCTCACGCAATGCTTTTAGCTGAGATTAAAACAGAACATGAAAGTGTCCGAACATTTAAATATGTATCCGGCAAAATGTTTGAATTGGCTTCATCCAGTATTGTTGTTACATTGTCTATACCATCTCTAATAAGAACCATTGCTATGTATACTTATAACGGATCGAAAGTATCTTTTTTACCTTATAACTGACAGACAAAACTGGTAAAATAGCATGATTGTTAAAAAACTGGATTTAAAAAAAAAATTATGATGTACAAACATCTTTCTTCAACAAGTATGCTTCGATACACTATGAGTTCATTCTTTGTTAATGCATGTTTATTGATGTTTTAACTATAGGAAATATATTTTTCATGTTTGTTTGAAGGTAAACAAATGAACAAAATATGAGCTTAATATTACTTTAACAAAACAAGATGTCTGCGTCTGTTCCAGTTTGACCTTTCTGGTGTTCTCGTATGTACAGTAAAACCTCAATAATAAGACCACCATTGGAACGTTGATAACTGGTCTTATTATTGAGGTGGTCTTAATATTGAGGTTGAATAAAGAACAAAGCAGTGAAAATGATCGTGAAAAATGTGTCCTTAATTATGAGATGGTTTTGTTATTGAGGTGGCCTTAATATTGAGGTTGAATAAAGAACAAAGCAGTGAAAATGGACGTGAAAAATGTGTTCTTAATTATGAGATGGTTTTGTTATTGAGGTGGTCTTAATATTGAGGTTGAATAAAGAACAAAGCAGTGAAAATGGACGTGAAAAATGTGTTCTTAATTTTGAGATGGTTTTGTTATTGATATGATCTTAATATTGACGTTGAATAAAGAACAATGGTGAAAACAGACTTCAAAATGTGTTCTTAATTTTGAGATGGGTTTGTTATTGAGGTGGTCTTTAAGTGAGGTTTTACTGTACATATATATATATGTTCAGGTCTTCTTGCGCTTTTGCGATGGTTGTGTTTGTATTCGACATTTCCTGCAAGACTTTTTCATTCATTTTTTGTAATTTTACACGACAGCGTTTAACATTTGTTCAAAACATAAACTTCAACAACATTCGTAGACGTAATATTTTAATTTTTCATTGATAATATGTCCATAAAGTCAACAACACTATCATCGTGACGAACTCTGATATCACGGGTAATTATTCGTACCATGATTTCCGGTTGTCTCAATTAGAAAAGTCGGACTATTTTCTTTATTTCCCACAAGAAAACACAGAGTCAATTTGTTCTGCGTCAATGCTTTTAATACGAGTGTCAAAGCTATGGTATCCCCAGCGCCAGACGGAGAAACATTCTGCCTACTCCCTCTTGCTTGTATCATTCCGCCGGCGATGATATATCCTCGCGAGAGATTCTAATTCATTTTTTTCTCCGGACAATGTCAATATAAAATGGTCAGAAAACTTCGCCTACAGACATAATGTGTTTTTGTTTTATTAACGTACACGTCTAGTTAATGGTACGGTCTCGATGCAATTATTTTTCGTCAAAAGTGGAAATCATTATTGTTGTTTTATTATCAGTATTTATATAATATTAATATTGTATTCAGTCACTCAGGGATACACATTATATCCCTTCATTATCGAAACTTTGACATATTTGATCGTATTTTATCATCACATGACTGGAATAATATTTGCTGGTGTGGTATTCATGAAGCATCGCAAGGTTTACCTTAAGATTGTCGTTGTCCTTGTTTTCTTTTCCTTAGTTTAAGATAAGGAGATCCTTAACCTTACAATTTTCATCAGTGCAACTTAAGGATTTCCTTAGCAAGGGACAATCTTAACTTTAAGGAAAATATTAATTTCATCTAAGGAAAATGGACGCTACCTTATCTTTTAAGATAAAAATGATATATTTATATGAACATTTTTAAAGAAATTTCTAAATATTTTGAAAGGAAAATCTTGTGAATATTAAGGAAAATATTACTTTTAAGGAAAATCTTAACCTTGAGATGTTTCATGAATACCATCTTTGGGTTCGTAATACAGATAAATTGTTCAGTGACTCTTAAATATTTTCACTTAAATTCAAAACTTCAAATGAATGTATTTCCGAAACCACATTAAAATTGTTAGGCTTTCTGATGATAATGACAACAACATAATAATACTATTCATTTATCACTCTTGATTTGACCATACAATATCCTGTTTGTTAAATAAACCAGTTAATGAAAGTGTAATTTTAAGGATAAGGGTAAGATTTTACTAAAGATGTTTCTGTAATATTGCCCCTGGACGTTACAAACACTTAACGACATAGCATTAAATTTATGAACACGTTTAAAGTGCATACCGGTAATATAAAAATAACATTTATACACCATATGTTATATTTATTACCGTTTCGTACAGTTTAACGCTCATAATTCAAGAATCAAGAATTGAAGTTTATATTTTTCATACTTGTATTCGTCTACTAGTCACAAGTGCTACTCCACTAATATATTATAGAACAGAGCAGAACAGAACAGAATGATTTATTAATATCTGGATTTAAGTATAATACTTATCACCCAATATATACAATTTACAATAATAATATTACCATACTCGATGAGATTATGTACATGTACATTTACAGTCATACATGCAACATAGTCAAACGAAATATTACAATACACATGACAAACGACAATGATACAATATGAATAAATATGAAAAGCAGCATTATAACATCCAATCAAGAACAGAACAAAACCTTTATTTGACTTTTTTTCACAGATTACAAACAAATTTAATAACATGTGAACATAAAATTACTTAATGGTATAGGCATCGAAATTACAATTTTGTTTAAAGGACGGTGATTAAGTTGTTTTTATTTATATTTTTTCTAATATTGCTAGATATTGTTTTGAAAACGATGGTTGTTATAAGAAGCAATATTTGTAGCTACTGTAACATATACATATTATAGTTTAAAAGACGTTTATTTGTCTAAATTGTCATGTAAATATATTCAGTATATGACAAGATAACAAAATGCATTTAGTAGGAAAATGGATAGAATTGGAAGCAGGGACACAATACACCCTAACATACTTACTGTTCTAAAAATGCATTGTCATCCACCACGGCGCATCCTAACACTCGGAAAACCCACGGACAATTTACAATCAGCTTACAGACAGGGAAATATCCATGAGACTATTTTATTCATTCTTAGCTGTTATCTTATTAATGGAAAAAAGATTTGTAATATATGAAAAAATGAGTCCAGGCCCTGATCTCCCGAAGCATCTCAATCTGAGCTAAATCTCAGCTCAAATTTTGTACATGACTCAAAATTGATATGTAACCAAAAAAAAATGTGATGAGTTTTGTCTCAGAAAGTTTGCAAGAGATCCAAACTCAGGCTCAGATTTGAGAAAAATCTCATATTGAATTGATATGCTTTGAAAGATCGGACCCAGTTGTTCATTCAAAGTTTAATAAGTTCAAAAAGACTTGAGGTTTAATTATTTGCATATTATATGTATCGAAAAGATTTTATCTTTGTATCGAAAAGATACACTGTATTACCTTTGTATCGAAAAGAAACATTGGTAAAATAACCACCTATCCTTCCGTTTGCTTTAATATTTAATCGCTCCCAGTTTACGAAAACAGATGAATTCCCAACGATGCTCTCCTGAATGCTCGTAAAATATGTTTAAAAAACGTTTGTTGTCGCAGTTGTATATTTAATTTATTATCCTAGGCCGCCCCTTTGTCTTATACATGCAGTTCAAAGTAATTATAACCTTTTAAATTATTCATTGTCAAATTTCTGTTTATTTACACTTGAATTGGTAATATAGCGATAAAAGTATCAACTCCTATGATCTCCATTTTACGGATACTTGCATACCATTTTCAGCAATAATAATGAAATATTTAAACTCTTATTTTTCTTCCTAAATTCCAATCGACAAGAGTAGTCCCAAGTGAGATACTAAACGTTAATATTTACCAAGAACACAATAGTCACAGTGACAGGTGACAACTATATTGGCGTAAACACCGTCTGGGCGTTATGATAAGTGTTGCTTTTTTACATCCGAACCCTATAGAAAGATGATCGATCGAAGCAATACTCTGGGACAGCAATACATATTGTATAAATTGTTCATGTGTTTTCTGCAAAACAATCAGCACAACTACTTTGTCCTTGATGACATAAAATCCGGATGTTTTACGATACAATGGAATATATTGCACCAGCGTAATGTCTGTACAACTTGGCAACTGGGTAACACCAATATCTTATACTGGTCCTATATTTAACTAGAAATGTGGAGTCTTCCAAATATTGCTTGAAGTTACCCAAGTATTAACCTATGTTTGGTTCGTTCATTCTTTGCATTCTTCTGTGAATATTGGTGACAACAAATAAAGACGGTTCTTCAATGAATGAAATTCTGTATAATTGTATACAAGTTTACTTGCAGGTAAAACAAAATTGTAAATATTTGGAATTTAAGTCGTCGTAAAAATTCCCTCACCCACATTTTTTAACAGACAACTACAAGTAAAACGCCGTGCAACAACAAATATTCCACACAAACATTTAGTATACAAACAACACTGATCTGCAGTCCATTCATATAGGTTTGTTAAGAGATTATAAGTACGTTCCCTTTTCATTTGTAGGGTTTCCCTGTTCGTGTGAGCGTTTTCCCTGTCCATGTGCACGTGTTTGATCTTCATGAGTACGTTTTCCCCTTCCATGTGTTTTTAGTGTACGTTTCCTTTTTTATGTGTACGTTTTCCCTTTTCACATGTACGTTTTCCCTTTTTACATGTACTTTTTCTCTTTTCATGTGTACGTTTTCCCTTTTTACATGAACGTTTTCCCTTTTAATATGTACGTTTTCCCTTTTTATGTGTACGTTTTCCCTTTTCATGTGTACGTTTTCCCTTTTTACATGTACGTTATCCCTTTTCATTTATACGTTTTCCAGTTTCAAGTGCACGTTTTCCCTTTTCATATGTACGATTTCCCGTTTCATGTTCACGTTATTTCTTTTCTTGTGTATTTTCTTATCATTGTATGTGCTTAACCATTTACCAAAACTAGCAACGTCTTTTTCCCTTTTCAAGTTTTTTTCTCTTTCATTCGAATTTTCACATATTAATTCGCAAGTTCCTCTGGAACACTATGTCTTAAATGTACTGTTTCAATCAGCGTTAAAGTGGTGCAAGGTGACCTTCTTGCTCCTCTTCCAAAACAGCATTTCGGTTCACAGGAAATGAAACCATTTTTCTTACCGAACTTGTAACTCTGATGTCGGGATGCCGGGTTGATTTATTGTTAAAGATCACGCTAACAATTGTAGTAAATATACAAGGGAATGGGGTTGTACGCCAAACATTGAAAGCGGTAATAAGTGAAGAGTGTAATTGCTGTACTAGTTTATATATACGGAGATGCTCGCAAAGAGTCCGAATGTCTTGCTTTTAAGGGAAGATTCTAAGGAGATATTTTCCAGTTTCCGACAGCTTACAGTTACAGTACATTGTATGTTCTTATACATTTTACATGCAGTTAAACATGTCCTTATATATTTGCTTGTCTCTTGTCAAACATAATCCCGTGATGATTGTATTCTATCTTTTCACTCTTGAGTTTGACGGATGTGTGGTTTTGTATTTAACTGTATAATTTGTCATTCTATTTGTATACGATGGTAACGTTCGATTTGACATGCCGTCGAGATGGAATTTTAAGACCTAGGTAATTTTTCTGACAGTTCCATAGTTGGTGGTCGTTGTCGAGAATTAATGATCGTGTTGTTGTGTAATGTAGTCCTGTGTTGTTTTATATTCCTATTTTGAGGTCGCTTTTGATGTGATGTTACATTTCTATGGCGTAATCATTTAGGAAATGGTTTTGCACCCCTATCTGCGTTTACCTCCTGGTCCTGTTGGTACTGTTGCTGTATCCCCTCCCTGTGTGTGCCACCTGGCCCAGTTGGTACTGTAACTGTATCCCCTCGCTGTGTGTGCCTCCTGGTCATTTTAATACTGTTATTGTATCCCCTCGCTGTGTGTGCCACCTGGTCCTGTTGGTACTGTTGTTGTATCCCCTACCTGTGTGTGCCACCTGGTCCTGTTGGTACTGTTATTGTATCCCCTCCCTGTGTGTGCCACCTGGTCCTGTTGGTACTGTTATTGTATCCCCTCCCTGTGTGTGCCACCTGGTCCTGTTGGTACTGTTATTGTATCCCATCTCTGTGTGTGCCTCCTGGTCATTTTGGTACTGTTATTGTATCCCCTCGCTGTGTGTGCCTCCTGGTCATTTTGGTACTGTTATTGTATCCCCTCGCTGTGTGTGTGCCTCCTGGTCCTGTTGGTACTGTTATTGTATCCCCTCGCTGTGTGTGCCTCCTGGTCATTTTGGTACTGTTTTTGTATCCCCTCGCTGTGTGTGCCTCCTGGTCATTTTGGTACTGTTATTGTATCCCCTCGCTGTGTGTGCCTCCTGGTCATTTTGGTACTGTTATTGTATCCCCTCGCTGTGTGTGCCTCCTGGTCATTTTGGTACTGTTATTGTATTCCCTCGCTGGGTGTGCCTCCTGGTCCTGTTGGTACTGTTATTGTATCCCCTCGCTGTGTGTGCCACCTGGTCCTGTTGGTACTGTTGTTGTATCCCCTCGCTGTGTGTGCCTCCTGGTCATTTTGGTACTGTTATTGTATCCCCTCGCTGTATGTGCCTCCTGGTCCTGTTGGTACTGTTATTGTATCCCCTCGCTGTGTGTGTCACCTGGTCCTGTTGGTACTGTTGTTGTATCCCCTCGCTGTGTGTGCCTCGTGGTCATTTTGGTACTGTTATTGTATTCCCTCGCTGTGTGTGCCTCCTGGTCATTTTGGTACTGTTATTGTATCCCCTCCCTGTGTGTGCCTCCAGGTCCTGTTGGTACTGTTATTGTATCCCCTCGCTGTGTGTGTCTCCTGGTCATTTTGGTACTGTTATTGTATTCCCTCGCTGTGTGTGCCTCCTGGTCATTTTGGTACTGTTATTGTATCCCCTCCCTGTGTGTGCCTCCAGGTCCTGTTGGTACTGTTATTGTATCCCCTCGCTGTATGTGCCTCCTGGTCCTGTTGGTACTGTTATTGTATCCCCTCGCTGTGTGTGTCTCCTGGTCATTTTGGTACTGTTATTGTATCCCCTCCCTGAGTGTGCCTCCTGGTCCTGTTGGTACTGTTATTCTATCCCCTCGCTGTGGGTGTCTCCTGGTCATTTTGGTACTGTTATTGTATTCCCTCGCTGAGTGTGCCTCCTGGTCATTTTGGTACTGTTATTGTATCCCCTCCCTGTGTGTGCCTCCAGGTCCTGTTGGTACTGTTATTCTATCCCCTCGCTGTGTGTGTCTCCTGGTCATTTTGGTACTGTTATTGTATCCCCTCCCTGAGTGTGCCTCCTGGTCCTGTTGGTACTGTTATTCTATCCCCTCGCTGTGTGTGTCTCCTGGTCATTTTGGTACTGTTATTGTATCCCCTCGCTGCGTGTGTCTCCTGGTCATTTTGGTACTGTTATTGTATTCTCTCTCTGTTTGGTGGCCTGGTCCTGTTGGTGCGGTTATTGTATTCTTTCTCTGTCTAGTGTCCTGGTCCCTGTTGGTACTGTTATTGTATTCTTTCTCTGTTTGGTGTCCTGGTCCTGTTGGTACTGATATTGTATCCCCTCCCTGTGTGTGCCTCCTGGTCATTTTGGTACTGTTATTGTATTCTCTCTCTGTTTGGTGGCCTGGTCCTGTTGGTGCGGTTATTGTATTCTTTCTCTGTCTAGTGTCCTGGTCCCTGTTGGTACTGTTATTGTATTCTTTCTCTGTTTGGTGTCCTGGTCCTGTTGGTACTGATATTGTATCCCCTCCCTGTGTGTGCCTCCTGGTCATTTTAATACTGTTATTATATCCCCTCGCTGTGTGTGCCTCCTGGTCATTTTGGTACTGTTATTGTATCCCCTCGCTGTGTGTGCCTCCTGGTCATTTTGGTACTGTTATTGTATCCCCTCGCTGTGTGTGCCTCCTGGTCATTTTGGTACTGTTATTGTATCCCCTCACTGTGTGTGCCTCCTGGTCCTGTTGGTACTGTTATTGTATCCCCTCGCTGTGTGTGCCTCCTGGTCATTTTGGTACTGTTATTGTATCCCCTCGCTGTGTGTGCCTCCTGGTCATTTTGGTACTGTTATTGTATTCCCTCGCCGTGTGTGCCTCCTGGTCATTTTAATACTGTTATTGTATGCCCTCGCTGTGTGTGCCTCCTGGTCATTTTGGTACTGTTATTGTATTCCCTCGCTGTGTGTGCCTCCTGGTCCTGTTGGTACTGTTATTGTATCCCCTCCCTGTGTGTGCCTCCTGGTCCTGTTGGTACTGTTGTTGTATCCCCTCCCTGTGTGTGCATCCTGGTCCTGTTGGTATTGTTATTGTTTCCTCTCCATGTGTATGTCTCCTGGTCCTGTTGGTACTGTTATTGTATCCCCTCCCTGTGTGTGCATCCTGGTCCTGTTGGTATTGTTATTGTTTCCTCTCCATGTGTATGTCTCCTGGTCCTGTTGGTACTGTTGTTGTATCCCCTCCCTGTGTGTGCATCCTGGTCCTGTTGGTATTGTTATTGTTTCCTCTCCATGTGTGTGTCTCCTGGTCCTGTTGGTAAAGTTATTGATCCCCTCCCTATGTATGTCTCCTGGTCCTGTTGGTACTGTTATTGTATCCCCTCCCTGTGTGTGCCTCCTGGTCCTGTTCGTACAGTTATTGTATCCCCTCCCTGTGTGTGCCACCTGGTCCTGTTGGTATTGTTATTGTATCCCTTCCCTGTGTGTGCCACCTGGTCATTTTGGTATTGTTATTGTATCCCCTCCCTGTGTGTGTCTCCTGGTCCTGTTGGTACTGTTATTGTATCCCCTCCCTGTGTGTGCCTCCTGGTCCTGTTGGTACTGTTATTGTATCCCCTCCCTGTGTGTGCCTCCTGGTCCTGTTGGTACAGTTATTGTATTCCCTCCCTGTGTGTGCCTCCTGGTCCTGATGGTATTGTTATTGTATCCTCTCCATGTGTGTGCCACCTGGTCCTGTTGGTGCAGTTATTGTATCCCCTCCCTGTGTGTGTCTCCTGGTCCTGTTGGTATTGTTATTGTCTCTCCTCCCTGTTTGGCCTCCTGGTCCTGTTGGTACAGTTATTGTATTCTCTCTCTGCCAGTGTGTGTCTGGTCCTGTCCGTACTGTTGTTTTATTCTCTCTCTGCCAGTGTGTGTCTGGTCCTGTTCGTACTGTTATTGTATCCCCTCCCTGTGTGTGCCTCCTGGTCCTGATGGTATTGTTATTGTATCCCCTCCCTGTGTGTGTCTCCTGGTCCTGTTGGTACTGTTATTATATCCCCTCCCTGTGTGTGCCTCCTGGTCCTGTTTGTACTGTTATTGTATCCCCTCCCTGTGTGTGCATCCTGGTCTTGTTGGTACTGTTATTGTATCCCCTCTCTGTGTGTGCCTCCTGGTCCTGTTGGTACAGTTATTGTATCCCCTCTCTGTGTGTGCCTCCTGGTCCTGTTGGTATTGTTATTGTATCCTCTCCATGTGTGTGCCTCCTGGTCCTGATGGTATTGTTATTGTATCCTCTCCATGTGTGTACCACCTGGTCCTGTTGGTACAGTTATTGTATCCCCTCCCTGTATGTGTCTCCTGGTCCTGTTGGTATTGTTATTGTCTCTCCTCCCTGTTTGGCCTCCTGGTCCTGTTGGTACAGTTATTGTATTATCTGTCTGCCAGTGTGTGTCTGGTCCTGTTCGTACTGTTATTGTATCCCCTCTCTGCCTGTGTGTGTCTGGTCCTGTTCGTACTTTTATTGTATGCTCTCTCTGCCAGTGTGTGTCTGGTCCTTTGGTAAAGTTATTGTATTCTCTCTCTGCCTGTGTGTGTCTGGTCCTGTTGGTACAGTTATTGTATTCTCTCTCTGCCTGTGTGTGTCTTGTCCTGTTCGTACTTTTATGGTATTCTCTCTCTGCCAGTGTGTGTCTGGTCCTGTTCGTACTTTTATTGTATTCTCTCTCTGCCAGTGTGTGTCTGGTCCTGTTCGTACTTTTATTGTATTCTCTCTCTGCCAGTGTGTGTCTGGTCCTGTTGGTACAGTTATTGTATTCTCTCTCTGCATGTGTGTGTGTCTGGTCCTGTTGGTACTGTCATTGTATTCTCTCTCTGCCTGTGTGTGTCTGGTCCTGTTCGTACTGTTATTGTATCCCCTCTCTGTCTGTGTGTGTCTGGTCCTGTTCGTACTGTTATTGTATTCTCTCTCTGCCAGTGTGTGTCTGGTCCTGTTCGTACTGTTATTGTATCCCCTCTCTGTCTGTGTGTGTCTGGTCCTGTTCGTACTGTTATTGTATTCTCTCTCTGCCAGTGTGTGTCTGGTCCTGTTCGTACTGTTATTGTATCCCCTCTCTGCCTGTGTGCCTGGTCCTGTTCGTACTGTTATTGTATTCTCTCTCTGCCAGTGTGTGTCTGGTCCTGTTGGTACAGTTATTGTATCCCCTCTCTGACAGTGTGTGCCTGGTCCTGTTCGTACTGTTATTGTATTCTCTCTCTGCCAGTGTGTGTCTGGTCCTGTTCGTACTGTTATTGTATTCTCTCTCTGCAAGTGTGTGTCTGGTCCTGTTCGTACTGTTATTGTATTCTCTCTCCGCCAGTGTGTGTCTGGTCCTGTTGGTACAGTTATTGTATCCGCTCTCTGACAGTGTGTGCCTGGTCCTGTTCGTACTGATATTGTATTCTCTCTCTGCCAGTGTGTGTCTGGTCCTGTCCGTACTGTTATTGTATTCTCTCTCTGCCAGTGTGTGTCTGGTCCTGTTCGTACTGTTATTGTATTCTCTCTCTGCCAGTGTGTGTCTGGTCCTGTTCGTACTGTTATTGTGTTCTCTCTCTGCCAGTGTGTGTCTGGTCCTGTTCGTACTGTTATTGTATTATCTCTCTGCCAGTGTGTGTCTGGTCCTGTTCGTACTGTTATTGTATTCTCTCTCTGCCTGTGTGTGTCTGGTCCTGTTCGTACTGTTATTGTATTCTCTCTCTGCCTGTGTGTGTCTGGTCCTGTTCGTACTGTTATTGTATTCTCTCTCTGCTTGTGTGTGTCTGGTCCTGTTCGTACTGTTATTGTATTCTCTCTCTGCCAGTGTGTGTCTGGTCCTGTTCGTACTGTCATTGTATCCCCTTCCTTTGTGCGTCTCCTGGTCCTGTTGGTACTGTTATTGTATCCCCTCCCTGTGTGTGCCTCCTGGTCCTGTTGGTACTGTTGTTGTATCCCCTCCCTGTGTGTGCCTCCTGGTCCTGTTGGTACAGTTATTGTATCCCCTCCCTGTGTGTGCCTCCTGGTCCTGTTGGTATTGTTATTGTATCCTCTCCATGTGTGTGCCTCCTGGTCCTGATGGTATTGTTATTGTATCCTCTCCATGTGTGTACCACCTGGTCCTGTTGGTACAGTTATTGTATCCCCTCCCTGTGTGTGTCACCTGGTCCTGTTGGTATTGTTATTGTCTCTCCTCCCTGTGTGTGTCTGGTCCTGTTCGTACTGTTATTGTATTCTCTCTCTGCCAGTGTGTGTCTGGTCCTGTTGGTACTTTTATTGTATTCTCTCTGTGCCAGTGTGTGTCTGGTCCTGTTCCTACTTTAATTGTATTCTCTCTCTGCCAGTGTGTGTCTGGTCCTGTTCGTACTTTTATTGTATTCTCTCTCTGCCTGTGTGTGTCTGGTCCTGTTGGTACAGTTATTGTATTCTCTCTCTGTCAGTGTTTGTCTGGTATTGTTCGTACTGTTATTGTATCCCCTCTCTGCCTGTGTGTGTCTGGTCCTGTTCGTACTTTTATTGTATGCTCTCTCTGCCAGTGTGTGTCTGGTCCTGTTGGTAAAGTTATATTATTCTCTCTCTGCCTGTGTGTGTCTGGTCCTGTTGGTACAGTTATTGTATTCTCTCTCTGCCTGTGTGTGTCTAGTCCTGTTCGTACTGTTATTGTATTCTCTCTCTGCCAGTGTGTGTCTGGTCCTGTTCGTACTTTTATTGTATTCTCTCTCTGCCAGTGTGTGTCTGGTCCTGTTCGTACTTTTATTGTATTCTCTCTCTGCCAGTGTGTGTCTGGTCCTGTTGGTACTGTTATTGTATTCTCTCTCTGCCTGTGTGTGTCTGGTCCTGTTGGTACAGTTATTGTATTCTCTCTCTGCCTGTGTGTGTCTAGTCCTGTTCGTACTGTTATTGTATTCTCTCTCTGCCAGTGTGTGTCTGGTCCTGTTGGTACTTTTATTGTATTCTCTCTCTGCCAGTGTGTGTCTGGTCCTGTTCGTACTTTTATTGTATTCTCTCTCTGCCAGTGTGTGTCTGGTCCTGTTGGTACTGTTATTGTATTCTCTCTCTGCCTGTGTGTGTCTGGTCCTGTTCGTACTGTTATTGTATCCCCTCTCTGTCTGTGTGTGTCTGGTCCTGTTGGTACAGTTATTGTATCCCCTCTCTGACAGTGTGCGCCTGGTCCTGTTGGTACAGTTATTGTATCCCCTCTCTGACAGTGTGTGCCTAGTCCTGTTCGTACTGTTATTGTATTCTCTCTCTGCCTGTGTGTGTCTGGTCCTGTTCGTACTGTTATTGTATTCTCTCTCTGCCTGTGTGTGTCTGGTCCTGTTCGTACTGTTATTGTATTCTCTCTCTGCCAGTGTGTGTCTGGTCCTGTTGGTACTTTTATTGTATTCTCTCTCTGCCAGTGTGTGTCTGGTCCTGTTCGTACTGTTATTGTATTCTCTCTCTGCCAGTGTGTGTCTGGTCCTGTTCGTACTGTTATTGTATTCTCTCTCTGCCTGTGTGTGTGTGGTCCTGTTCGTACTGTTATTGTATTCTCTCTCTGCCTGTGTGTGTCTGGTCCTGTTCGTACTATTATTGTATTCCCTCTCTGCCTGTGTGTGTCTGGTCCTGTTCGTACTGTTATTGTATTCTCTCTCTGCCTGTGTGTGTCTGGTCCTGTTCGTACTGTTATTGTATTCTCTCTCTGCCTGTGTGTGTCTGGTCCTGTTCGTACTATTATTGTTTTCTCTCTCTGCCTGTGTGTGCCTGGTCCTGTTCGTACTGTTATTGTATTCTCTCTCAGCCAGTGTGTGTCTGGTCCTGTTCGTACTGTTATTGTATCCTCTATCTGCCAGTGTGTGTCTGGTCCTGTTCGTACTGTTATTGTATTCTCTCTCTGCCAGTGTGTGTCTGGTCCTGTTCGTACTGTTATTGTATTATCTCTCTGACAGTGTGTGCCTGGTCCTGTTCGTACTTTTATTGTATTGGTCCTGTTCGTACTGTTATTGTATTCCCTCTCTGCCTGTGTGTGTCTGGTCCTGTTCGTACTGTTTTTGTATTCTCTCTCTGCCAGTGTGTGTCTGGTCCTGTTCGTACTGTTATTGTATCCTCTATCTGCCAGTGTGTGTCTGGTCCTGTTCGTACTTTTATTGTATTCTCTCTCTGCCAGGGTGTGTCTGGTCCTGTTCGTACTGTTATTGTATTCTCTCTCTGACAGTGTGTGCCTGGTCCTGTTCGTACTTTTATTGTATTGGTCCTGTTCGTACTGTTATTGTATCTCCTCTCTGCCTGTGTGTGTCTGGTCCTGTTCGTACTGTTATTGTTTTCCCTCTCTGCCAGTGTGTGTCTGGTCCTGTTCGTACTGTTATTGTATTATCTCTCTGCCTGTGTGTGTCTGGTCCTGTTCGTACTGTTATTGTATTCTCTCTCTGCCAGTGTGTGTCTGGTCCTGTTCGTACTGTTATTGTTCTCTCTCTGCCAGTGTATGTCTGGTCCTGTTCGTACTGTTATTGTATTCTCTCTCTGCCAGTGTATGTCTGGTCCTGTTCGTACTGTTATTGTTCTCTCTCTGCCAGTGTGTGTCTGGTCCTGTTCGTACTGTTATTGTATTCTCTCTCCGTCTGTGTGTGTCTGGTCCTGTTCGTACTGTTATTGTATCCCCTCCCTGTGTGTGTCTGGTCCTGTTCGTACTGTTATTGTTCTCTCTCTGCCAGTGTATGTCTGGTCCTGTTCGTACTGTTATTGTTCTCTCTCTGCCAGTGTATGTCTGGTCCTGTTCGTACTGTTATTGTATTCTCTCTCTGCCAGTGTATGTCTGGTCCTGTTCGTACTGTTATTGTTCTCTCTCTGCCAGTGTGTGTCTGGTCCTGTTCGTACTGTTATTGTATTCTCTCTCCGTCTGTGTGTGTCTGGTCCTGTTCGTCCTGTTATTGTATCCCCTCCCTGTGTGTGTCTGGTCCTGTTCGTACTGTTATTGTATCCCCTCTCTGTTCGTGTCTCTTTCATTTTTTAGACTGGATCTGTGTGAATGTGACCTATCCTGCTCTACTTTTTACACATTAACTATTTTAGTGGCTGCTGTTTTGTTTTATCCTTTAATCATTTGAAAGAATGTATTTATCTTCATATCAAACACTTCAGTTAATTGAGTAAGTTGTTTTTGTGTTGAGTCGCATGTTTCATTTGAACAGATTTACTGTGTGGGCCAATGTTTTTTGTGTGAACTATATCCTAAATGAATTATGTCCTCGTATATTTTATAAATACAATTTTACTGTCAGACTGACACTATTTAATTTGTCTACGTCAAAACAAGTGTAATAATTAATACATTTTCTTGTTAATTAATAATAAATATTCGTAGTTTTGAAATTCTGTCCTTACAACAATAGCTCTTCCGAAGATACGTTTTCCACAGTGTATTTATCAATGACAGGGACGAATCTTTTACTTTGACGTGGAAATCTGCTTTCCATAAAACTGAGACCAATTTTATTTCGTTCAGACTTTCTCTTTTTGTTTAAAATAACTCGTATTTGTGTTGTTAAAATACAATGTGATTATTCTAAATTAATACGTCGAATTTCCATACATCTGTTTGGCACACAGAGCGAAAATGTTTGCATTTAATTCGTAGTTTAATCGATAAAAGGCGAAATGGCTTAAATACGAAATGTCTTACAGCGACGATCTGCAACTTGCCTTGGTGCCGTTCTTAGTATCAATTGTAATTATAACAGATTTCTTATTGAACTCTTAAGGAAGTTTGTATGTATTTATAACTATCGATTTATTATGATTCCCAATGAGTCGATGGTAAGCTAGGAACAGGATAACATTGCGATCTTATAATTTAGCAAGTCAACATTTTACCATTTCGTACCTAATGCACTTCGTACACTTTAAATCATTAACGGGTGCAATTTGTGGCAACGTGCAATATACTGCAGTCTTTTTTCTCGTAATTACTTAAAATTTCAGTCCAAACAAGTAAATTTCAAAGTTTATAATCGTAGATTAAGCCGAACTAGTTACAATGTACATTGGATTACGCACTTTTCGCAGTTTTCCACCGACCCGAGTGTGGGACAATTCAAAATGGCTGAATGATTTTCAAAATGGATATGTTCGAGTTAATTACTTAGAATTTCAGTCCAAACAAGTAAATTTCAAAGTTTATAATCGTAGATTAAGCCGAACTAGTTACAATGTACATTGGATTACGCACTTTTCGCAGTTTTCCACCGACCCGAGTGTGGGACAATTCAAAATGGCTGAATGATTTTCAAAATGGATATTTTCGAGTTACTACAAACATTATCATTATAAACAATCATTACATCTCAAAATACTGTATCACACAAATCCCAAGGACGCTAAATGTAAATGTATACTAAAATCTAATATTTATTAGTTTTGGGCAAATTGTCCCACTTCAATAACGTTGTACTAATGACTTTTGAAAATAATGTTCACTTAGATTGGACACATAAACATTATTAACTATTCTAGTTTAGTCATTCAGTTATCTGGATCGCAAAAAAGTATAAATTATTGTAAGTAAATAACATCATACATTTATTGATCACCGCGGGCAGTATCCTTTGATGTAATGAAAATTCAAATATGTGTCCTTTTTGAAAAAAATATATTTTAGTAATGAGCAAAATATGATAAAATACATTAAAAATTTAAAACATGTAACTTTATCGTAAAATCCGAATATTTTGTGTTGCAAAGGTTATACTTAACCTAGTTATCGAAAACTGTGTTGAAATTAATTGAGTGTATTATTTTATAGGAATGTATTGCTTGTCGGTATAGTATAAAGACGAATGGAAACTTTACCTTCAATATGAAGAGGTCCATTAACCATTCAAGCGGGAGATATTTTTACATATATTTGTTATCAGATTCATTTGATTTAGGTGTTTGTTAGGAAAATGATGTTCCGGTTGATTTAATGTGATCGATGTTTGTGGATAGAAATATTTAAATTATAGCAGATACAGCGGTTTGTGCAATGTACTACAGTCAACACCAACTCCTAAGTTTACCAAAACTCTATTCAAAGCTCGTTTATGTTTTATAAAACGTGAAAGTTGAAATGTATGTTCAATACTGTTCAGAGGATAAATACAAGTTGTAGTACAGTAAAACCTCACTTAAATACCACCTCAATAAAAAGACCACCTCAATAAAAAGACCACCTCAATAAAAAAGACCACCTCAATAAAAAGACCACCTCAAAATTAAGATAACACTTTTCAAGTCCATTCTGACTGTTCCGCTCTTTATTCAACCTCAATATCGTATTATTTAGGTTTTACTGTATTTCCAATCCTTATCCACACAATATAGCTTAGGTTAAGTTTACAATAAGTAAATAATTTATTTTACATCGATTGTGAAACAAGTTTACCCACTTATATCAATCACTCTGGAAGACTGCTTCCTGGGTTACTAACCAGTACTTGCACCAGGGACTGTGAGGTTCGTGATCAAACCCCGCTAATCGCGAGGCCTTGAACTCACGACCTTCGGATCAGGAGTCAGGCGCTCTATCCCTCGACCACTGCGTCTCCCTTTCAATAAAAGATACAATATTGATATTGACACTCAAATCCCATTTGAGGTCTTCTATTTCAGCATACATAGTCTGTGTGTGAATGTCCAAGAAGATCATATTTTGTTCATGTATAATTTGTATTTTCATTCAATCTCTAAAATCTGTATTGAAAGGTTTTATCCTACTTCTTACTATTTGTAAGTTATTGAAATTCACATCCATTACTAGCCACAGACATGTTTTGTATGTTTTTTATTTCTTTTTGTGTTTTAAATGTATGTAAAATTCCCATTCCCCTGTGCAATTTATTCACTTTATATAGTGTTCATGTTATTTTCTCCCCAGTTTCAGCCTATTGTTGCCAGCTGTCTTGACTTATTTGTCCTCTTTGATTCTCCTAGTTATCCCTTATAGTAGGCCAGGCCATTCCTTGCGCCCCTGCTCCCTTACGTATGTACCTCTGAGCCTCCTCAAATGCCTTATGTTTTATGGAGTGTTGTTTTCACAGAGGTCTGTGAGGAGAGTGTCTTATGTATGCGGCGTTTCCTACAGCAACTTATTCTCTCTCCTTTACTTACGCATTATAGTTCTATACTTTTTTTAATTTCATGAATGTTTCATATATAATGATGATTATTATCTCAACACAAGTAATACAAATTGCATTGGTATGAGTTTTACGGGACAATCATAGTTTCACTATAAATCTTCAGGCAATATTTCGTTCCGTCACCATCGCTGTGTTTGCTGTAATATATACCATGATCAAGCAAGATATCACTTGATAAAACCATCTTAATGTATGCAATACCGTGTTGAGATGAAGCCAGTGTTACCCGCATTTTATGCCCTGATAACGATCAAGGATCATAATCAAAGTGACTATCACACTTTCGTTCAAGAAGATAACAATGGGACTGAATGAGAATAAAACGTAGCTATATAAACAACGAGTATCCAATGTAACAAAATTGTATTTTTTAAAATCATATGACAATATGACAGACATCTGTGTGAATATATTTACCGAGATAACGAACTATTTTAAGTCCGTAGTATATCTTCTATCATATATTTTTAAAATCTCTGAGATATAACCGGTTCAAGATCATATCTTTCTATATTGATATAAAATTGAATATGTACAACATCGTAGATTCCATAAAAAGTAGCACTTTAGATAATAACATTGTAAGTACCATGACAACTGAGACCAAACGTTTGTGAAATCATATTGCGGCAGTGTGTTAATATGATGATACTGCCTTCAGAACATGATATCATTTGGTACAAATAAAACTACAAAGACTTTTCATAAAAGTTGTGCAAAACATTCAGGTAAGAAAAAATGAATGAACATTATATTTCTAATACATCCATGAAAAAGATGTGTTTTTCTTAGTATTAAAACATTATATTCACATTATATTGGACAGTAAAGGGTTATCATAACATTAATAATGTTACCATCACCAGACTGTTATGATATAGGGCTCAGTGCACAGTCTAGGTAAAATAAAAACGGCAAGAATATTTATTCGTGATGACTGACAATTTTTCATTCTCCCTGATATTTATACCGCATTTTATGTCCAGCTCAGTTTCAAGAATATACTCAAGTATGTGGTCTCAGAGTTACTCAAACATTCCTTACTAGATTGAGCAAGTGCTTGCGTGATTTAAGCTAATTGTTGTAATGATAATGCTTGCTTTAGTTTGAACATTCACATTGAGTTGATGGTCATACTGTAAGATTCAAGACTTTTCTGTCTAATAAACAAAGGAACATTTAAGATTAATACATACTTAATAATAAATATCGATATGTATATAATGAAAATTTGAATGAGGAGTTTATATGATATTACAGTAAAACGTCACTTAAAGACCACCTCAATAATAAGACTTCCTCAAAATTAAGAACACAATTTTCAAGTCCATTTTCACTGTTTTGCTCTTTATTCAACCTCAATATTAAGACCACCTTAATATTATGATCAGTTTTCGAGGGTCCCAAAGGTGGTCTCATTATTGAGGTTTTACTGTATCCGTTTTGTTTTCAAATTGAGCAGACACAAAATAACTTGGGTACATTCCTGATTCTGTTCTGGTAAAACAACACATAGAAAGGACAACAGTACAGAATACAAGAATGAAGCAAACCGTTTGCTGACAGCATATAACAAAGCAGCAGATACTGAAGAAAGCAAAGAAAGCAAAGAGCTACAAAATAATTCTGAGATCACGTCTGAAACACCGTGGTATTGTTATGTTACAATCACACATATAACATTGTATAAAATCTATGAAATGTGAACCGAATCTCCTACTGGTGATAAGTCCTACAATTTGAAAAGAAATAAATTCATTCGTTGATAAGTTCCTCTCAATTATGATAAACATAGAACGTTTGAAAAAGATTTTCAATGATATTTTAGAATTTAACAGACAGTAGCACATACAAGGATTATCATTGAGCTTTACATTAAATCAAAGGTAACTGATTAACTGTTTTACACGTTTATCTAACTCAACATATAATGTTACAAACATACAACAGTTTAGTGAAATAAACTCATAAGCGTTTTATTGCACGATGCTCAAACAATCTTAGATGAACATCAAAAAGAATTATGCTAAATATAATGAAGTTGAATGAAAATGTTTTGTTGAAAATGAGAGAGCTCTTCACATTGGAGGACTGGAATCCTTGCACACACAAAGAGGGGCTGTTTCAACAGTAAGTTTGCTTAATTATATTTAAATATAAGTCCTCATATTTTAAAATAATAACGCCTCAATTTAAAATTTCTTAAGGCTGAGTAAATAAATCTATAACATACACATTATGCAATTTGTGAATGAAAAGATAAAATAATGTTTTCAATAAATGATAATATCATACACTGCCTTATGTCTAAAACAAAAACGTGCAATTTAAGAGTAAGTTATAAACACAGCAGCCCTCTAAGAATCATTGAGGTATACTCATATGGGTTACATACAATTGAAAAGGAATATGATGGGATAAATGTGTGCGTACAAGAGGTATGGTGAATGCCGGAGAAATAATGTATGAAATAACAAACGAACAACAAAAAGTTATGATATGCATTACATACATTTAAAAGTCGAGACATATTTTGTCATGATAAAACATTCCTCATGTCATGTTCATTTATAATGAGTGAGATTCATAATTTCTTTCCTGTTTCTTCCATTTTCGTCTTGTATTATGAACTACATAGTATTTGTGTAAGTCCTCACAAAAAAATGACAAAGATAGCACTAAATATGGGATTACAATGGGTTCAAAGATTCAAAGGTATCACAAATGTTCCATTTTTGTACAAAAATAACCATTTAAATTCTATTATAAGTAGGTGATGTAAGTTAATTGTTATTGTATAAATAGTTGATTCACTTTTTTCACATCATAGAAAAATCCAGGAAGCATAATACATCCTTCCTTACCACAGGTTATTATATATTTCTATTCCATCAAAACAAAAATATATTGAAATAAATCGTATGAAAAAGTAAAATATTCTATCCTTGAAAAATAATGTATTGAATTCACACAGGGACTTGAAACAGCAGACATACCAACATGTACACTATTCATCTAATGCAACATTTGTATAAAAAAGTTAAAAAATGTAAGTGCAGCCATTACACACAAAGCCAGTCACCCAAAACACTTCAATACACAATTACACATATATACAAGTCACATAAGCGCTGACACTGAGACTAGACCATCAAGTAAAACTTAATTAAATCGTCATTAAATTAATATAAGTCAATAATTCCTCAGATGTGTATCGGCAACATTATAATTTTAGAATTTTAGAATTTAATTATTTTTTAGTGTTCTCAGAACTAATTACATAAAACATAAATTGCCAATTTTCGTTCTATTTTAATATAAGGTATGACTGCGATATTGTTGTATGGAATATTGACATAAGTTTTACATGATGTATGGACAAACAACACTACCAACATGTATATAAATCTCACAAAAAATCTTGGCAACAAAATATATGACATTTCTTATAATCACCCAAACAGACAATGCAGACAGACACAAACACGCACACACATAAGAACACGAGCATAATTCTAAGAACACAAGACATGAAGCATAGTGTAAGTCAGGGAATATAAAGCACATCTAATCCTATCTAAATCTGCTCACATATCCAGACAATATAACTATATTATGTATAAAATTGAGTATATTTAGGTACCGAATTATTGCAAGTTAATTGCAATTTATAAAATATACATAAAATCGTATGATATACACAACGTGAATATGTACAAATGTAAACATATATGTGTCTTCAGATCAGATTCTAATAAAAACATCTGTCCAGATTTTACAACTAGATCCAACCCATTTCTCAGATTCCCCGAGCCTCGTTCTGGGCCAGGAAATGACGTCATGCCGTATGGATTCTTCAAGTATGAGCATTGTTTGAGGTCAATGAAAACACAATTCATTCATTATTTCACTTTCCGAAAATCCATGCGAACATATTGCTGGAGCATATGCATATATTCGTTCAGGCCTCCAGTCCCGTGCACCAAGTTGTAACATTTTACAAATTCAACACAATGATCCATAACTCTATTAATATTACGTCACACTTGTCAATTGTCTTTGCATACGTTTAAATATCAGCAGATTTTGTTTTCAGCAGCAATCTTGGACGCTTGATAATCTTCTACTGCAGAATCACTTGAGCGCTTGATATCTATGTAAGCAATGTCACGTGAACATATTCAACAATATCATGACAATGCTTGATATACAAACATCAGTGTCACCAAAGTGCTTGAATTTGCAAAGTCACATGTTCACAATTTTACTATGGCACTTATCGTACACAGAAATGGAGGATATCGCCCTTATGACTTTTCTGGACTTGCTGGGACCCCGGCGGATACAGATTGTTCCGTTCTTACTGACGACACAGCATTTGGTTGATAGTAGTATTGAGGGTCTGCAAAACAAGAACACAAGTATGAATCCAATACAACGCAAGCAACATGTATTTCAACGTTAGATATGCGTTGAAAATGTATGTGCATGTAGACAATGTTTATGTAAGTAAATCCTTACAATTTGTAAAACGTCAAATATTGTTCGGTGTCCCTGCTTCCCAATAAAATGTATCGGACAATGTTACACAAATTGAAAGAAAAACGAACATGTTTTAAGACCAACATGAGAGACTAACACATTTTTAAAACGTCTTGAGAAATCAAAAACAAATGCAGCATAACTCCGGATCAGACTACGTTAATTCTCGCCTCAAAGCAGTTATAAATGTCACGATTCCATTGTCGGTGAATAAAAGTTTGGGATATGATCAGTGCATCATAAAACGCACCTAATCCATTTTCGCAGCTTGCGGCCCATAAAACAATAAAACCTCGCATATATAAGTCCCTACATGATTGGATTTGTATTACTTTGCTCTCGTGCCTTAAGAAAACCAAATTATTCTGATGCAGATTGATGGGAAGTTATGTCGTCTGCTGAGATTATTTATTGTTTCTACTTCCGGCCAAATCTCATATGTCAGTGAATTCATATCTTGCCAGAAATTATCGCTTTGTCTTGAACAATTTATTTTGATTTGTATGGTCATGCTTTGCCGTAATTCGTAATGATATTTTTGTATCGTATATTTTTGTGAAATTGGATTGTTTTGGGGCAATAATTCGGCTACAGTGTGGTTGTACAATGATTAGATACAGAAGTTTATGCGGTTTCGGTTGTTAAGATTCCATTATTTGTAGGTATTAACACAAATTTGTTGAATGAAAATTCTGTTTTTACTAAAAACCTCAATCAAGCGCATACACTCGTATCATAACTTCGAATGGTAATCTACATGCATGCTTTCATGCGTCCGTAGTCAACCCATACCAAACTATGCTTACTCAACCAGGTGGATGAGACCAATAGGCCTTAATGGCGCAAAGCGGCGTGGAATGATAGCACGGCCAATCAAACATGTTATGATTATTAATACAATATTACTCAAGATCATAATATGGTTAATGAATTTGTTGTTAACCTTTATATAAAATCAACCCAAACACATTCTTTCACTTATTGCAACACTGTCGCTGGCAAAGGGAACAGTTTTCAGTTTGGATAATTTTGTATGAAACTTTTAATCAACACATTTTATTTTTGCTTGTGTGTGTGATCTACTCAAATATGTTTGTAAATAAATTATTTTCTTCAACCAACTTGACATTGGATGAAAATAACTGAACTTTATCACAGGAAAACTGATATCAGACGTTATGGTAACCAGGAAACTGTTTCTAGTGTAAGTTCTGAAATTCACGACGTCAAGAATATTTTGTGATCCTTTGAATTACATCTGTTTATCTATTGTGCTGGATAAGGGATAAATTAAATACTTATACTTACTTATAATGCCACTGGGTCCGTATCTCACGGCGGCCGCCCATTGTGGATCACTGTATAGATTTGTGTTGTATTGCGTGTATGGCACAGACGTTTGATAATATTCACTGTTTGCGTTACCTGAAAATGGATACAATAAATATATAAGATTCTGTGAGGTTATTACCAACATTCTGGAATTAAAATAACATTGTTTACACAAAATTAAAGTAAACATCATTTAGATATCATGTGTGAACAGACATTGAGGCAATCACATAACACCACAAAACATAGGCACGTTCACAGTATAAACATTCTACATAAACAATAATACTTATGAAACCTAAGAAAATACGTAATCTACAACAATCATAAATGTTGGAAATGGAGTAGATCATCGCGTTCAGTTCGGTATGAAAAGTGACTGTGGACAATTTGTAATATTATGTGCTGAAGGTGTTGCCCCGTTTCCCAACAGTATTTCAGTTATGTAAGTCGTACAGTCGACATAACCAGTGGTCCTGGATAACCAGGCAACACAACCTGTCCTTCCACAAGAAGCCGACAAGAAGCTTCCCCGCATGAAATTAGATGTGGAGGACATTGAATAAATTATCTTCAGTCAATTTGTCACGTAAAACATACGCCTCACCCGTGGTTTGGACCCTGGACCTGTAGATTGATAGTCGAGTGCTCTTTCTGATCTAACCGAACTGGCTTTGAAATACTTAGCCTACTTGACAATTGATTAAGACAAAATCTTAAACAGCGGGGTAATAGGAATAAATAAGTAGAATATTATAATAGTACTTAATGATCATTTTGATGAACGACATGAAGTAGAAACTTCACCAAACAAAGCCATAGTACCGATTGAAAATTGGCCACAAATCAAAACTAAATAACTAGTTAAACGTTTATGTCTAAAAGCAATATTCTTCAAAGAGATGTCAAAGATCATTGCTTTAAATGTAAGTAAATAAAGAACAGTAATAGTATCCTTAATGGCATACCCCACAGTCATTAAAACAAAGGAGCAGAGAAAGCGTGTATGATTTTCCACGTTATCTGAGGTGATCAGTTTGACATGATAAAATATATAAAACATGCTTATCAATTCAATCACTTTCTTCAGCCAAATTTTATACAATGTAATCAGTCATTTGGAATAATTCAGTTATTGTTTTATACAAACGCTTCCATTCAATCCAAATAGCATTCGGCCAGGTAACTAGTCACACTTGCTGCTTTTACTTACTACAAAGGGGGAACCTCAGATGTATGAAACATAAAACGAATTGCAAAGTCAGACACTACAGAGATATTGTTGTAATTAATTGCATACCAAGACACTTAGGAGGAACAATGAATACCAAAGCAAATATCGGTCCCCTTAAATAGGGACAATGAAAAACACACCTGTAATACACATGACAACTAACACACCGGCAGCACAAGCGACGCAACAATCATTTGATGGTAACACCAAAATCAGGTTTTGAAAAGTGAAATTAACGCAGAGCATGAAATGCAATATTCACAAACCAGAACTTAACTACACCAAAGGAAACGGAGAAAGGACACACGAGGAGGGAACGTATTTGATGCACTTACAAAACATTGCTTCCCTATCTTGCAAGTTAACTTATCAGGATATGGAATAAAGCCCCACGCTACTACCACTTGAGGCGCTAACATAACTACATTATCGTGTTAGGTCGTATCCATTCTGTTCTCGATCAGTAGCAGATAATTATCCCGGACCGATCATTTGATTAATGTACTGAATATTAATTTAGCAATTTGTTTTTCTTTCCCCTCATTGTTTGCCTTTGTGAAGTAATAAACAAGTCATTCTAGACAATTATCGACTTTATTTTACAATGAATGCTTATCACATGGTTTTATACGCAGATTGATTCTAGCTCGTCCAAGAAGTTGTATTGGGAAGAAAATGAAGAAAAAAGATCGATGCACACTGTCTGTGATTATAACAAGAAATGATTCATGGAGTTATGCAAGTGTTGAGAGGAAAGGAACGTTTCTTTCTTCTTTGAGAGTGAACTTTTTCTTTCTTTTATCAATGGTCTCTGTCTCTCTTGCAAAGTCAACTTATTTTCACCCATTATTTATAATTGTGTGTCTCCAGTCCTATTTTCCTTTGTTAATTGTAAACATTTCTGTCTCCTTGTGAATTGTGTGTGCCCGTACACTGTATATGCGGCACTTTCTATTTGAATTCTTCACCTTTATTTTAAAATCTTTCAATACGTTGACAATAACGACACTAATTAAAAGTACTGCCAAAGTGGTGTTACAAGTGATATAAATATAACTAAAAACGTTTATTTAAGATCGACAGCGAATATGTCAAAGTCCATATAATAATTACTACATTTTTTTCCAAAAATGACTCGTAAGTATTAGTTTTAAACGTATTTTATCTATTGGTAAAGGAAGAGCACATGCATGTCAACGACATGAATATGAAGATGCTACTTTACGGCAGCATGTCTTATAGTAAGCGAGGAGCATTAGAAAAAAAACTCAAAATGAATGAAGATGAACATAGCAGAACATATAAATGACAGCATTACATGAATACATGCCTGCTATATTTTTCTTGTGTTTGGTTTTCGGAAGATTTAACCGATTCTGTTAGATAAGTGGTATTGTTATGCTTGGGACGGATGTCATAGTCGCTACTACTTGGCAATAATACGAGAAAGTAACAAGTATCGCCTTATCAGTGTTAGATTAACAAGAACACGTCCCAACTTAACTACTATAGATGATGAAAACAACTTAAAATCCAGACAGGGTCTGACTATCTTTTTACTTAATCTCCTGAAATTTCCAACAAGCAAATTTTGTAGATTTATGACCATGTTTCTTGTCGTACTATGGCATATATCAACATTCATTCACTAGTTTTTCATTCTTAATCTTTGTATCAAATCTTACTAACGTTCACTTCAAACGGTTTTCCAGACCCGCAATCTGACGATCTGACGTGATCGTAGAAAGAATTGTGAAATACTGATAAGTCATGCTTCATGACTCTTACAATGTTCTCACAATGGTGCATCTTAAATTGGGAAACTCTATCAGAATGATGGAAAACCCTTCCACTTTCCGTGTCCCAAACTTATAAATCCTGCACGCCTCGAACGGTGTATAAAAGCAACACCGGAGACTTAGATGGACTACCTAAATGATTTGAAACTTTTGAAGAACAGGTGACTAATATACAAAAGATTATAGAATCACACCCAGGAATGTGTGATTCAGAGTAAGCTGTAAAAATAACCAGCAGCCCAAATACAACCGATTTAATACCTCAAAATTGCTTTTATTACAGATCTTTGCCATTTATAAGGTCGTAAAACCTTCAACTATTTTCATGTCATAATGTTTTGGTGACATACCCGCCTTTGTAGCAATTAGATTCACCAGTATTTTCACATACGCAAACTGTTGCTAAAACAAAATCGAATCTCTATTTAACACCTGCTCTCATATTTCAATGGGGGAAGTTGAAAAAACCAGCAATTGTGACAGTGCATTACAACAAACTGTTACATTACAATGTTTCTGTGAAAGTTCTTGGTATTTTAATCACATCACGGATCATTGACTTCTGAATGGTGTGTCGTCCCGAGCCTTGACGCGATAGTCGCCATAGCAACGACTTGACTAACAGGTTGTCATCCTGGTAGTCAACAGACAATCAATTGATAAACCCCATTCCAGAATCATTTATTGCCTTGATAACATCTTAGAGGGCAATTATACGAACAGACTATAAATATCGTATCACCTCTAGGAAAAGATTTTACGATTCACTCGACGGTAATTTGTAGACCTCTCAATTTGCCAATGAATATTAAATCATATGATGGTGTTTTAGATCATTAGTGGAAAATGGAATAATTTATACATCTCAATAACAGATTAGAAAACAACTATTTTATCAAGGTACAAATATAATAGAGTTGTCCTAATTAGCTTATTTGCATATCAATTTTTAATATTCTTATTAAGAGAACTATATGACACTTGAAATGGAAACAAAGTAGCAATGTTTATTTCGCTTTATCAGTAATACATGAAAACAATAGGCGATGGTGTTTATCTTTTATTTATGTACAATGAGTTCATTTATTAACCCTTTAAACTATTTTATCTGTAACTTTTGAAGTGCGTCTGTTCCTTTTATTTACCAGAATGACATCTTTAATATCTGTATGAGTTTCGTCAAATGAATTCTTCAAGTATTTAATAAGCCATCATTTAGCATTGCTAATTTAAAACAGCACTTCACCTTCGTCACCTACGTCATCTAAGTACAACAAGACTAGCAGGCATCGCTATAGAGCTATGCCCCTACAAGATCAACGGCTATCGGTGGAATCAGCATGTTCTACTTAAATATTAGTCTTTATATCTTTATATATATACATTGTAAAACACGCTACAGCAGTTTTATGCAACCTCATAATTATTGCAGCAGACAAATATTCCGGAGCTAAAATTATTACTCGTTGTATTTTTTCCAAACCCCTAGTCGGACTTGAATTCTGCCTTATCTGTTTCCTGAGCCGGTTTCTTCCACTTGAATACCAAATGACTTTTCACGTGTTGTTGATTTCTCGAGCTATTGCTCTCACGTGAACAATATTTATAATAAGAATATCAATAAAACAAGATGTTATGAGGGTTTTCTGGATTAAGTTCATAGCGCAAGTTTAAATAATCTATTTATAACCGAACAGAGCCCAAACATTTGTTCCAGTCAGTCGGGTTCCGTCGTAATTTCAGACATAACCACCCATCATCTTCCTGTAACACCATAATTGGAACCAGTCTGTTCATCTGGTGGAACGTATTTGATTTGGAGCGTAGTTTCATGAGATCAGTCTCACTAAAACTTTGAGAGATTTATGGTAAAATGATTAGTTTGATGCTCCGGGTACGACAGTAAATTACAGAATCAATACCAGAACTTTTTGTGCTGCTGAAGGAGACTACAGACCCCCAATAAGTTAGTTTATAATTACAGCATTGGATCACATTCAACTTAATGTATAAAATCGAACAATGTTTGGTTTATCTTGGTTTTGCCAAGTCATCAGTACTGTCAAACATATTAAGGTTAATTGTATGTCTTCTTTTTCTTCGTTTGTGTTTTATTTCATGTCAACCGCATTGTTTCTATCAATTTGAAAGTTCCTCTGATATTGCTTTTGAAAGATTCTTTCTGATTAATTGACTATTTTGATTGTTTTTTTATATTTGAGTTTTAGTGTCTTGGAATAGCTTTCGTCCTTAGTCATTGACTTATAAGACAATTTCAATATTTCATTTTTCCAATTCGGAGAGGAGCAAAGACGAACAGCGCTTTTGAGGTGAGATAAAAAGCTGAAGACAAAAGGCTAGGATTCTAAAAGCATTATACCACAGCTTCTGCTCGTGTTCCATACCTTAAACGTATTTATAAAACGATTTAGAATTAACCCATTGTATACACCTTTCGATAATTATACTTACCTGTTTCTTTTTTCACACCACTTTAATAAATGCTACACAGATATTGAAAAGGTACATAGTGGATGGAAAACACAATGGACTTTCCAAAACAGTATGAAACATACTGACAATTAGTAAAAGAGAGATCATAATTTGCTACAGGAAACGCCACATACATAAGACATTGCCTCTCCACAAAAACCTCCGGGAAAACAACAGTCCATAAAACATCAGGCATTTGAGGAGGCACAAGGGTAAATACGTAAGGGAACAGGGGCGCAAGGAATCAAAGAGGACAAACAGGGAATCAATGGTAATATTGAGTGCTATGACACCACTTACCTGGCATTGAGCCTGTATATTGAGCGGAGGTAACTTGAGGGGGCAAGACGATAGACGGTACTGCAGCTCCTACAACTGCTTGATTTGTGTATCCAGCATTAGAGACTTGACCTGAAATATTTATAAATGTTAAGTGTCAAAGTAGAATCCTGACTTAACAACAGGTTCAGGAAATGCAACAAAATTACTTGGCAGAGTAAATGTGTACTATACGATCCTCGGTAATAGAATGGACTTCGTCTAAACACACATTCATGCCAATTTCACAAGCAGTGTTAATCAAGTTTCTGCTACGAGTTTTATAAACGAATGAAGGCATTATGGTGTGGCACATTAAACAGATGTTATTGTAATTATTAAACACAAACTAAACATGTTAGTATCTGCACATATCTATAATTTACATATAATTAATTAACAAATACTAAGCGTTCTAATTAATTATGCCAATAAAATGCAAACCATTCCGCGACAAAATGCTTCAAATGCATGAAATACAGAATGCTTATACATTCTAAGAGCGCAACATAGTCCTCCAAGACTTCCAAAACACAGGGAACAAATCTCTTACGGTATTGACTGAGAACTTCCGTTTGTTAATATTATTGATTGACAACAATGTTCAGTGCTGAATGTAACAGTATATAACCATACTGATACAATCAACAAACAACCGAGTGTTAACTCTTGGTTTGAATTTCATTTCCTTAAACAGAGTGCTGTCGCTGATTATTTAAACAGGAAAGTCGATCGTAATTGAAATAAAATGCAATTCCAATGTTTGCTGTTTTCGAATAACAATTAGTAAAGCTGAACATTTAGTTCTAGATATTTCATTAAATCAATCAATTTTACCCACGGTCTGTTAATGGCTTTGGAAAGTTTAATTCGAAACGAAAACTTGCAATTTAATGTAGTAACGTATCACACTAATTGGTGTATGAAATTTTAATATAGTCTTGTCCCTGAATACAATAAATTTATTAGTAGCTTAAACCCAGTAATTATTGGTTTCTATGGAAACAGGGTTACATGCAGTACAAAACAAACACGGAGAAATAATAAGACAAGTATCATGCTTTGAACACCAACACAAAACTAACTTAACGAATTTTGCATTGTTTTCTTTCTCATAGACAATTTGTATTTACCATGATTACATTTTTGGTTGCATTTTATATTTCACATACCCGAAGCATTCAGTCGCTGGTGTAAGCAAACTGTTAAGATTTGAATATTTTCCAAATTGGTGTCGTGAATTTTTCCTTACTTGAGAATTGAGTGGGAAAAGATGGTAAAGGCGTATACGCCTGACTTAGGGTTGGCTGCACAGGCGTCAATTCCGTTAAACTCCCGCTTATTGGAGTGCCTGGTTTAGGTGAAGGAGTTCTACCCGAGTTCGTGTTACTATTTATAGCTGCAGTATTGTTCGTGGTTGTGTCGGTGTTATTCGAGGCGGCTGAAAAGCGGAAACAAAATGTCCTGCAAAACTATTGAAAAAAAAAATCTACGAAACTGAAGAAAGGTATAACTACATACATGATGTTTTACGCTGCAGGATGGATGCTACAAGAACAAGCTTGGTAATATGACAACATTAAAAAGTGATTCATGATTTTTTCCTGTCGAAGTACGATGTTAATGTCTCTGATGCTGATGCTGAAAACGCGCATAAAATTCATGGAAAGTTGGGGTAATATGATAACATTCTACATCCAGAGACGAAAAATGATTAACTTGCAATGAATGAATGAAGCAGTAGAACCGCATATAAAGCGCAGTCAATCCAAAAAGCGCAAAGTCAACCCAAAAAGCGCAAAGAGGCATGAAAAAAGTTGAACTTGTAATGGGAAATGATAACATTTGGATAACTGGATTTTTTCGAGTTTCAAGTGCCGTTGTAAAATCGTTTAAAATATTCAATCTGGAATTCGAGTGAAAGTTAAACAAACACATATCTTTTTCACATACGTTTTCTACATATAAAAGCTTTTCAGAGCATATAACACTATGAATTATGGACTGCCATTTGATTGGTTGCGGTGGCAATAATTTAATCTCCAAATATCACGTCTGATTTCCACGTTATCTCGTAGGCAATTTTGTACTGTGAAGATCCAGTGAAGATTTCGACGAGAGGCGTGGACGCTGATTACTTTACCAGAGGTTAGTTGTAAATAAAGGTTGCAGACTCAGATTCCAGAATTTTTGATACGTTTAGATATGTCTATTGAGTTGATAAATTGCGGACAATTTGGCAGTTGAGAGAATGTATAGCTGACATTAAGCACTTGTTCCTTTTCATCATTTAGCTGTCTCAATACCATATCTTATCTATCTATAAATTTCGATGGTAGTAATTTTGCACATTTAGCAATCTGTATAACAAACAAACCATTAATATGAATGTCGAGGTAGATTTTTGGTGGAAAAAACATTGATAACAATATAACTAACCAATCAATTTTATACTATACACTTTTTTGGATGACAAATTAGATTTCTTGAAGAAATGGAATAAAAAATCTGAAGTAATTCACTTAAGACGCAACTATTTCAAATATGTGGTACAATCCGTTTCGCGATAAATATGCAACGTTTTGTGGTTAATTTCATTCCGAAGCTAAGTTCTTTATGTTACGTTCAAGCAATTATCGTGTAAATTCCTAAAATGCTTTAAAAACACTGTTGATTCGGTATATAAATTTTTTAACAAATGATTTTGAATTAGAATGAACTGGATTGAACACAGCAACACACGGTATCAATACGTATGTTTGACGATGATGACTGCGCAGTTTTTGATGATGATGATAATGATGATAATGATGATGATGATGATAGTGACACTGATTAAGTGATCATGTAAATTCAAACAATGATAAGTACACACAAACAGTATTAAAGTTAATAAAAGATCAATAAAACATATAATACATTTGTATTATAATATAGTATTATATATACGTATATACAAAACATATTCATATGAGGTTTACAATGTTAGAATTACACGAATAAAGCAGCATATTATTCATAAACATGATATAATGCATTGTATCTTATTAATTTCAACGGTGATCTAAATTTTGATTCAGGTTTTCATTTTTTTCACTTCAGACAATATGGATGAGCTTTGACTTGCAAGTATATAAGCCAACGACCGATGACATCTCAAACAGTGCATACCAATTTGTATGAGCACCAATGATTAAAATACACTTGTAGTTCATTGTAATATTTCATAAAAAATAATTTACTAGAAAGTGGATCTGTAACACAAACGGATTTTCGTCACAATATTGTAACAACGCGAGCATTCTATGTTTTCAAATTTACGCCATAAAACCCCTACCAGGCGGAAATAGAAGGTGAAATGAAAGTGGATTTCAGACAAATTGATATCCATACTTCACTATGAACTGACCCTCGGACGCAATTATTGGTCCCAGCGAGCAATTAGGAACTACTTGATATGATCAACACCACATATCCGATACCACGGGTGGTATCCTTAAAACCAATTTACCAAGATACAATGCACTAGATCTAAAATTAAGTGCCGTCACAGGTGAAATCAAGTTAGATGAGACGGTAAATGCAACAAATAGATCGTTTTCTTGAAGCCATCGCTGAACTAGATGGAGCAGATCCTGGCAAAATGTGGTTGCTTTTGTTACCTTAAGATGGCATTTCCGTACACACCAACTCCCGTATCAAATATTTTGAATGAAAGTCATTAATCTAAACACGTTGCATTTCCGATGTTTATTGGTTTCTATATTGTTAGAAGAGTAGTTTAAAACATCAAGTGATGATGACAATGCTCATGTAAGCGTTCTCAAACAAACACAGTCGTACAATTAGATTTTGATAAAGCAACAAAGAAGAACAGCATTAGTTATTGAACAAATCTCACTATGAAACATTAACGTTTACAATAGATTGATATCATAGACAATAATGCAAACACAAATGCACACACAGAGCAAACGGATATAAATACTATGTACTGGGCATGACACTGCCGATCATGAATACTTTTAATACATTTCTTGATACAATATTTGAAAGAGATAATGGTTTTGATACCAACATGACTAAATTTTATTAAAAAGGAATATCAAAAGGTGATAAAAAACAGTCCTTTATGAAACATAAGCAACATTATTGCAAGACATTAGAAATAATTGATGGTATAACATAAAAATTATAAATAAATAGACGAATTCCACGAACCAAACTAATGCTATATAAAATAACTGAATAAATGTACATGCTGCGTGATATATATACAGTATATATATATATACGATAGCATATATGGGAGCAAAGTCTTACCTTCATAGTCGTTGCTTTGAGAGGAATCTGAGGGCGCCTGAATCTCCTGGGGTGATGTACCTTTGCTTTGGTCGACTGGAATGGGGTGGAGAGAAGCGGGTTGTTTAAAGCCACAATGTCAAGGATGTTTGAAGCATAAGTAAGTTTGTTTTAAGTTTTTAAGCATATTTCACATAATCAAAACACTGCGCAAGAAACAATGCGTTTTAAAATGTCTTTGTTGACCCCTTAGCTCAAAGCGGTCGGAAATATTGTCCTCGTCTGATTTTATTGGGCGATATCACAGATTGTTTTAAATGGTTGACAATGTGCCTTTAACTGAACACATTCATTAATGCTACAGCGGCTAAAGTACTTACAATCTCAAGGCATCATTAACAACATCGTAAAATGCAACTTTTACTCAATCAGAAAAAGGGGATCTAAAAGCGGAAACAAATACTTCACATGCGCAAACTGTATCATATTGGTGTAAGAAAATCTATCTATTTTTCAATATAAAGTGTGATTTAAATACAACAAGGATATATACATATATAGTGTGTGTAGGATAGCTACCTAATGTTGGACTGTATGTAACAGTGGGGGCGCCACCGTCGGCTTGTTGATGAGGTTGCTGTTGAATTCGCTGTTGTTCTCGACTCTGGTCTTCAAGGGTTGGTGAAGATGTATATTCTTGTTTTATAGATGGTGGGTTTCCAGTGACGTAGGATGCAGCGTAGGGAGGTGGGTGCAGCCCCTGGGCTTGATATAATTGTCCATTACTCATGATTACAGCTTGGGTGGGATCGGTCATTATTACCCCATTTTCAGAGCGCGCTGTCTTTTGGGGTCGGCTATACCATATTTGCTGAAGTAGTACAGAATGCTCGTCTCTCAGAAAAAGGCCAGTTAAAATGAATTTCACCGCGAAATGTCGCAAACTTTAAAACTCATAAAATTTAGAAACACACACTAAAGTAAGAGTTAAAAAGTTCGAAACCATAATTATATATTTTTTCCTTTTATCTAATTATTATTCAAACTTATACATTTCACATCACCAATTAAATGCGATCACAGCTTTATAAAAATGTAAGACTGTTTTCGTGCACAAATTTTCACTACAATACATTGTTGTAATATTAATGTTGTAAACTATCAAAATGTGGCAATTACTATTCCAGCTCTTCATGAAAGGATTGTTAATGCTATAAATTTTCTAAATTGGTGCAATTACATTTTCGGTGTAATAAAATTGGGAGCAATATGGCAACATCTTGCAAATAAAACGAAATGTTCATAATTTGTATAATGTATTTTCTACATAAATCAAATGAAGCACTAATTTACAACCAAACTGAAGTGTTTAACCATAAAAGCTTCCTCAAATGGAATGTTTTAATTTTTCTATGTAGTTAATAAGATCTTTTTTTTTTGCTACAAATATTCAAATGTATTAATATTTATAAACACATACCTCCATATTATTTATATTGTTGTTATTCAAGATGGGATCGTTTTTTAATTCAGGATCATGTCCGTTTGAAACTGAAAAAAAATAAAGTTAGTTTTGAATTACAGTCGGACCACGCTCATTCGCCTTTTTTCAGGTCCGAAATTTTATCATACATGATTTCGAATAGCTCATTTCAATTCGACTTGCATAGGAAGGAACATATATATACATCGGGACCTGATATTTATTTCGGAGCATACCAAGTATTCGGATAGAACGAGGTTCGACTGTACATTTAAAATATATCGTTTCTCGTACTCAAACATTTCTATAGCGGTTTCGCTACAATTTCAACATTTTTGAGAATGTTCCACTTTTGAAGTAGAATGGACAAATTATACTACATGAATTATAAATTGTCGGGAAACAGTACTTCATAGAACATGTCAATTTCCGGTCGAGCGCGTGACCAATTGATCACGTGATACGGGTTTGGGACTTGTCAGACAAGAAAATCGTTTGGAACATCCGGGAATTTATTGGGACTGGAAAGAACGCTCATACAACGGAAGTCGTTGGTGGATTCCTCCTGGAGCCCAGCTACAAACATACACATTGGATTCTGGGAAATTTTTCACATTTATGAGCCTGCGTGTGACAGACGATCATAAATGTAAATTTGCTTCATTTACAATTTTTGTTGACAATTTTCTGTAATACTAGAGATTAAACAATAAAATTTGTGGTAGAGTAACGGCGGTCAATGTCATGCCGCATGTATGGAATTGTCGAGTCTGGTACGAAGCAGTAAACGACACCGCTTAAATTTCATCTCGATGACATTTCGACTTGAAAATGCGGCGTCGACGCTGTTCCATTAATGAAACATGGATTTATGATTATAAAATAAGAGATTTGAGGCTGTCAGGGAATTCTGCAATGAAACCCGACCACTTTTGCTCATTTGTCCGACATATTTTATATCCATTTTATTTTATTGCCACAGCAAATCATCTTCATCATTAAATTCACTTAGTCGTGTAATGGAATAAAAAAATAAACTAATTAACGAAATAATAAAAGTTTGATCAATCTTAATATGTATGCGTCTGGATTTTAGTTGACGTATATTAAACTATATAACGCGTCCTGAGACTTTTGTTGCACGTTTCTTTTATAATATTAATAACCTTTTTTTGTAAAAATAGAATGAATTGAAAGTATAATATTGAGGTTAAATTTGTATTCACTACATTCACATAGGCATCTCAATTATTGATTCTAGACTGTATGGAAAATGAACCAATTAAAATGCATGAAAAGTATCCTTAATATATTCAGAAAATCTTAAGGATTAACATCGAAAACCCCACACTCTCGGGAGTACGTTTGATATTCAATTATACAATTTGAAATGACTAAAATAATGGCATAAATATACCACCGGTGCAAAGTCGAATCGTTCAATATGGCGACTTGTCAGAAACAGTTCTTTATAGTAAGGGATTATAATTTTTGATAAAGTACCTATCAATAGACAGACCTCGCTCGCACCCTTTTATGAATTTTGTCGCTTTGTACATTATTTGAATACTGCGTCAAGGATTCATCCAATTAGGATGTGAATAATTCAGTAGTTCATTTATTCCATCAGAATCCCACCGAGAGGAATGAATTCAAAATCTAAATAATATTCCACAACTGTATTTGTTAAATGCGAGTTATTTCAATGAACGATGTTGGTATGCGGGTAAAGAGATCGGACATTATGAAATTCAATTGAGAGGAATCATTAAAAACTGGCCCAATATTTACAACTGTGACGTATGTGGTTTCATGAAGTCGGATTCATCGCTGTCCCTAAGCACTGTCAACCATATGCTTTTCGATGAAATTCGAACATAAAAGTCTAGACATTTCCTTCTACCTGCGCGTTCATATAGTCAATCTGTTCTATTTAAACTGTAGGGGTTAATATGAGTTGAATTGTGTACGATTACCTTCACCTAATATATCACTGAACGCAACAATAAAGTACCCAGATTCTCAACATCACACCATCCAAAAGCCTGGACATGCGCTTGTGAATCAGCAAGTGTTAACAATAAAAGTAAACCATACATTTAAAATTGCTCTAAGTAGGTTTGGGAAAATAATATTGAGGACTACGCCAGATTGGACACATTTTCAAAGCAGAAATGTAGGTTCTAATAACTACTAAAATCAACACAAGAGTGAAAAAACATGAAAAGCAGCAAATGCCAAACTCCAGCGACAGATCCAAACTAATGAAATGGATTGAGCCTCAGGGAGGGGGACACCAAAGCAACGCCAAACGAACCAAGGCAAGAGGTGCATGTTTATTTATTTAGTAGACATACATACCAGTATCGTCAAGTTTCCTTTTTGTTCCAGTATTGCCATTATGATCTGTTAGAGGTGATCCCTGTGACGGAAGCCCCATGATTGCATTGATAGAATAAGTACCCCCCTGACCGTTAGGAGAGCCGTGTGGGGTACCGCCATCTACGGACACTGGAGAACTCCCGTCTGGTCCTTTCCTTGCATTATCTGACGCTCGGTTCCGGACAATTCTGAAATTATTAAAAATACTTATAGAATATAAAGGATTTATTTTCGAATATTTATTTGTTCTGGTTTGGTTTCTAAAGGTAACATAGAAACAACATATGATGTAATAATATATGGCGGGTTCTGATACATGTACACTGTATTTTTTATTTCAAAATGATTTAAGGTCACGTTTATGCCACGATCTAAAATAATTTTGAATACACTCCATTTTAGAAAGACAATTTCATACAAAAGGACAGGACTTTAAACCTATTAGATTAGCAGAACAATGTCTTCATCATTTAAGTTTTAATAGGTGATACCATGTGCGTTATAGGCAAAACAATAATTATTTTGTATAGGTGTATATGTGTTTTGTTTCGTTTCAAGGATTTTCAGGGTTTTGTGAAGAAAGACGTATAAAACGGAACGTAAATCTGTTTCATGCTATCAGAGAGACCCCAATACGGCTTTGTTGTTTTTCTACAGAGTAAATCAGTGTAATTTGTTTGTGCAAGAACATGAGTTGTGCAGTCGTCGAAAATACCAAGCATACTTTCTGTCGAAGTATGGTGTAAACATTATTCTGATCACGTCTGGAAATATACTTGCAAACAATTTACGTTTTACCGTCATCCAATGATCTATTGTATACTCTGAATGAAGTGTAATTAAACATGTCTGCACGCTCTCAGAGACCTATCCCCGCGGATTTCAGTGCTTTATGTAAGAAAACCCCTTGTAGTAGTTTTGCTTTTAACATTTACAATTGCCAGTCGATGAGAAAAACATATATTCCATCTTAAGAATACCCCTACAGAGGCGAAATGATCGACAAATATCAGCACTCAGGTTTCCTACCGGAGCTCACAAAACAGCTCCTAATCAGCAAGTGCTAATGCATTGTCCGTGTCTGCCACGGCGGGGGTCTCTCGCGGACTGTGGATAATACTTTCCGCTAGAAGAATTTACAATACTAGGCACTGTTTTTCATCCGACTTTCTCTTATATACATCATTGGTTACAGCAAATGGAGTTTTCGATGCCTTTAAACGCCTAACAAAAAACGAACAACAATCGAAGCAACGAAGGATATGAATAATGCAATTCTTGATGATACTGCAGACGCAAACAACAGCTATTGCAAAAGTGTGAGATATTGGAAATGGATTTTTGATTTATTAATATCAGAGTGGTTACATGAGGGAAAATTAACCGATCTGTCATAAAATTTCATTAAAATCATGTCCACTGCGCAGCATGTTGATCAATTGGTATCTCACTACATGTGACTTAGATTGTCTCATAATGTCAAAAACTCCTGAATGAAAATGTTGCATGTTAGTTAGCGGTTTGGGGATCATCTCATCTGTTTGAGGCATTCAAATAGCGGAAAAACACTTTAAAAATAATCAAAACGATCTTCAAGTAGAAACAAAAGCTGCCCATACCAATTTACGACACCTTCAATTAAGCAAGAAAACGACCGATAAAGAAACAAAAGAAATATTTGCTTTTGTTTTTCAATGTATATACTATCCACTATGCGTGATATTGATACCGTCATATCTTAGTAAAGTGACTATAACAGCCAATTCAGAAAAAGATTTACAGATAACGTAAATGTGAATAATACGCATTCAAAAGAATTGTTAAAATCTGTGGTAAATTTATGTTTTAGAAGCACAAAGACGTTAAAACAAAACACATTTTCAAATCCAACATTTTTCGGTAAAGTTGAGAAAATGTATGGTCTTAATGTTGAGTCAAATGAGAAAAATGATTTTATCATTTACCCGACTATAAAGTAGGCATTTATACATTTAGACAAAGGTCAAATGTCCTAAACATATTGTTGGAAAATGAGTAATCGACAAAATACCAGTATTTAAACAAATGTAATGGCTAGAAAAACAGATCAATTTCCTGAAGACAGAAATGGCAAGACCCATAAGATTTTCTTTCTAAAAACAAATGCAAAAATAACAAATATATTTGTCAAAATGTGTTTGACAGTGCTAACGGACCTATACAAATAATTGCAAAAAATATTGAAGGAATCAAAACCATCACGAAACTCGCACAAATTACAAAACGTTAATAAACAAACACATATTATTCTCACTTAATTTCTATTGTTATTACATAGTTTTGTGTTCTGTTTTCCCATTCCTATGTTCATTTTTTCCTTAATCCTTCCCCATTCTTGATTTTATTCTGTACCAAACGGATCTGTGTGGGAGATCCAGCTTTGTGCATAAGATATCATAGCGGTAAATTTCTATTTATAAAAAAATATCACTTGTAAGTAAAAATATCACAGTGGATTTGTGTATACACTGTCGAAATTGTAGAAGCGTGATATTATGTTTAGTGTTCAATAATTACAATATAAAAGAAGAGGTAAACGAGGCGATGGTGTGCAACCAACTGCTCGGTATCATGTATCAGCTGGTTCTTGTCGAAATTGGCCAATGGTGCGCAGTCAGGTGCGTTATATCGTGTATCACAAGGTGGTAACTTTACAAGGCGACAAATTTCACAGTCAGTCTGTTCGGTGGTTGATAGGCGAGCAATGTCAATGGTGCACGTAACGACCATCGTTACTCATGTACATTACGTTGAAGCAGAGGGTAAAGATGTAACAGGCGGACTTGAAACAGACCATGACAAGTCTGTATCTTCATCAGAATTTAGAGAACTTTTGTTTTGATATTAGCCTTCAGTACTCATATTCCTTTCCGAAATTTCAGTAATATAGGATTACATAAATACATTTGCACTGCAGTAACACGTGTGTCGGTGTTTCTTTAATTACATTACAAGTAGATAGATGCATAAAAACACAATAGATATTTATTACTTTGTTGGAGTGCTCAAAATGGTACATGAAACGCAGATGAACACGACCACAAACTGAAATACGTCACTCAAAGTGGTGTAAAATAAAATCAAAATCGTTTTGAACTTATATGTGTTAATTATCAAATCACTGAGATTTACATTTCGATAAACAAGATGACGCAAACATTATAAAAACCTTTTAAAAAATATATTTTCACAAAATGAAGAAAATTAAGTAAAATTCAAACATGACATTATCAAATACCCATTACACAAATTTTAATACCGACAGAACATATTCATTTTTTTAATTACATATAACTTTTCCGATCATAGATGGCGACTGAATGTACTAAATCATTGCAAGTTTTCGTTGAGAAAATTTAACAGTGATTTGATCGTCATATTTTGTACTGACTGTGTCAATATCGACAGTCCTTGTAATGACGATGTAATAAATGATGGGTTATTTCACACCAAGGCAATAAACTGAGATATAAACGTTTGAAATATTTACATGCCATTTCGATGCAATGATTTTGATTATATACATTTAGCGAGATCTGATAAGGAACGAATAAAGATGCCGGGCGGTGTTATCGCGACGATTTACGGTCGCGAGATTTCCTTTGAACATGTAATAATGTAACTTTCACGAGCACTATTATTTAAATTCATGCTCGCTTTATGGTAATATCTTATAAACCAAAATGTCAACCATTCACAGCAGTAGTTTACTCAGCTCGAGAAAAAACGCAAGCTCGGAAATGTTTATTTTTCTGAATACGTTGTTAATATTGTAGGACATTTAGAAGTATTTGTACTTATCAACCAAATTGGCGTACGTTAATATCAGTAGACATTCTTCGAATATATATGACCGTACTTACTTTACCGACTTTCAGTGCAAGTTGGGCACGATACGAGAAGGTTTATTGGCATTATACGAATAACTCTTTGATTCTATTGAAAATTAGTCTTGTAAAAACAGTTCAAAACTCCGCTGCGGGAAATAATTAATCTCTTATTAGACAAAAATAGAACATTCGGCGTACTTCGGGATATTCGAAGCTAATATAATTTCATTAAACAAACTCACATTGGGCGAGCATTGTTCTACTTGGGACCTAGAAGGGAGCTTAGCTATTGATGGGAATAGTATAGACAGGTGTTTTGTCAATGTTGCGTATGATATGTTCAATTATATGTCTCCATGTCACTTCTGCCTCATTGCCAACGAAACGGTCTTAATGTGGCTCCCGGTGTCTCAGTCCGACTTCATTTAATTGGCACAGAATTGTCACAGAAGCCGGGAACAATAGAGAGGAATATTGGTGCAAAATGTAATCAAACATTAAGACCAATCGAGACCGATAATATTGTTGTTAACGCATAATTTGGACAGACGGCCGCGCTGTTAACTCTTCGTCATTTGTAGCTAAGTTGGATTTAACGTCGTTCTTCACGTCAGATCGAATCATTCAGGAACATCGCCAATCTAAACCCACTTTGATCCAAATCAACCTTGTCAATCAAGCGAATCACTAATAGAGTCGAAGTTATGCTATATTGTAAATTTCAAATTCATCAAGGCAGTAAAATATTTCCAAACGCTTGGCGGCTCAGTTAAACTTTAATACCACGATGCCGATTTCTAAAAGCAATCTGCTATTCTAATTATCGCTTCAGTAATTAGAAAAACAGCGTTAATACAACTTATATATTCAGATGTAATTACGCTGTATCATTTGCTTATAACTGAACTGTTTTATGGATAATTTACGGGTATTGTAAGTAATTGTATATAAAGTGGCTAGGTGCATATTTGAAATCAAGCGCTTCTTGTCAAAAATGCGGGTGCCAATGAGTTTCTCTTTATAACATCAAAGATCGTGTAAGACAATACAATGCGCAATTCTTTGGAAAAGCAGTGGGGGTTCCCAGGTACATATGTTAATAGAGCAGAAAATACAACAACAGAGTTAAGTGAAGAAACAGCAACATGAACATGTTAAAAACAACAGAACGTTTGAACTGACAAGAACTTGGGGATATGTTACAATTATAGTTATCCAGTTTGTGTTGATGAAACGTCCATAAAATGTCAAAATAATTTTGATTTAGAAAACAAAGTTATCATTGGCTGTTTTCCATGGAAACACACAACATATAAGAATTGCAATCATATTTGATATGAAAAAGAAGACACAACATATTGTAGTTAAATGTAGGGAGACATCGGTTTCTGTGAACGAAAAAGACACATTCTCTTCTGATTGGGACAACGCAGCTTCTATTTAACCATAGCATTTGTCACATAATATTTTGACCATACAAAATGAAATCAAACAATGACAAAAAACCAAAGGTATGAAAAGAATATAATGTGTGTTCATCCATCCTTTATGTCTGTGTCTTGTGTCTTAGTTTGTCATTGTAATTGTTTACTTTTATATTTCGTGTCATTTCGTGCTATTGAAGTGGTTGTGCGCTTGTATTAGGTATTTCCTAATTGACTTCTATATCCATTTTACCAAAAACATGCAACAAGACAACATGAATAAAGTTATATTGATTTATATCTACAAACTTACCTATTTATTGAGCTAACACTTGGCACATTGTCATTCGAACAGACGTTTTCAGCTAACAGTCGATCTCGTATCTCCCAGGCAAACATTGTCGGGTTCTCACTCTTATATCGAGTGATAGCATCGACCACTGATGGTGTGGCTACTTTGGGTTTTGATCCTCCTATGACACCTGGCTTTATTGAACCAGTCTCATAATATCTGAATTTGAACAAAATGGATTTGAAATGACGTGGATATTTTTCTATACAAAACCACACTTTTTCCAGTCCTTAAATCTATACTTTCTTGTCAGATCATTTCAATAATGTCTTGTTCCTGAATATTTATAAGACTGTTATGAATGATTTGCAAGACTCAATGAATTGGTGTATTATACATTTTTCAGCTAATGTTGTTGTGTTGTTGGATAAATCATCAATCAGCTTTTCTAAAGGTTGGAAACTCAGGACTGGAAAAAGTGCTCGCACATTATAACAGAGAATATTTGAAAATACTCAAATTCAAAAATTAATTTATCAAATTCTGTTATTTTACAAATGGCGATTAGTTTGAGTGTGAGATTACTGAGGAAGAATCAGATGCAATGTGTCTGAAATAGCTTTAAAGTGAATAAAAAGTACAATGACTTTACAGGAACATTGATTTAAGTAATTAAAATACGCATACTTATATCTTGAAGCTTACTTGAAAGAATAGTTGTAGCATAAGCATGTAGCTTTGACATTTTCCTTCTCAAAACTACAGATTGTTAATCACACTTAACTAAGTTGACTGTTTAATCAATTTGATCTTAACAGCATCTGTTTTACGAAAATGTGATTAATTTAAAACACAATACTTCAATTGTTTAGGACAAGATTGAGATCCAAGATTAACGAATTCCTAAGTTGCTATATCATAACTGTTAACATCGAAATATCTTTGTTTCCTTCGTGGTCAATTCACAGGAGCTGACCTTTCATACGGGGACACAAACCGTCAGCATAGGCACTTTTGTGTAGCATTCCTAACAATTTGTAAAAGATATTCCGACAAAACAAGAAAACTACTACCCAACGGCAAGTTTGTATGGTTAATTAGTGAAACATAAGAAAATACCGAAATATATTCATCTTCAAATGATCGGGTAGCGATTCAGACAATCAATAGAGACCTATTGAACTTAGACCTTGCTGCATAACTTGTGAACGGAATAATTTCGCAGTCACCAGTTCGCTATTATTTTGACAAGCTATGTTTTGTAAGGAAAGACAACGCACGGTAACCCGAGAAAACCCGGGCTTCAGTAATCGAAATAATTACTGGTTAGGGACTAAATACATCACGGTGACCACAAAAGGGTTCGGGTAGTATTCGGTACAGTTTGTCGGAACCTAAACGCCGAATGCACTTAGCTCTGATATGATATTTTGTTTCAGTGCTTTGCCGCACGCAATCGTCTTGGGTAGCGCTTCGGAAACAGTATCTTTTCATGTTTAATCATACGTAACAACATGTGAGTCCAATATATAGTCATAAACGATGGTGAAACTGCTAGTTTCCTAATGAAAATATGGTACAGACGTGATGTTTCATTACGATGTGACAGAAAGCATATGATACGATATTTACAATGATATCATCAGTGTTACTTAATTACAGCCATCATGGCAGATGCGTTTATAAATAAAATTTTATGGTCCGGGAACCCGAATGATAAATTTAATATTGCAGTGTGCGGGATACTTTTCGGAGGAGTTCTTTGCAAGCAAATTGATAATCAAACACACGTTCTTTGTTGGTTATTTCAATTCGAGGTGTTTTTGCTCGATACTCAAATAAGTCAACTTTGATGTCATTACACGTAATCGAGACATATGCAACAGTTGGTGTCGAATTACTACATCAATGCGTATCAATATTTGCATATTTACATTTAATTCAGTTAACAAAGATATTTTTGCAAACACATTCATAAATAAACACACGCATGCGCACTGAAATCGTAACATTTATTAATATAAATAAATTAATGTTCAGTTTGCCAAAACTGTGCGATGCCAATTAATTTATGTGCCAATAATAATTACGTTACGATAAGTATTTTAAAGACAGATGTTTCAATACACAAGTACCCTGTCAGCTCTTTGGCACACCTTTAGAAGTTTCATGATGTAGCTAAAAGTTTCGATTTAATAGGCAATTTATTATCAGCTAGTTAACATAACAAGAAACACAATACTCATATGTAACAGATATAATAATATAGGTGCTTAAACGAATTATATTATTGTTCAATATCATCAAATCAATGATTCTAAAAATTGGTAAGAGTGACTCTATTAAAATGACTTTGATAAGACAGATTCCATCAAAAGCTTGGTTTGGGAGCGCCATGTTCCTTTACAGTTTTCGCGACATGTATGATTTCTTTTTTCAAAACATGTTTACGGATATTCCTTATGTTTCATCAATGAGATAAAAAATCGAAGAGACAATGATTATACTTAAAACAGACCAGACAGGCATGTACACGTCTCTTTTTTACGATCAGTTCACGTATTTTTCCGAACAGTTATTTGTCCAGAAAAAAAGTGCTCATTCCAGTTAAAAGATAAAAGCAACTGTGTGCTTAGAGATACAATGTTAATGATTGATTCAGATTGATTTATTGATGGGAGCAAACTGCATGCCTTTCAGTGTACAATTCCTGTTAAATCACTTTCCACGTGATATGAGATTAATTGCTGGTACTCATGCGATGTTGATACCCAAGTCGTTGTCAATTATTCCTAGAGAGAGTAGTACTATACTCATTCTGGTGGGATTTAAAATTATCATCAGTGTATATTGACTTGAGTTGCGCTAAGATATATTGAATTTGATCTTTATATGCAAATCATAGTGCTCATATTTGCAATAAAAAATGCATCGCAAGTTTGGGTAAAAAACTTAGACAATTTGTCTGATCCTGAAATAATAAATTTATATGATTCAGCGGTAAAACTTTCTCAGTCTTTGAAATATTTATTCAAATCCGGACACATATTTATTTATTTATTTATTTATATGTGTTACCAAAGAAAATAGTTCACATAAAAACACTCGGACATTCATAAGATATTACACGTACATTCTCTATTTAGCATTTCTCATTCTATATAGTTTATACGAAAGTGTGTTAAATCTGGGAGGCTTGTCTTTTTGCATACAGATGAGATTATTAAGCAACAAAAACTAGTGTAATATTAATTATTACGACAAATTAGCACAATGTGCGCTGGACAGTTAATCATTCTTATCATTTTGTATAAATTGTACTAAAACCCGTTTTTAAAAACGACCGCAAAATATGCCTTTGTTCCATGCATTCACCAAGTCACGTGGTGAAGATGTCTGACATTAAATAATGGAAAATAATTTTATATTTTATGGCGATGAAACTACTCAAACTCAAACAAGTGTGTAAGAGCTCTTATTACGATATTACTCTTGTAATTATTATACTCAAAATTAAACCAACTGTAAAATAGACTCAAAACTCTTGATTAAGTCAATCAATTGACATAATAATTCAAGAAATTTTCAGTTTGTGTTTCTAAATCTTATTTTCGGTTTTAAATTCACGGCTGACTTCTGTTCTACTTGAGTATCACATTGAAATGGAGGGAGAACCAATCATTTCATGGCGAAAAGCGATAGACGGACTTTACAGTTATATTATACATTTGTTTACCTAAACAAACATGAGAAATATACGATATTTAGTTAAAACATCAACAAATATGCATTATCAAAGAATACACTAATAATATTTTCTTCTGTTGGCAGAAGAAGTCTGTAGTATCATTAAGACAAAAAAAACTTCCAGTTCTTTTGACAAGTTGATTTCTTACAGGTTTTGTCTGTTAGTAATATGATAAAACAAGATTGTTTTAACCTTACACATTGCAATGGTTCTTATTAAGGATGGTTTAGCCATTGTAACAGCAATACTGGATGAAGCCCATTCAAAACTTTTAGGTTCAGATGCTCCAGATATATCTTTTAAAAGTTCTATTACTAGAAAAGAAAACCATTGGCAGCACTGAGCTATGAGTACAGCACTATTACATGCTATACACATCTGACGTGTACTAACAGTCAAAACAAAACAATTATCACAGTTTTTACAGCATTGTTATGTAGTAGTTCCGGCAGTATGCAGTCACTAAGTACTAACTTGAATACCACAATGCGTGGAATTGAAGGCTCTGATAAGATAATATTACGTTACAGACATGACTAAATACATTAAAATGTAGCATTTCTAATCAATAGAACTATGTAAATAATAGGTATACCAATCCTAGTGCATTGATGTATTGATAAAATTATTTGAGATAATTAAAACAATTATTACTAATTTAAGTATGGTTTATGTCATAAATATTCACGTAAATAACATAAAATGGGAAATACAAGATTAGAACAAAGTGACCATTGATATGCTGGTAAATTGCAATATTTTTTTAGAAAATCTTAATCACGAGAATACGTCAATATAAACATTTTGTTGTTTATGGTTCATTTTTTGGTTGTCATTCTTGTATAAAAACGTATAACAACATTTATGGACATCATCAAAGGGCTATAACCCCTTCAATAGTGAAGTAGAGGCTTGTCATAAAACTTGTCCATCCTACGAGTTCTCAATAACGATTGGTAAAGAAAGAAAATGTACTAGTATGTCGACTGACCGAGTTCGCGAATAGCTAAAACGAAATCATACAAAACATGGTGTCCACTATATTGACCAAAATCGGTTAGATATGCCAATTGGCACATTCAAAGGGCAATAACCGAGTTTATATCAACAAATGAATAAAGCTCACTTTGTCGGTCCATACCTGCCGAGAATCTTGCTCACACAACCGTGTGAGACCCTTAATTGTCTAGAAATATCACAAGGCCGGACTCCCGTGTGGGCCAGCTCCACAATCCTCTGTCGTACCACATCCGGTAAGGGCCGCCCGTTCACAAACACACCACCCAGTTGATTCACCCCACCATGACCTGAAAATAAACGATGAATGCATATTTAAGTTATTCAATATTAACAAATATCGCTCGATAGAAAGAAGACTTCACGGTATATTTAGTTGTGTATTAAGTAATGTACACTAGGATATGTGAATTCAAAACTAAATGCAGACAAATATAGAAGCACACGCTTAACACAGATTGATGAAGGTAAAATGATATATATAAACATGCTTACATATGTATCACGAATTGTACACGTTAAAATTTGTCACTTATTCGAAAATAAACTTTAAACAAGAAGTTATTATATGTTTGGCTAGAATTAGAATTACTTGAAATCACACACGATGTTTAAATGTATACGTAATATTAATCCTGATTTCTGTAATTATAATGATCTTGATAAATTCTGTTATATATTATCTAATGATAAAATCGTGAAGTACAGTGCCACAACTTGTCATGATATTCTAGTCACCAGACAAAATGTATTGTCTAGTTATTGTTTTACATGTAAATATTGCATAAGGAAGTTTTCTTATGTATTTTCAATAATGAGTGTTTTTTAAATATTATCTTGAAACTAATTTTTATGTAGCTATGTGTTTTGTTTATTTCTTTTATCGTGTCTCTCATAACTCAGATCGAGTGATCTTGTGCATGAATTGTAATATTTTATATAATTATGTATATTTGTAACAAACATGTAAAAAAGAGAGACATAAATAAACGTATCTTATCTATCTTATCTTATGAAGAAAATGTTGATATTTGACAAAGATATATCTCAATGACAGGGCTAGACAAAGTATCATGCATGATGATGCCAAATGGGCGCCATTCATAATTGTAATATTAACTATAATAAACTATATCTTTCTGCGATGTTTGGTGTCTAAGGTTTTACAAACAATGTGTCATGGTAAAATAAATGATCGAACTTTGATTTGCACAAAACTTGTAATATCAGAAAAATATATTAGATCTACTATGTATTACATCCTTTACTAAATTGTAGATATCTGAAACAATATTGTGAAATTCATTTTTAACATTCCACTATTCATATTGAACTCTTAGTAATGACAGAAAGTTGGACGTTTCTATTTATTGTTGTCTTCGTCATGTTCTATATCTATTATAAAGATTGTTTCTCACCTACCAAGCATTTTTGGTTGTTGAAACAATGAAACAAAATATACAGTGAAAAATGAGCCTGTTCAACCCTTTGAAATTTATATTGAATCATAAACGTCGTCATAAACCAGGGAAAATTAGTTTGTTTTTGTCACAAATGTCCAAACATTCAAAAAAGAATTATTCATTTCACAAGATGTTAAGGAACTATAGAATATAACAGTGATTTGGAAAAATGACTGCATACCTATATCATAATATTAAATGTCAAAGGCATTTGTCATTTATTCGTATTCAAATTAGCGTTTGGTTGAAGTCCAACAAATTCTTCTCCAAATAAACATTTATGAATATAATATAGGTCTATGATGATAAAAAATAAGATAACAAATGTTCACGAGTGTAACTGAGTACGTTATGAATAATATTCAAGCATTTGCCTGTACACATTATTTCGAAACCAGTTGAGAGCACATAAAACGTCCTATTCTAAAACATATTTATTGTTTTACAACAGAAAAAAACTTGGATCAATCGGTTACCAATTACCAACATTATCAGCACAAAGACCAGTGCCATTATTAGTTCCTGTAGTTTTGTTATAATTAATTTCCTAGACAGACAAAAACGAGTAAATCAAATCGACACCTCATTTGAAATGAAGCCCTACAACATGATGAAATTGTCCCATTTCTTTTCATAATAACATAAAAGATGGCGGTAGTTTACGCTAATTTACTAAGTTCATCTGGTAGTATGTGACAACATATAACGAGAAAATATAAGCACGGCATTTATTCAAAGATTTAATCAATAATTTGGAATATTATCAGCAGCAGAATCTAGTTCAAGTAATTGCACTTCGTCTATTTCATTTAGAGCATCATTCTATCAATGTATCTAGCGAACAAAACGCCGTACAATTTTTTTCTGAAGATACATATACGGATATATGAAACACAGAGCTTCTAAGAATGCCTGAATAATACTCAGCTAGCAAATCATGACACTCAATTACTTAAATACAAATCCGTCTTGGTGGTAATCTACAGAAACATATGATGTATCACTTGTTACTTTACAAACAATTTTACACATTGTACGTGTAATAAATTCAACCGCACATGCGTGGGGCATTAACAATTATTTAAGCATTTTTTGTTCAACCTACCATCCATAAAATTTCCTTGGAACATGTCAAATCCTCGTGGATATGGATGGTACGGTGAGAATGAGGTGTGAGACGGGTATGGTGGCCATGCCTGCTGCATGGGTGCGAATCTTTGGTCAACTGGCTGGCCCTGGGGATATCCAGCCATGTGTTGAGTCATGTCAAATACTTTCTCCATTTTTTTCCAGAATTTATATAACACACAATATAAAACTACCCGGCAATCCAATTAAAATAAATAAATAAATACTTAAAACTATCAAATGAAATAAATTAAAATTTTAAGAAAAATTCCATAAACGTAGAATTATCCACTATATCACTATATCCAGATAATGCCGATCACATAAAACAGGTAAACATCACCGCTGACAAAACGCGAACCCAAATTGCTGGGGTTCACTGAGCGCCCGAGTTGTATACATTCACAGAGCCAATGATTGGGAGATTAAAATCAAGGCTAGTTTAATACCCTTGTGTTTTAAACAATCGGGTAGTCTTTCCAAATTGTAAACAGCATATGTTAAACGTTCCTTGCAAACTGGCATTCAGTGAGCTGTCTCGCAATTAACAGATAAGTAAACAATATCGCCAAATACAGACAGATTTCAAGTCAAATGTTTCGATCACAAGTTGACACAAGTCACCAGAAAACACAAGGTTGAAACAAAAGAATTAAATTCATGTTTTAAAAATGATTGATAATTATTCAAACAAGTACTTTTTCACTCAATTCAATCCTAAATTTTCATTCCCTAATTTTCCAAATCAGTTTACTTATCTAATTAAGGTTTTTTCCCATAAAGAATAAAATCAGCATCATTACTTTAGAATGTCACAATGATATTCAATAGTTAAAAATCATAGAATCGACAACCGTGTCAGTAGTTATCGCCTCAGTTGGCTCCACACGGCAACTAAGTCGGGGTAGATGATTGGAAAATTGAATTAACATCTCCTTGCTCTGGTGTCTACAAGTTTCACTCCTCCTATTTTCCGCGTATTGATGCAAAGGGATACGGGTAAATGAACATTATCAGGTTGTCAGCGAAGTATCGGGTACGCTGAGACCACAATGAGTTATATCAAAACTGCACTAAGCTTGAATGAGTGAATTATCAGAGTTTCCAATAAACCGTGTCCACACCTCGCATTTATTGGTATAATGGACAATCATGTTGTCGAGTTAAAAAATATTAAACAACAATATTGGCTGATATATCAAAATGTTTCAACCAGTCCTATCCATTGATTCTCATTATTTGTGAGTTTAATACTTGTAGCATTATTATTTTGTCATAAGTCGAACTGTGGGCGGTTGTATTTGTGACACACATTTTGTTTTTAAAATAGCATCTTCATCAGCAGCAACACCAGCAACAGCATCAAGATAATAAATATAATTATCAAGTCCTACTTAGAAAAATCACCCACCCCGGAGCGATGAATAAAATAATTGTAATACTAGTGGACGTCAAACATTTGCAGGAGATAAAACTGTACAGATTTGAATCTATTAACGCGAGACAGTTTCTACGTGCGCCTAGCAATGTCAATAATGCTCCTGGTCGCTCACGTCAATAAAACAAAACACAAAAAAATCAGAACTGAAGGGAAGCATTAGTTCAAGACATACTAACGATATGCCAGTGACTTAAATCATCATTGGAACGATGGCGGGAACAATAGCGGACAAGGCAGCATTGATTGACTTCTTGTCGCTCTCCAATTATACAGCGTTAACTTTCACAGGTTCCGTACAAAAACTTGACTGAATATTTTAACATTGAATCGCCCGAATGTCAATTAAGGAGAAAAGTAGAAATGAATGATGGGGCTCGATAAAATCTCACTTTCTTCCATTAGCATCCACCAATATTAAAACATCTATACACGCTAAAACTTCAAAGAGAGTCGCCAAAAACTACATTGAACGAAATGTTACCGACAAAATGTTATCATAAAAATAATGATTCATTTAAATATCAAACATTGGTGTAAATAAAAAATGATATTCTTTTGTACAATTTTCAGCCAAACTTAGTATATGAAGGCTATTTTGATCAAGTGGGATTGTCCTATTTTATATCAAAGCCACGATAAAGCGATGTCCATTCAAGTTATATTGCGCAATATGAAAACGAATCAAAAGCAACTGGTTAAAATTGTTGAGCAATTTATTAATATCTGATTTTTTTGATTTTATTAAAAAATGTTCGATGCCGGATATAAGCGTTTGATCAAAACTTTTATATAAAACTGCTGTGCATATCCAAGTAAGTTAAAATACAGAGACAGAAATTGAGCTTTCTATGTGTACTAACATTACATTTTGACTTTCAGTTCAACAACAAACAGAACCAACATCGACATAATCTAGTTTCTTAAGCCCAATGTCCGCTTAGACTAACAACACAAATAGTGTTTTACATACATGAACATGTATATGATATGTCACAAGGTGTTCAATTTGTGCTCGATTCGATGTTTATTCAACAAAAGTAAGTTTCAGTAAATATTATGTGGAATGTTTTTTCAGATTGAAAATCTACGTTCGTTGTTTGTTCATCAGATACGTTATCACGTAGCGTCAAATGTGTGCCTACACCATTCACACGTATCATAAATGTGTGTTTTATTTTCACATAAAAACCATCACTATAATTCAAATGTGTTTTGAAATGGCCATCACTAAACATTTACAGCGATACGTGTTTGTAATTTACGGGCAGCAGCCATTTTTACTGCGAGCGACATAAAGAGGAGTGAAAGTCGTCTCATTGTAGTTATATGGTCACTTCATCACTTTGAAGATGCGACAGTCCATTGTTCAAACGTAGTCTGGACAGAGAAATTAAAAAATTACAATGACATTGGTTGATATGATTAATATCAAACCTAGGATAGAAATAACCACTGCGCTGACCTGACGCCCGGAAAACACCGATTTGGAATGTACAGTAGCTGTATTAAATACATCGGTTAGGTGTAAAGTCAAGTTATGAAATATTGGACCGTTCACCCCTAAGGTGACGGACAAGATGAACAATGAAATGGGACGTAGTGAAATATTTCACTCACGATTAATGAATACGTACATCTTGATTTTAGTATGAATAAATTACAAATTTATTAAGTCGAAAATGTAAATAAGATGAGGTTGACAACAATATGTTAGAAGTGTAACTATATTAGTGTTGTCACCATGCGAGTGAACTGCCAAAATTACTATACTAATTATGTTAATTAAGAAGATAATTGTTTATCCATGCATATTAATATTCTAATAAACAATTAACGTGAAAAAATACTAATTAGACTGGGCTCTCCTAGTTCTCGGATTGAGCCAGTATGTTTGGAATACTTTCCAATATGTTCATCGAGATTAAAAATGTTCAAGTTAAAAAACAACGTTATCAAAATGAGTTGTCTAAATAATCGTTGTGTTAAAAAAAAGGGACTACATTACGCTTAAATACATTTCTCACTATTCATAACACCACGAGTTCATATTGTTGCCGACATAATTGCATATTCAGAGATATATACAAAAAATATCTAAGTATTACAATCGAATGCCCAATTGCATGGTAATTGATTTGTCGTAAATTTATCTGAATACGAAAAAAAGTTACAAAGACGCAAGTATTCAAATAGTGTTTACAAACGTAATGTTGCATGTCGTTGCGCAAGATTTCTGGGGGTCTAAAAACGCCCGATTAACGGCGTGTGGCAAAGGAGGAGCATACTTCGCATGAGCGGCAGACATTACGCGACGTTCCTATGAAAACGGAAGCACAACAAATACAGCAATACTCACTTTTACACGATTGGTAATAATCCATAACATTCATGTTAAAATTGGGAGCCTGGTAACGATACGGTGATGAAGAAAATTCCATCATTGCGGACATTACTGTTGTATCAAATAAATTCTGAATTTTATTCACACGCGCATCATTTGGAAAATAAGAATCCTTAAGTATTAAAATAGTTAAATAAATAGCAACTTATCACAATATTTCCGTTTACCGAGAAATGTTTATACGTGTAGTATACTATATTACTTATTTAGTCAACTTTTGCTTTTTTCATGTCAGTTCACAGCAAAATAATGATACACTTCGTTGCCCACAATAGAGTCTAAATTGTAAAACCGAATTTCAATGTGAATTCATGCATTACCCCCATTCAATTACAACCATTGAAAGCGAAGTTTTTCTATAAATCATATGAAATATTATTGCAGGTATATAGGGATGTCATACAATTCAAGCTCCATTGGTTACCATGCTAATATCAATGTAAAATCGCCCGCCTCATCGATCAGAGCAGTCCTGCCTCCAATGACTTCAGCTCAACCTTCAGTCAATCGCTTCGTTAACTTGTTCATCGAGTTTTTATGACCAGATTAAGCTTGTTATTAAACAAAGTAGATGGCAGAAAGAGAGTGTAATATTTAATATATTCATACAATCAATTGCCTCAACACGCTACAGTGTCAAACTTATTCTCTATCCGTGTACAAACATGAATATCGACAAACATTTGTTTTGCGTGATACCGATGGATATCATAACGCCGCTGTGGTCCCGCATTTTAGTGTTACAGTAAAACCCCACATAAAGACCACCTCAAAATTAAGAACACACTTTTCAAGTCCATTTTCACTGTTTTGCTCTCTTAATTCAACCTGAATAATTAAGACCACTTCAACACCAAGACCCGTTTTCAAGGGCCCCAATGGTGGTCTTATTATTGGGGTTTTACTGTTCTTACATTATGACTCCATGTTCATTTAATACGATAATAACGACAACATTAGAACGACACAGTGGCGTTAATATTTTAGTTTATCAGAGCATTGGTTTGTAATTTTAAAATCCTAACTAATTAAAAATAAATTATAACACCTTATCGAAGAATTCGATCGACCAAAATGGCAGTTTTAATTAACCAAAGATTTTCATCATTTACTGATATTTTGATAATCAATAAAACATGCAAATGATAACACATGTGAAATACAACATGAACAACCAGCATATGTAGTTTACATTACTTTTCAGCATGATACACGTGTGTGGGTGGGTGTTACACTTTGCAGAATTTTGTTGATTACTCAAATACGAAAATAATGTTAACCAGTTTTATATGGAATACATACTCTAATAAACACCAGAAAAATATCATTGGAAGCAACGAATCAAAAATCGCAGACGACTATTGTATAATGCAAGACAATACAGAACGCGCTAATGTTGTACGAACAATGGCTTTGAGTCGGTTCACCGGTCCGATATAGAGGTTACTTTAACCCAAACCAAGTCTGATTGTCCCTGTGTTACATACGATGTCTTATATACCGATGATACGGCTGACATGAAAAAAGAAGTTGAACAACGAACCAAAGATTGAACAGAATCGGTCTTGCGGTCCAGTAAATTCAAACAAAATTTGGCATTTAAATGCGTCCTTAGTGGGGTATTTAAATATATGCTTATAATATTAATAATTCATATCACAGTTTCAACTTTACACAGCAACTAAACAGTGCTAGTATAATACGGACACATACCGAATAATTACTACCTCGAAATACTTTTGTAGCAAACATCTGAACTGTTTTCATCAAGATTATTCGCAACATTACTTTCAGAGATGATTAATATATTTGGATGTAAAAATGTATTTTACGTAACTTATACAAAGGAAATAAAGTAATAAAACAATAAAGTTGTGTTTAAGTTATTGAAGTTAATAACTTACGATGAAATCTTAGAATGTGGAATAGGAATACACAGTGTGATGGCAAACTAGGTGCTGAACATTCTATGGTAAACATAACGTGTATGTAAATTAAAATGAAATCAGAGTTGAATTATCAAAGTATGTTGCACGCGTGGCTATGTGTAGGAACATACAAGTATATTGCAGTGGCAAATTAATGAAAGAAATATTTTAGTTGATGCACGAGTAGATAATATTGAAGAAACTTTTAAAAACGGTAGCCTGTTTACAATTTAAACGCATGACATATTTTCGCTGTTTTACTTTCATCATGGGGAAATATTATCTATTTTCAAAGGTTTCAGTAAATTACATTTCACTCATATTTGACAAATCTGTTCGAAATTTATCAATGTAAATACATGTTTTGACAACGTCAAGGAAGGGCAAAAAAATGTGAACAAGATTCGTCAAACGGTATCTAAATTAAAGCGGTAAAGATTTGTTAAAGTTTAGAAACCAATTGTAAGGAGTCTTGGTAAAACCCGAGTTTGTAATGAATGCGCCCGATACCCGGTGTCAGGGTGGGAATAGCCCCTGCAGAGGCCCTTTACCGCAACAAATCCCTAGTTCTATACGGTCCCACAGAGATCACTCATTTATATGGTAATTATCTACTCGTAGCTGAGACCATTTTAAGTTAAGAGACAACGATTCTGTATGAAAAGTGAAAAAGTCATTAAAGATGAGGTCTTAATAAATATTCATGCTGGTTTTGGTAATTTTGTTTCAAAAGCCGACGTCAACTTTGGTATATTGAAAAGTGCATACGGTCTTTGATGTATTGTAGCCATGTTGTCTATTTTTCTTATAAAATAATTTTGACCTGACGAGAAATTTATTTCCACGTGCATCTGAATGATAGATCGGGTAAATGAGTCTCATTGTCAATAAAGATCAAAAGCAGATAGTATAAACACTGAAAATGTATCAAAATCTTGAAGCTCGACGGTGGTTGCCATTATTTCAGCCTTCCGATAAACGTCTTTTTTGTAAAACAGATTGCTTCCAATACTAAATGCGCTTTTTAGTATTCAAAAACATTTTAAACAAACACTTTCCAAGTAACACTGATAGATACTATAAAAAATATTTTTATACATTATATTAGAGTTTTGTCACTAAATCATCGAGAAAGCACATTCTCCTTCATTTCTTGTTCAAGTTACGAGTTAGGTCGTACACTTACACTGCAGCAGTAATGTATGATTATATCACTCGTGCGTAGAGTTAATAAAGGTGTCAGATATCAAATGAACATTACCTGCAAGGGCTGTGGGTCAATTACCACACCAAGCATCACGAAAGGCGGCCCTTAATTGGTATATTATACAAATACACCACCTACTTACTGAACTAGTACATGAAAACCGTGTTCGTTTAAGCTAAATTACAAACAAAAAAAGATGATATATAAAACAAACTAAACAACTGCAACTGTGTTGCCAGAAATGTAGACAGAATAATATATTCACATAAAATATTATCAAAACGCCAAATATACGGCTTTAGGAGCTTCGAGTTAGTGACCAGACTTGATGTAAATTACAGTTCAAAGGTCAATAATTTTCTAAATCTGATCCAAAGATGTACTTCCCAGATGATCGTAGACGGATAAGAAGTGTAGTCCAAGTGTGTAATGTATAACAAACTTCAAAGATTGTACTAACAATGACACGTAAGTAAGGGATTAGAAACAAAAACAGAAGATCAGACAACGTTAAAACGATCTACCCAAGTCTGGGAAGTGACAAGAGAACTTTGGATAAATAATCTGTTGAGAAATCTAATGCTGTACATAGAACAATCAATATATCGGAGTTGAACTACATTGTCGCAATTTCCGATCTGGAAATATTAATTCCAATCTCAAGTTATGACACAAAACGACGGTATTGAATAGCTTGGTTCTTTGTAAAACAACGTAGCATGTTCAAATCTGCACACCAATCGAACAAATGGGTGTTCAATAAAAGATATCATTTAAAGCCAGGGACTAATGCTGATTGTCTAAACAACTAAACAAGCGATTGCAGTATCTTTAATCTATCAAACAGCTCTTCGAACAAAAGCCTTCAAAATTTAACATTACCTTATCAAAAGATCAATTTAATACCAAAAACAATAGATTTTTCATTTAAGTTTAGATCTGTGTATAGCTAAAGGATATGGAAACAGTTATGAAGGTTTATATCTCATGCTGCGGGCTGTGAAATGGGCCACACAACGACCTTACAGAGCACCAAACGACATCGGTGTTAACTTTAAATGCACTTGAGCACGAAACTTCACCATTATATCCGTTTAATTCGATACGAAACAGCCATTTTGCTTTTGTCCATTCCGCTCTAACAAAACCAAAGCTTTGTTTTACTGCAGTTCATAGACTGATATAAAGGGAGAACTTCCGACTAACGTCACCTAATAAAAGCACATAATAACATAACAACAAATGGAATAAACACAAGCCTTAAAGTAGGAAAAATGTAACAAAACAAACAGCAATGATGAAGAGGACATGACAATGTTCATCGACATGGAAACAATGTTTGTTTACTTTAGTGTCTGGGTTGTTATTTGCAATATGTGTCTGCCGTGAAAGTACATGCATAACATGAAGAATTGCTCATGTAAAGTATTGGCAAAAAATCCAAATACATCGTACGACCAAAAAATGCAGGACCCTAATGATTTTAGAGCTCAGTCTAGAACATGAATGCTTGGCGCAATGTAAAAGGGCGGCTAAAAACATTTCACATGGCCTTCACACACGATTTGGTGATAAAAAGAAACACTCTCATTTTTTCATAAAATTTCCCAAATAGCGAGATTTTTATGGTCCGCATTTTTATCAGAAACTCTGATCGCTGTCATAAATGATACAGATGATTGTCGGGAGGAAGTTATAGACCTGTGCCTGTCAGTGATTCAATGTTTAAAACATATTAAAAATGAGAAAACCAAGCTTTCTGTATTTCTATTAATACCTAATGACCTGGATAGTAAGTGAGGAAGTTGCATTAAACATGATTATGTTTGTAAAACAGGGTAGAATTACCCAGATTCCCACGCTCAAGTGATTGAGACAACCAATGTGGATTGCCTTCACTGATTTCTGAGTATTCGAGTTTGAAAAAAAGTATGAATGTAGATGATGAGGTAATTGACATTGTGATCCGTCCACATCTAACAAAGATTTACTGACACTTCGTAAAAGTGAAGTAAGTGAAGAGCAGGGAACCACAGTTACAAATCAGAAATTCCCTTGGTAGATCCAGACATATACGGAAAGGAGGAGATGGACGCTGGGAGGGGACTCAAATGGAATACGGCAAATTAATCCAAATTAACATTTTACATTTATAGAAAAGCAATAAAATACGAGGTTCTTCAAGAATTCAGCACGTTCTCCATCCCCCATATAGATAAGACTGGGTAGCTTAGCTGACGTCATTACAAAAAATGAGTAGTCGTAAATATTTACACGTAGAAAATTTGACACTCAAATATCCAACGAATTATCAACATGAAGGGATTTATTTTTTGGTCCAATAATTTTTGAGATGTGTTTATAAAATTAGGAAATACGGGAATTTGATATTTGATAAAATAGACACGAGACATCATCAGCACAATGTAAGAAAACATGTGAACTTGTTGAATATTACGATAAAATAAACCGATGCGATGTCTAGATCAGAAAGCATTGCAAGATCAAAGTGTGGCGGGACAAATTTAAGACAAGAACGCAAAGAAAACGTCAGAAATGAACAGATGGGATTTGGTATACTCCTTATCTTCCTTGCAACACCATGTCAAGAACGGGTGTTTTGTGCTGTGTGTAATTAAATAAACAATCAGTCTTTTACCATCATTGCTGCAGCAAAAAATCACATAGGTGCATTCATTAGGATTGTTGATTATTTTGTTATGAACAGATCAAGATGGTGATGTCTAAACAAGTCCCTATCTTGCCCATTGACAAAACCCATAGTTTTATAAATAGATTCAGTGCATGATACGATCAATTGAACTAAAAGGGTTCGGGCAATCCTATAGAAAAGCATCGTGATAAATGTAACTCTATAACTATCATTGAGGGGATTTTGGTTGTTTGACAATTTGGGGGACCATCACAAGCCAAGCGACACGAGTGACATTAGTACAGCTCAATTATTATAACTTGGGGTATAACATAAAGATGTCATATTCTAGTCTATCATTAAAACAAATATGATCACTCAATTAAGTTGAAAAAAGAGTAGCTGATACAGTTCACAGTGAAAGACATCACGCCAAACCCGACTTTTTAAGGATCACAAAATGTTAAAAATGGGCGTGACGGAGGCTGTCACTATCCATATTGATGGGAGGTTGGAAAGAGTTGGGGGCAATCATTTCACAAAAGAGAAATCTTGTAACGGAATGAAACTAAATACATGTGGTTTATGAATGAGAAAATCTCAAAATAATTTCAAGTGTAGAACAAGCTAGAATTATTAAGACTTCAGACCAATTAACAATGCACTTGACATCTCATTTTTGATGATCCTGGGTCAGTTGGGATACAGGTAGAGAGATTAATTTCAGGGTTTATGTGGACGTGAATTAAAACTGCTGAAAGTAGCGTACTGTTGCAATCTGTTATCATGGATTTGAAAAATGGAATTTGATACAAAAACTAACACGAGTATATCCAACATCCTGCTAATTATTTGCACATTAATGTCTAACCATAATTACAGCTTTATCAGTCAAAACACCACGACTACGCCATGCCATATATTTCTAAAAAACTATGAAAGGAAGTGTTAAGACCTTTACATATGTCTACTCTACATTTTCTCATTATTTAATAAGACAGGTGAAATAAGAGAACAGTTCAGAAGAAATATCACTCTTTTAAAAGACTGATTACAACATCGTACACATCATGTTTGTAGTCCTATTAGTCTCATTGTCCAAGTTCTCTGCATCCTAGTAAACCTCATTAGTTAAAATTTGAATACATTTCGTCGGAGGCATCTGTTACTATTAGCGTGTACAATATTCTACAAATAAATACCACTTTAACGATGTATAATTAATTAAGTACCTTGTCTCTTAAACAGATTACTACGACAACGCCTGTGGTTATCATTATTCCAGAAAATAGAGACAAATTCCTCTGCCCTGAAGAAAAAGCACCGTAAAAGCAATAGAAATAATCATTATATCCATTTAATTGACTTCTCCCATATTATTGGTTATCAGATACGCCAAATTCGCGAGACATTTGTTAAAACAATTATCGAATTTGAAATATAAAGAAAAGATGCGAAAATCTCGGAAATTGAGAAAAATGAACAAGTGGACGAGCTGACGGATAAAAGAAATGTTGAACGAACGTTTGAATTAAGATGCAATCAAGTAAAATTGGAATATCTGAGAAAATGACGGAAGTCAGTGGAACCCTTTGACGGTGTGCTTTGGAACGCATTTTTAGGATATTTAGAGGACGGCCTTGCGTGTCCAATTCAGAATCCATATCAACCGCTGTCAGTGCGGATGCATGTCTTGTCAATTAACTTCAGTGTGAATGCATTACTAAATATATTTGAAGGCTCTAATATAATCACAGATTAACACATTTTAAAGATTTCTTTTCTTCTCCTTGTACCCACATTCAGCAGGTGGAAATGGGTATGGCAAAAATGTTAAAAAGTCACGTGATGAATAAAAGCCATATGACAAATCAGTGTACCAAAAATTGGAAATTGACTTAACTATGCACAGATCAGAATTTTCTGAAGCGCTTTCTCTGCACCAGACCAAATATCATAATCGAATATTTTTGCAACCATTAGTGATTTTTGTTCGGTAAATCAGAATCAGGGAAACTAACAGCTCAGTAGAATTAATTTCATTATGTGGGTAACTTGTCAAAGTCAAACTTTATATATTGTCGGATATACTGTTTTATGCATCTTATAAAATTAAACATGCATGATTACTGTCATAATATCTCGGTTGTGTTAGAAATCAAGTTTATGTTGCTTTATATATATATATATGAAATAGGTATACCATCTGTTGTCCTTAGATGCAGTTGCCAAGAGTTAAATAGTTAGATACTTAAATTCTGACACGGTTCCACATAACAATGGTAAAAATAACTGTTATCACTCTTTTCTCAAAAACATTAACAAATATAAGTTTTAAAAAATAAAAAAATATGTTTTTTGCGCTTTTTCATTGCTTTTGAACGTAATAACTCGCACTAATAGGCTACAGTTTTATAGTAAAGGTATAAGGTGTAAAAAGAAGAAAAATGTGCCCATATACGGTACACAAATGACATGATAGATTAATATCATACTTCACATTTTTTTGCAAAAATGCGAATTGTCATCAACCGACAGATAAAAGTTAAAGGTGCACTTTTTACAAAAAAACGTTCATAATTATGTTACAAATTAGACAAGATTCATCATACAACATTAATATCTACAGGTGGTAAAACGATTTTCTCTGCATTAAAAATGTTATTTAATATATATATATAATTGTGTAACATCACAGTGATTTCGCGTATACTTTGATGTTTAATATTTAATGAGGTTTTAAGTTAATTGTGTTTGTTAAGCGGGTTATTAAATCTCCATTATTATCCTAAGTGATGTGTGTTTACAAATGAGCGCAAAATGATCAACACAGTTTGGTGAATCCTTAACTGGGTAGTCCTATATGCGCGCGACGAATGCGTTTTTGTACAGATTTTTTGTATGTATATTTGCCTAAAAGCGCACTATATGCGTGGTGGCAGAATTTAATTTATTGCGATATAAAATATGGCGCAAAAACGAACTCTTAAAACACAGCAAACATAAGTGCTGCATATAATCACTTAAAAGGCCACAGCAAGCGTCCTTATGCTGAGTTTGAGAAATACTTGGACCAGTTATTCCTTTTTTAACAGTCCTACTGTACAATACAATAACACATTTAGATATGAATACAGTGACTACGACATACCATGTATATAACCACGCGCACATCAATCCTATATTTACTGTGTTCCTAATGGTAAACGACTGTTTGGTTGTTTTACGACAGAAGGTCAGATTAATATTTTATGGTAATTAGAGACCCAGTATAGTGTATTATCACTATATTTAAATATTTCCGCCATAAAAACACAACGGATTTTTTTTCTTGCTTAACCTTAAACATACAAACTGACGTTCTGCGACAGAATCTTTTTATTATTTTATTGCTATTTAAATCAAGGTTAGATACCCATTACAAGTTATAACCTTCATACAATGATCCAGCTATGAATATGTATGTGATAGTATTATCTCTATACGAATAAGTGTGAATAAATATTTGAACAATCATGTCGAAATTTCTCTGAAATAATGAACAGATAATACCTTTGTTCTAATATTTTCGCAAAAGAGTGTAATTTGTATATTTTATTTGTATGAGTCATGTGAGTATGTGTTTTCACGTTACATTGTAACATCCAGACGGTTTATAATTTACATATACAATCTAGCAGAAATAATAAATGAATAAATAACACTTACATAAACTCACTATATTTTTACAAATTTGTCAGAATTGTTTCGGAGTTGTGTACGCCTAAAGCGCACGGGAACGTCTGAATAATTAATGTATCTTGTTGAAGATTTAAATTCAAACGACCGTTAAGAGACACAATGGAAACATCACCGGCGAAGACAGTGTGAGTTAGTACTTGTGTAAGCATCAGCATGCAGGCTTTTTTCCAGAAAAATACTTCAAAAAAATATAATTCTTATATCGACTTCAGATGCTGGTAAAAGAGTCGTTTTAATTAACCGGAACGCTATTGAAACTTGTTGTGCAATGAACATACAATGGTTAAAAGACTGAAGTTGAAAGCATCGTTCAAATTGTTTCTTAAAATATTATGACGAAGGAAATCGGCCGTATGTATAAACGAGGCTTAAAAATTGTAGGCAGGATTCTCAAAAGAACCCTGGAAAAAAGGCAAATAAGTTATCATTTTTGCTCAATACGGAAAATACTTTGATGACCATAATACATGTATATATTTAATCATATGTAAAAACCGAACTTATCGTAAAAATCTGTATAATATAGTTTGACTTTGTATATATTTTATTTGAGATATAAATGCTTAATTTGTGATTCGTGTTTCCTTAGTAATTTACAATCCTGGTACAAAGTTGCAGCCAAATATTACTGCACAGAGTTCACTTATAATATTTGAAATATAAATATTTGTAAAACATAAATGCTGAATTTTATTACATTTACCAATATTCGCGTAAAATTCATATGGTTGTTCATTATATTGTTTAATTAAAACTGTTTCAAGGAAATAATTTCAAGTTTAAAGAGCATTTCGTCTAAAGTCTACTTGTTTTACATACGCTAATTTGTATTTAATTGTAGATCAAGCATTGCTTAATTTCAGAATTTAGAATCATGCAAAAACATTGATAAACAAACGGCGAATTCAGTAACATAAATCAAAGAGGTTTGCATATTTATACGAGTGTGTTCTGAAATCCTTAGGTAAGATTGCAGTAAAAATTATTACACGGCTAAATTTGGAAATAAGTGCTACGAAACCGAAAGAGAATGATTAATAACTTCTGTCAATACTACATCAAATATTTTTTCTTTCCAAAATATGTTTAATAAACCTCTCCATTCATTACAAAGCCAGATTATACCTTTAATTCTTCCGGCTTTCCTGGCGAACAAATTGGCACAATTCGCTTGCTGAAAGGCATACATTCCGTACGCCGACGACATCGCCGGGATGGAGCTGTATCTACAAGCTGCCATATCACTTAACCCCATCCCGACGGATTGATAGGCGCATGAATTATTAAACTCGCCATGGTTATACCCGAGCCCCTGTTTGTAGGCTCCCTGATAGGAATAGGGCATCGAGTCCCCAAAATACAACATGTCCATGCTTTTTCCCCTTGGCGATCCTTCAGGTATAAGCGAACGGCGAAACGATAAATAATTAATCAAATGAAAAAGTTCCTCTTATTGGCATCTACGACAAGTTCGTCAATAAATTACATAACGTATTAATCCAATCAAGCGACAAGGTATTTTAACAGCAACACACAGAAGTCCCTATTTGTCACTCCAGAAACACCGGTGATGTAAGACTAGATACAGTATTAAATATATGATTCACAGATATAAGAAATATTCATTAAGATATCACACAATTATCATTTTATGCTTTGACCTCATTTTTTCTAGTCTTAATTATGCGTATTTTAAAACAAGTGTTTTTATTGTTTCAGCGAGATCTCGACTTTTGAGTCCAGTAAATTATTCTCCGTTGTCTTGTCACATGATGGGTGTATTCTCAAAAATGTAAATAATAATGTAATTCTAATACATACATATAACACACAACACACAAGAAAACGTGTTCGAATACAGACTTAACTCTTTAAACAACACTATATGAGTAGTATTCACAAGTAGTTCTCACGCGTGTAAATCTGACAATCAATAGATCTTACAAAATGTCACTACAGAATATCGAAACTTGCCACTAGAATTTAATAAATACTTTGAATATTAAGCATTAGCGCATTATATGAACTGTTAAGCGTTTACAATCTGTCCAAGATCAATGCGTATTTCCTCGTGTCCCAGCTGATAGTTCACTAGTTTGCCTTAGTTTCTATCAAAGCTATCAATTGCTGGATGTGATAGTCGTCGTATGAATTCAAAGTGTCGCTGAGTCGCTTTCACTCGCCGCGGTTTTCCATTGAAGTTGTTGTTCCGACGTTTTACGTATGTTAATCGAAACGAATACGTATGCAGAACACACTTCCTATACTCACTATAAACCGATTTCTCTGCATAAATCAACTTTTACTTAAAACAACGAGGCAGAAAAATCAGCCGAATTCGAACTCTCGAGTTCTTGGAATAGGCGTACAACAGAGACAGAGCTAACACTATGCACCGCCTTCCAAGATCGTCGAATCAAATCTCGCGTAACTGACACCACTTACGCTAGCGTGGTTTGTCTTGTAGAGAAATTTCGGAGAAAAATATTAACTGATGTTGTTACTGAATGGCTGTACGAAGCAATTGCCTTACACAAACGGGAGAGAACATCGTATCGGTTGAGTTGTTCAGCTATTCAAGCCAATTTTTCAATCTGTCATAATAGACACACCGTTCCCTTGTCCCTAGCTGTCCGGTTTGTACATTTAATAATAAAATATCTTCATTATAAATGGAGGGCCACAGTTTTATGCCGTGTATGGCATTGGGGTTGTAAGGCGTGGAAACAACTTCACGCATTCGTACGTAACTTAACTAATTTTTGTTTTAATAAATTAATACATCATTTTACTGAAGGACACAAAAGGTCTGAATAAATCATACGAAGATGAGTAGTTGTTTTCGACGTAAATTTACTTTTTAATGTAGAAATATCTCACACTTGCTGTCAGCTGTTTTCATTGGTCATTAATTACTTTAAAGCACTTGAAATGTACGGTATGAATTCATACACGGTCAACATTCGTTATCAAGTAACACACTGATTTACCACACCAAATGACCACATCGAATGACCACAACAAATGACCACATCGAATGAACGTGCCAATGTAATGTTTAACAAACAAAATCGAAACTGATTAGCGTTAGTGTAATTTTCGGCTCAGCCGTACTAACATGGCTTTGCTATTTGCATATCAGTGTTCTGTCAACCAATCAAATATTACGTTAACCACCAAGACAATTTCTCTTCAACCGAACCTCGTTTGTAACCTTGACGCGGATTGGTTAACCTTTCGATAAACGGTACGTTACCTTACCGAAATCCACTGAATTTCGGTGTATTTGCCGAAATCCATTTTGGATCTTTAGTGACCAGCAATCGAATCATCTCGGCATATTTCTATGTTGCACACCAAATCTTAACCTTTAAATTGTGCCGACCATCTTTTTTCAAGATATTTCTTGTTTTAATGTCAATGCTATGCCTATCATAAAACTTAAAAGCAAACCGAAATCAATAGTGTGGTTATCGATGGAACCATGGCCCGGGCTTATAGTGTGGTTATCGATGGTACCATGGCCCGGGCTTATAGTGTGGTTATCGATGGTACCATGGCCCGGGCTTATAGTGTGGTTATCGATGGTACCATGGCCCGGGCTTATAGCGAAATTACACTCAGCACTCAAAATCTCTAATTCCAAATTAACTCTCATTAGTCTAAAATTGAAAATAATATTGTGGAATATGCAGGAAAATGTCAAAATGAGTGCTGATAATTCTTTTTCGTCCATTTCCTTTGAGAGCTTATGTTAATTACAAGATAAAATAGACTTAATTTGGTTTGAGTGCCACAGTCCACACTCAGACTTGATAATCACTCCTAGATCATCGCATTACACTCAGATCTGTAACAAAATGAGCCACAAAGAATAGTCAGCACTCATTTAACATTATCATATATGTTCTCACTCAATATGAGTCACTATGAGACTAATAAGAGTAAAATAAGTGATTTGAGTGCTGAGTGCTGAGTGCTAAGTGTAAGTATCCGTTATAATCCCGGGCCCAGAACTTTGTACACGCAAATATTCGTGTACTCATTTACTAGTATAAGCATTAGGATAGTGATTTAGTTAACTTAATATTGGATAACAATTAAAATGTTTCGTTCAGTTCTTGTATATACATGTACTATGATATAATTTCAGTCGGTAATAAGCTCGTATCAGATGAGTTGATCGAATATAGTTATCGTTCATATTATCGCTGGGGTTTTATATTATATCTCCATAACTTCGTGCGTAAATAATTGATTTGAATTCTAATTGTTTCTGCGGGAACTATTAGCCATTAAATATTCGGCGACATGCACAAACTATGCGATATAACGATGCCATTGCACTAATATAGTACCTGGGGGACACATATACAGCAATGTATCCATATTCAATAAGTTACAGAGTGTCGGAGCACCGTGCGTCAGTCGTAACGACCGATCTAGTCCCGTGTCATTCCGGTTAAAGAAATCGTGACAAATCGGTCAATTTCGTATGGGCGCTAAAAATCTGAACCATTTCATCATCGTTCGCGGCTGAACGTGATTATCTGATGTATTGAAAAACATCTTATTCAGCTCGTATTAAAGTTAGTTTAAAATATACATTTCTGGCTAAAATGGGTTTACTAAACTTAATGACGCACTTAAATCGGCGATATTGTATTATATTTAAAAGTTAGTGGTAGAACATTAAACACATTTGTCTGTTTTTGTTGTTTCACAAAACATTTATTAGAGTATTTCAGACTTTCACTCTGACGGACAGACAGATTTACACGCATGCACAGACGTGACGTCATTATTTAAATTGACTGAGGAAAAAAATGTAATCTTGATGAATGCTTTTGACGCTCTGCAAGAAAATAATAAGTTAACTTTTAAACAACCTTAATTGCTGTTCAGTGATTAACAAATTGAATTTACTGATGATATCAAATATGTTTTAATGAATTTTCACATACACTTAGCACATATCAAAGGTGTTCAACTTTGATTGAATACTTTCTGGAGACAATAACCAATGTTTAACTGCCTCCTAGTACATCCATTTACCTCCAAGGGAACATTTGCAACCATTATACACCACACATTCCAAATTGAAAGCGTAATTAAACTTATTAAACTTAAAACCGCATTTTACAACACCTGGATTTGTCGACTAATTACGGCATCCATAATCATGCAATGTAAGATGTGTGTATTATTGTTGTTGTTTAATACATACTGCAATATCAAAAGTTTTGTGCAATACGAGTTTAACCGTACTTCGTTTTCAATATAGATAGGACAGCCTCCATTGAACCATCAATATATACTTAGAACACGTTCTGTACTTAGTGAAGAAAATTAACAATAGTCCATTACTGGATAATTCCATTGACGGATAGCGTAGAAAGAAATTCTCTGTTTTTGTTCACAAATTAAAAGGATGCTATCATGCCCAGGGGACAATCATACCACACTCGTGTCTAAATTGATGCATTAAGCTTGTCTCTTGTCACACAATGCGAAAATTGTTCATCAGAGATTTGAAGGACGATGTTTGAATACTGTTCACAAGATTATGATTTATTCCTGACATTAATCGTTGTGGGCCAACAACAGCTTACGGGGGTCGTCATTAGTAACAAAAAATGTTATTGCATCCCTTAAAATGATGGTGTTTTCGCACATGTCACGTGATTATCACCATGACGTTAAATAAGTGTTGCTAAGGGAACCCGTGTCTTCACATCGAACATTAAACTACCCGTTATTGCATATTCGTTTAATGAACTAAATCATGTATGCGGGATAGTATCATATTCGCGAAATGGTATTTTTTTAATAATCCGTATTCTTTAATCTTCAAACATTTTGTTTATTTGTTGAAACTTGAAAGCAATAACAAAATTGTTAAATATTAAAGAGCTTAGATTTACCAACACGCTATTATTACAGTTGTAAACAACGACATTTAAGGCTAAAACTCGTATACACTCAAGAGAGCCCATGAGCCCTAGCGGTAAGGGATCTCTATTCTAATGATGAAGGTGGGGATGAATTAAGCATCCCATTGTGAAGGATGTGAGTAACCGTTCATATTGATCGAAGGAGATTCGAAAAAAAAGTAATTCCAAACAAAAATTTCATAGTTGTATGAACCCATTCAAGAAAGTTGAAGCGTTGGAAAATCGTAACTATGAGGTTTATTCTGCATAATTACCACAACAAAGTGGGCAGCCAGTGACAATTTCTCCCATAAAAGGAAAAAATAAGTCCATTTCGGCGCGCACTTTCCAAGTTTGCATTACTCTTGATGGGCTCTCTCTCTAGACCATTGGTCTGCGAAATTACATTATTTAATGTAGCACACAAGCCTGGAAGTAGACAGTGGTTACATCTGACCTAAGGCTACCCAAAGGTTCCGCGCAATAATTGGATTGATATTTTTTCTTCTGCGAGTAATTCAAAGAATTGCAACTAGAAGTCGCCAATATGAATCGGCGATAAAATGCAACATCATTATTATATTTGTAAACATGAAGTGAAATCAAACGAGGCGAGTTTAAAATACGTACTTTGACTGTATAGATTGGTGGTAAAGATATACACAATACGTGCTTAACATGATAGTAACCACAAAACGCAAAACTACAGCTCTCTATCATTTATTTGCTTCAAATTCTCTCAGTCGCTGAGGCCTACAGTTCAAGCGAGGAGGCGTATCGATAAACACGTTTTCCACGCCTCTACACGCCCTCCAGATCACGGTTAACCAATCATTATAGAAGTAAGCACATCTCCAAGAAGATGTGAAACAGTATCTCCACGATGGTGGTTACATACATAATCGGCTATAGTGTGTACACAGGCAACGTTCCATGCCGATACCCTGACTAGATCACCAATGGGTCCGCGTATAACGGGTAATTATACCACGAAAAAAACTATAGAAAGGAACGAAAGCACCGAAAAGAACACGAAATACTTCACAGTCATTGATGATCATTGATTTGATGGGAATTAATGACCGCAAATGATAATCTATTTAATGTGAAGCGTCGGTTTACAAATCTATTTCATTGAACCAAAACAAACAATGAAACAATAAACGGGAATTGACACGGCAGTAGAGGAGAAAATAACGAGCGACATTTAGATCACTTGTAAATATGACATAAAATTTACTAGATTTTTGTTTATAAAAGAATGAATCCAGCGCAGCAACATAGGGGTGTTGTTGCCGTATACCACACATAAGGCATGCAATGGTGTGATATAATCAACTAATATATTCACCTTTCTCCTAATGCCGAAACTGTTTTTTGCATTTTCTTATTTGTTGGTGAAACGTAACAAGTTTTATAGGTGATAAATGTGAAGAGGCTTCTGTTAGTGGCGATGTTGTGTCGCGCTAACAAAACCAATTAGTTCGCAGTGAACTACTTGTATTAAGTATGGGATATAATTCAAGACTTGTATATGGATACGAAAAACTATAACTCTCAGGATGGCAAAAAATTAAACGTGCATTAAGCGTCGTATCAGAATTAATCGTTGCCACAATGGACGTTCAGGCAAATGAACAAATATTTCTATACAGAGGTCTCAGAAGCCTAACATCGAGCTCATGTCATATACGCTTGCAACTACGCTACATCGTACACTTCCTAAAATATCTTTCATGCTGATAAATGCGTGCAATGTTATCACCAAGTCTGCTTAATACAACACAACTATACAATGAACAATACAGACTTCAACACGCAGCAACTGCAGGGTATCTGTTTTAAATAGTGTTCAGAGTGGGTCAATTTCATTTTCTCCTGTTTGTAAGTGTTCAATTAAATTTAATATTCGTCGATTCAATTACTGCTGAAAAGTGACCATTACTATAGACAAAGCCATTTGTGCCGATACTTTCTAAAAGTTATAACTCTGTCAATAATATTCGAATGCTAAATCAAAATGGCCTCCATCCCGCCTTATACGAATTTGAATATAAAGACGACGCAGCTTTCAGTCGAAATATTTATAGCTAAATATAATAAACTATTTTTCACATTTTAATGAAGTTTTGTAGTGATAAACGAAAGAGAAAGTTAACATCCATTTTCAAATAGCTCGACGCCTCTCAGCAAGTGAAAGCCGGTGTGTTTTATTGCCCGTTTAGTGGCGAAAATTAGCATAATTTGGAGAGAGTAAGTAAGTCTTGCTCTTTGATTTCAACATAAAAAATTTGATGACAAAGCAGATAAAGTTTTTCTTAATTCATATCAACTTAGTTTGTTGATTTATTTCGTATTTTATTTGCAAACTTAATCGCAAGTATCATCGGTCTACTGACGTAAACGAACAACATCAAACTTAAACTGCCAATTTTGAAACTTATGTTCGACAATTATAGTTTTTACACCTTAACGAACTTGAATAAATAATGTGTAAAACTTTGGAGAAAAAATCCGATCAATTTCATCAAAGTTATTAAACAAATCTCAATCCCCGTAAGGAAAGATTCATTTAGTGCATAATGGGAAGTAACTCGTGTCAGTGTTGAGTTTGATTCTGACTTAAAGCAACAAGAGTTGATTCCCTTTAATCAGGAAATCTTATGTTTTATCATGAACAAAGTGGATTTAACATTTACGATGCAACATCTTCACATAAACATCAATTGGTAAACGCGCATTGTACTGTATTTTACTATTTAAATTGAGAAATGTTTGCTTTAGAAATTTAATAATAAATTCTTACTACAAGAAAAATGTCGTTGAATACAGGTTGTTAAAGAAGGAGCCGCATTCGAGAGGTTGAACTGCATAAATTTAAATTTTAACTTGATCAGCAGATAAAATTGCAAATATTTTGTAAAATGATAACTTCTCCTTGTCAAGTCTCACATCTCAGATCAACTTCCGTGCAGAAATAGACTGGTTCCAAACATAGCCCAAAACAAATGCCAAGGGGAGTAACTGATGCGAGGAGTTTGATGGTGGGTATAATGACGTCACGGACGTACATAAGAGAAGGAACGGTCCGTGTAGTCTGGTTCCCGTCGTACTGATATTGCAAACATTACGATAACATAGTGAAAGGGGAAGGAACTCCAGACTACGGTCCGTGGTGACCACATATCAAATTGATAGTTCTCACAAAAAACTGCTGTAAATGGTAACGACTGATTTATACTGGTTAAAGAACCTACGAGTTCCGTTCTTCATCCGTTTTTTACTCCACTCAATCTTTCTTTCGAAGCCGGAACAATTTATAATTCGTCCACAAAATCACTTAGTCCAATGCAATTCTACTGGGTTCTTAATAAGATAACATTAATGGAGATCACTAGGTAGGCCCCTACTGGACTAGTATCAGTCCAATCACAAACATGATACTTCGTCGTCCGGGTTATAAATATTTCATAAATACGATAAATATCAAATATTCCCTCCCCAATAACAAAAATCATTGTTCAATATTTATCAATACAAGTGAAATTTTATATTTTGTGTTTGCTTGGAAAACATTCTTATGGCGTCAAAATGTATGGTGGCCTAAAGGTGACACGTGAGCGGGGAAATATTATTGTGACTACAGCTCATTTATCACTAGGCCATGACTTAGTGCCTCGTGGTTTCAACATGATAGCAAGTACCCAGAATCTAATTATCTCGAGACCATGATGCAGTAACTCGTGACCAAAACATGACAACTCGTGACTGTGACTAAACTATCTCGAGTCTAAGACTTAGTATCACATGGTCAAGACATGATAACTCGCTGCAGCGATTAAATTATCTCGATACCATGACATAGTAACTCACGTCCCATACATGATATCTCGCTGCAGCGATTAAATTGTCTCGATGCCATGACATAGTAACTCATGGCCATGATTCAGTCATACGAGGCCACGACATTACTGCTCTATCAAAATGGTTGATATCATGAGGATTTTCTGACTGAAAAATTATCTTGCGATCACAAGATATTAAGGCATGCTCTCGAGATGATAAAGTCACGACAACGACATGATAACTCATGGGAAAGACCTAATGTTGTCATCATATGTCACCTATATACCATCATAATAATGGCAATAATATAAACACATGTAAACCAATTAGACAAAAATGTCAATTATCTCCGGTATTTAATTTGAATTCTCGACGACAACAGATCGGTCTTAATACGTATTCAATCACAACCTGCATAGATAAAGCTCTTGAAGTTGATAATGCAAAACAAGAAAAATCTTGAAAAAAAAGATTGTCGGCGCAATTTGAAGGTTAGGATTTGTTGTGCAACATAAAAAAATGCCGAGATGTTACGATTGCTGGTCATTCCAGATCCAAAATGGATTTCGCTAAATTCACCGAAATTCAGTGCATTTCGTTAAAATAACGTACCCCTTATCGAAAGGTTAACCATTCCGCGTCAATGTTACAAACGTTGCTCGGTTGAAGAAAAATTGCCTTGGTGGTTAAAGTAAGATTTGATTGGTGTTCACAACACTGATATGCAAATAGCTGCGCCGAAAAAGGCTTCCGAAATTACAACAATAGTTTTGAAAGCAGACGAAATGATCCGACAAAACAATAATGAAAATCAATTTTTAAAATTAGAAATACAAATGTATGTACAAAACAAATAGGAGAAAGTAGAAATCGTGAATCGATATAACACTAGTATGATCGTATTTGAATAGAGTATACAGTATCAAATGTACCAGGAAGTTGTCATAATCTTCATAGACTAATGTACACATTTCGACTAAAGTACACACTTCGATTACAATACGCTATTAATAAGATAAATGTACACATACGAAAAAAGGGCATTCAGAAAATGAGAGAATGCAGTTCACGCAATTATATTCAGCAGAAATACCAACATGACAGTAATATATGTATGCAATACTGAATCATTTTATTGTACATAACTCTCACACACGTGTATTAAATAGAAACATTGTCTAATGAACGATGACATTAAGCTGTCGCCCACGTTGATTGATTCATTATCATACACACGGCCGTCAGCTCGAATGTATAGAGCACGGGATAGTGTATCATGTATATACTTACTACTGGAGTAAAGGTGTGTGATGGACGTTTGTTACCATATAGTTAAACTGGCTTTTAAACTATTCCATTAAGTCGGTAATGCAGTCAAGTTCAATGCCGGAAGTCTTTTGTGAAACAGCTGATAACAAATACCATCTAACATCTGGTAGCAAAATTCAGCTTCAAAGTGTTCAAATTATTACTTTAGGCGTAAAAACATATGTTTATTTCAGGTTTCATGCCCCCCCCCCCCTTAAATAAAAATAGGGTAGGTAGATCTAGGTCGGATTTTGTTTTCAAACGTAGATTAAAATGAACATATGCGAAAAGACCAATCCCCTTTCCCTTTTAACATGGATAATGTTTAATCAAGGTGAATCTAATGCTCTATAGCTGGAATACTCGTAAAGCGTCTAATAACTGGGCAGAAACATGAACTTAAAGAAAAAATCACACAAGAAAGTTTACCAAAAAGAAGAAATTTTACCAAAAAGAAGAAATGTTACCAAAAAGAAAAAAAATGTTATTACGCGAAAAAATGATCGGGTCAAAAAAATAGGAAACACATGTTTTACGCCTTATCATTTGATAAATAAAAATGTCCAGACAGGTGTTTTTCAAGGTAACTACTGAAGGCGATTCAACAATGTGCCTGTTTGGAACACAGTGTCGAGATGCACCAAAACCAAGATTGCCATAATACTGTCGGCGTACATCAAAGAATCGAAATGAGTCCATTATATCGAATATGTATCAATTTGTAGAAAAAAAAGAAACAGAAAGAGAATTTGTCCCGCCAATCTCGCCATCTCCAGTACCCAAACGAATAGTCTCACTATAGATGACACTAATGGATAAACAATCAAATTGTAGCCATAGATTTTATCATTGTCGACGTTTGCCGTAGGGTAAAACAATCTCTGTTTAACACCAGGGTTGTAAGAGTAACTTGATGATAGATTCTGGTGATGAATTTGTGTCTAAATGTATCTTTGACAAACTTGTAACTAGACCGAGGTTGTCCGTATGTATGGTGAGATAAAACGAACGAATTTTTAGGTTGAATTTCGGCGTGGTTGTCGTGAAATAACATAATTCTGTATTTAATAAATCACTCGTTTTTTGTTGTTATATGTATCGTTGTTCGTATTTAAATCATTTAAATGTAGGAGAATGCTACGAATATACCTAACACAGCGTGCGACATTTATATGTATCCCGTTTCCTTGGCAACCAAAACAGATAGAGATTTGTTTTAAAGAAATAGCTACATGACTTTAAAATGGTATAAATAGCCCATGTCAATAGACTTAACATTATATATTCGTCAACACCAGTTTTTAATAGTCTGTGTAAGATTCACAAGCATTCCGGCCCCGCCCCTAATCCGTGCAAAAGGATTTCAATTAATAACATCGGAATATCTCGAACCATCCCACACCTGGGGGTCCTTTCATAGAAGCGACTTGAGGCCAACTGCACTTTAATGAAATGCGATCTTTCAAAAAGCCCGAGTATTTTATTAACACACACTAGGCACATTCATGGTTTTGTATACATTTCGTATACGGACACCAAAATAGCCGTATTAAGCCGGTACACAATATAACTGTTGAAATATTTGGTTTCAAAATTATCAGAAAGCGACCGCCATACAAAGTGGCTTTATAGGTTTATGACACACGCTAGACCAGGGATATTTTAACAGCAATTTACAGACACCTGTACCTCTCCTTGTACAGAAGGACTAGAATACAACCTGCTAATATACGATATAATCTGGTCATGTGACGGAGCTCGGTGCGGTCATTATGTAAGCAATGCCCGGTCACAACATTGATTCTTAATATAGCCCATGTATTCGTCACGTCAAACTCAAACAGAATGGACGTATATCAAACTTCACTTCTAGATTAACAACAGTACAATGGTTGCATGCAAGTCGAGGACAAACCCACCGAGGCAATACACGAAGGCCAAACTTCCATTCATAAATATTTCTTTCAAGCAAAACAAAACAACATTCCGTTAGGCATGGGAGTATTATAATCTAGAGTTGTAAAAAGAGGTAGCCAAGCAGAGAATGAACAAGCATACTATTGACATTTTCAAGGTCTGGTAACAACGGTGACGCGACGTGCAGTGGCCATGCATCAGTGTCAACGGGCATACTGAACTTGACCCAGATTTGTCGGTCTGGCGGGCAAGGCGTGCTGGCGTAACACAGCAATATAGAGCTATTAATACGACAAGAATACGACCATGACGCGCACTGCACATATATAATACTTCTTAATAGGTGAATAAACAGAAACATGAACGGGGGCGGGCGACACTGAGAGCGGTGTTTTAACATAAGAAAACGATATTTGAAGTTTTCTCTTATAAGAATTTGAGCTGTTGAGCAGATACGTACTTAACGTCGAGTTTGTGAAAGTAAAAATTAGAACAACGAAATATATCCGCGGATATAACCCCCCAAAAAATTGATACATTTACTGCGTGTTTAATAAATCACAATCATGGAAGACTGCGATCTAGTAAAAATGTCGTCTGCTGATGGGATTTATACGACTTTACAGAGTGATATATAGAGATATTTTCATCCTGATTGCATATTGTTTTTCGTTGTTGCAAGTGTTTTCTGGTTACGTTTTTTGTTACCACATTTATAATATTATGACGTTTGATAACGATGTATGGTACATTCTACTGTGATGGATTGTACGGCAATTATACATTCGTCATTCATTAAAAGGATGGACAAAACAGAAAGACAGATGATGTCACAGTTTAACCGACAGGTGGTTTCCTCATTCGCGATTCGTACTTTTTCACCTGCTAACGTTGATGCTATAGACAGTCCCGTAACAACTTTCACGAAACACGGATGTTGACAAAATGGCAAGACCAATCAAGACAAATTCGGAAAGTGTTTTTCGCTAATGAATGTACTTCAATGTCACCTGTAACATCTAGATCAACAATTAAGCATTCGTAGTACGATCAGTCACCCAACAGCATGTCACGTGACGGCGGTTCTTTAAAAACAACATGGCGTAATGGTATTTTAATTGTGTATGTATTATAAGACGATCAGTAAAAACATATAACTTAAAGTAATACTATGCTCATGTTGTATTCATTTGTTTACCTAAACAAACATGAACAATATATTTTCTATAGTCAAAACATCAATAAACATACATTAAAAAGAATGAACTCCTCATGAATGTATTCATCCGTATTTGTTGAAGAAAGATGTTTGTTCATCGTAAAATTAAAAAAATCCAGTTTTTTAACAATCAGACTATTTTACAAGTGTTGTCTGTTAGATATATGGTAAAAAAATATATTTTCGATCAGTTATACATTGCAATGGTTCTTATTAGAGAAGTTGAATCCAATGTAACAATAATACTGGATGAAGCCAATTCAAACATTTTATGTTCAGATGAGCCATATACATATTTAACAAAGGATCGGTTTCTAGCAGTAGTTTTTACGAAGATACAACAAGAAAGCATTTAGTGTATATCATTCCGTGACGTTTACGTTCTTATTGAGTAAAGTAGTGTACATGTACATGCATTACTAAACGGACGTCGCGATGTTTCATACCCTAGACATTAAAATGCTTCAAGATTCGTTGATATATTTTTTTGGATACGTTGACAAAGTGTGAATTTGACCTTCAGAAACAGAAGCATTATGAAAAGGGGAATAAATTATGATAACATTCATAAGACAGACATCAACATACGAGCGTCTCTGAATACGAATCGTCGTTCGAGTATCATCATTCAAAATATTGTGGAGCAATATTAAAGATAAAACGAGAAACATTAACATAAAAATTAGCTCTATAAACATACATCATCACAATAATAGCAGGAATAAGTAAACAGGGCAATTAAGATAAAAAGTTCATAGATGTTTCTACCAAATTCTCGTCAAAATCAACCTTTCGCTTCTCTGATGTGAATTTAATGTGTATAAAAACCGTTCTCGCCGTATATAGGACGTATTTTTTTATGGCATAGCAACATACAATCCCGAAAACAAATGGTGCTGACGTAATGTTAATAAGAATGCTGTATAAAGTTAGTTAAACTTGCAGTTCGTATCGTGCAAATCTACATGACACATCGCGTTTATAATTTTTTTCTCATTAGTTCTAGCAATTTGAAAAGAAGAAGTTTGCAACTGTTAGTCGAACGAGTTCTACAACGCACACTTTCACAGAGTTCAAAATAAATACGAACGTTTGCTCGTAAAAGATGTTGCCCCTAATGCACAGCCTTTACCATACGTCTGCATACAAAACGCTAAAGTCTAACATCGTACACAATAATATACACCGATTATTACCTGCATTGTTAAAATATTTATGACAATCAGTAATGGCGAATCCGGATTTATGTTGCAGACCTCCATAAGCATTAAATATCAAAAGATTTATAAATGCGACGATAGTGACCTGGCTTTTTAATGACATCAATATCGGAGCCCCTGATAGCATCACTAGTCACTTTCCTCTTAATAATTTAGAATACATTTATAAAACATTGTCGCCTGTATACATCAGCAGTGGAAATTGTGAGTCAGATGACGAAATATGTGAGTTCAACCTACACTTTCAGATCGACTAGTCAGATAACACAACTTGGTTATAGGTAGATGCTAAAGTCCGATAAAGTCGTACGGTCCTTTGAACGATCCGGGGCGCCACAATCATACCTTTTAATCAAATATACCCTTTTCATCATTTGAGGCAATTAGACCATTAAAGGCAAAATATTTTCGCATCAATCTGAGGTAATTTGTAACCAATTTTGAAATATAGAGTTATGGGTTTGCTTTTTAAAATTGCTCGCTTATTTTAACAAATAGTCAAAATATTCTATGGAGATAATCTAGTTTGAAATAAAGTACAATAATTGAAATAATCTGGAAAAAACACATTTGTGACGTGAATTTGTATGGTTGTCATAAAGTGATTTATATTCTACCTGTATTCTCTATTCCATAATTAAATCATTCTATTTCAGAATTATGGTAATTGTGGGGCTATTGTTGTTGATGATGTTTTTGATTCTACAGAATTGACTTATGCTGTTTAGTTCATAATCAATTCTGTTGTTTCTATGAACTGGTGATGAATTATTTAAAATCCTATTGTGTAACATTAACATTTTGAAAACATGAAGTTGCGTCTGTAAAACATTTGCAAACAATCACTACAAAGGCATGTCTAGAGAGGATTGTAACAGCATTAATATGTAACAGAAATTTCGAGTAACTTCAAAACGACGTGGAAATACGTTTCCTCCATTTTTCAGCGTTTCCTGAAAACCGGTATATGATAAATGCCGTACCATAATAAAACACGGTCTCCACTTAATTCGTCTTAGACATCGACCGACGTATAAAAACCTGAACAATGAATTACACAAAAAACGCGACACCATGCAGATGTAAAATAAAGAACATGGATGTTTACAGCAGGAAAAAAATGATTTAACGATGACACATTTGCTCTAAAGAATACTTATTATTGCAAACTATTTATAGATAACGTCTAATGCAGTTACTGAATAAAAAAAATACATTAAGTACAAAATGGATTTTATATCTTGAGATAATCGAGAAAACCACAAAAGTACAGGGCCCAAAAGTGCAAAATACACAATCCGTTAAATAGAACCACGAATTGTAATTAGCTAATCTAGGCTTCTGTTGTTTATACATCTTACACCACATAATTCAGTTTTTTCTAACGTACGCATAAGTTTATTTGAAAACATTGCATTTGTCTCGTATTTCACAAACTGATACATAGGTCTCCGTGCAGAAAGCAACGTGTACGATCGCCTTTTAATATTGAATTTTTGGGGAAATATATATATTTATTTCAATATAAACTGTTCAATTTACATGGCAATATAAAATTAAGACATATATACTAGTAAAAACAATATGTATGAATCAATAAGGCCACGTTAATCAACATTTCATGTTAAGGATAACACAAAAAAGAGTTCAAGTAAAAACTCCATTGTGGTCCTGAATTGTGGTCCAAATCGCGATACAATGCATAACATTGACCAACGAGAAAAGAATATATATGTTCGCACACTCGTGAATGTGTGACAGTAACATTGACAATGTTCGTCCATTCGACGTGTCTTGTATTTCAGAGATTTTTTTCAGATCGATTTGATAATGTTTACACAAAGCAAACAGATACTGTATTGAAACCCTGAAGTCCTACACATAAGTATATTTATTAATAAACATCGGACAATTGGTCAATCAAATACATTGAAAAGGACGCGAACTTGAATATCATAGTAAATGTTTAAATACAAATGTAATTATATTATGCGAATACAAAAATGTTTATCGTAAAACCAGACTATAACAGTAATGGAATGTTAGCAGAGAATGAGACCAATTTGCTATCATGAATCACTACCAGACGACACGATCGCTCCCCATGTTTTCTTCGACGTTTCAACATACTAAATACGAATGATTTCGGTATGCGAACGGAAAGCGGCGCTAGTTCAGTAACATCGTCGTAGAGTAGTCATCGCAAAATACCGACGGACAAAATCAAAGCGCTGGAAGCACTGAAGTTTTTAGGTATAAACACTGATTTTGTATTCGAATTTCCAGATTCACAGAAAGTACGAATCATAATTGTCCATTGTTGAACCATTACATTTAATTTCGCAGTAATGATTGCTACCAGCATTGAGTATGTAACGCAGGTTATGCTCAGATGTTGAACTATTTTAACCGATTCACTAAACTGTTATTCTTGCGCCACGTCTGGAAAAAAGTAGTTTTCGTATTAAGGCGATGCGTCTGTCGAAAATTGCTATAGAACTAGTTGTGCTACCGAAAAACTAAAAACAGTAAAATATATCACTAGTACGGAACGAATGTTCTCGGTGTGGAGTGCCGCTGTGAAATTGTTCTTGGAGGCACAGAGTTGAATTGTGTACGCGACACTTTCTCAGCGTGCTTAACAGTTTTGAAAAGTTTCACTGAGATCGGTTGAAGCGTTTATGTGTTATATCACAGACACGATGAAGTTTGGTTCGTATTGACGGATGACCTAACTACCACGAGGACAAGTTGATTACATACATGCCACTGAAGTATTACCTCTATTTGACTTTAATACGAACTTCAATATGTTTGTCTTGGTACAAGTAATGGGAGAAGTGGCGCAGGAAATGCCACATACAAATTGAGCAGCCATCCCAAAAACACAGGGAGACATAAACATATACATACATGATGCAGGGAGACATAAACATATACATACATGATGCAGGGAGACATAAACATATACATACATGATGCAGGGAGACATAAACATATACATACATGATGCAGGGAGACATAAACATATACATACATGATGCAGGGATACATAAACATATACATACATGATGCAGGGAGACATAAACATATACATACATGATGCAGGGATACATAAACATATACATACATGATGCAGGGATACATAAACATATACATACATGAAGCAGGGAGACATAAACATATACATACATGATGCAGGGATACATAAACATATACATACATGATGCAGGGAGACATAAACATATACATACATGATGCAGGGAGACATAAACATATACATACATGATGCAGGGAGACATAAACATATACATACATGATGCAGGGAGACATAAACATATACATACATGATACAGGGAGACATAAACATATACATACATGATGCAGGGATACATAAACATATACATACATGATGCAGGGAGACATAAACATATACATACATGATGCAGGGAGACATAAACATATACATACATGATACGGGGAGACATAAACATATACATACATGATGCAGGGAGACATAAACATATACATACATGATGCAGGGAGACATAAACATATACATACATGATGCAGGGAGACATAAACATATACATACATGATGCAGGGAGACATAAACATATACATACATGATGCAGGGAGACATAAACATATACATACATGATGCAGGGAGACATAAACATATACATACATGATGCAGGGAGACATAAACATATACATACATGATGCAGGGAGACATAAACATATACATACATGATGCAGGGAGACATAAACATATACATACATGATGCAGGGCTCTAGATTTGTTTTTAAAATACACTTGTTCCGGACAAATACACATGTTAAATTTGACATGTCCGACATGGGATGCTAGTAGCGAGAAATGCATGATTTTTGTTCGATAATTAGAATGTTCTAGAAATCCACTAGCCCGACGGCCCGGACAAGTCAATTTACCGATTCGGGCTACCAACAGTTGTGTTGGACTTAATCCAGGACAAGTCTGTTATGCTTGCCTCCATACCCTATCCTATACAACTAGCCTCTCATGTCGGACAAGTCAAAATGAACACGTACACTATTCCAGGACTATATTTAAAGAAACATTCTAGAGCCCTGAATGTCATCAGATAATGACGTAAGTTTTGTATGTTTAATGTTGCATAATGAGATCCACTCTACCTTGTCAACATAAATATTTGTCTACGTCATTTACAGATTTGTCTATCACAAATTATAATTCAGTAATTACATAATTGTCGTCTGGATTCGTAATTGATAATTTAAATCTTGACAGATAAACATACAAATATATGTTGGTATATGTCCATATAAGCTAACAGGATACTGTCCTTCAGTAGGAGGACACTTTATGTGCATTGAAACAAAGCAAATTCATCTCTAGATTTGGAGACATTATATTAACAGTATACAGCAAAATGTCGTGTGCAGAATGCAGAAAACAAGCAAAATAATGAAAGAAATAAAATTAAATTGATGAGTTTTCGTGGAGTCGAAATGAAGTTTGAAAGCTGATCGTATTAACGCTACCAATACCGATCATGACATTGTGAAAATATAATTATCATCAAAACAGGTTTCCGTCAACAACACTTAGAATAAACATATTAATATATAAAAAACATTAATTTCATACTTAAATAAGCGCATTTCATACTCATACAGTCGAATTATATGACAATGAGTCACATCTTGATTGACGAACCAAATGTATTCGGGTTGTAATGTTTCTTTATTATAGCAATTTACATCGTTTATATTTCAGTTTTATCACATCAATTTAATTTCGAATCTACACATGGTATATGTACCAAAGGGGCCATATGGCTGCCATAAATGTTCATAGGACGCCGCAGCTGGATCGCGTCAGACGAGACATTTATTTATCTCCTTAAACTAAAAATCTCGGTAACCAAATTATGCAAGAACTGACATTAATTATTGTATAAATGTCAGGAGACTATCAGTGAGGTTAAACATTTCAATTTTTCATTTCATAATTAATATGTGTTTTCTATTCAACTTTCTGACGTATGCATAATGATGACATGTTGGTATTTTTTTATAGCAAACTGGTCCAGAACACCGCTACACGATAACAGACGCATGTAGTGCCGCATGTCTTCTACGTGAAACAAGCTTACATTGCTGTATATGTGATCAGAATCTTTGACCAGCGTGTATGCAATCGTGTTACTGAATACAACCATGGTATGATACACAATTACGTTAGTATATACATGAAAGAGAGAGAATAAGTTGCTACAGGGAACGCCACATACATAAGACAGTGCCTCCCCACACATACCTACAGGGAACGCCACATACATAAGACAGTGCCTCCCCACACAGACCTCCGGGAAAACAACAATCCGTTAAACATAAGGCACTTGAGGAGGTTAAAGGGTACATACATAAGGGAACAGAAGCACAAGAAATGGCCTGGCTGACCATAAGGAATAACCAGGAGAATCAAACATATTGAATATTATAATTGAAATTCAAGTTATTATACACAACCATGTTATAATTTACAAGAATATTATGATTAAAAACCGTGTTATGATACACAACTATGATATTATATATACATGTACCATAAAGGACTAATCTATAATGACGAATAAACAACATAAAATTATGAGAACTAGCCTGTTATTCGCCGGTTGACGGTTTCAAAGATAGACTCTTATTAGTGCCTTAATACTCGGACAGTACAAACCCTCTCCATTTACGGAGACATGGTATACACTAGGACCATCAACAAACTATGAGAACTGTATGATGAACGAAGCAGCATACACCTGGTTGAAGTTCATTTGTTGTTGTTTGTTTTGCTTGCACATTTTTGCAACGCATCTGAAGTATGCTTTGTTGTGACAGTGCACGAAAGCTATTTCATAACTTGTCTGTTTACGATAAGGTATGTGTTTGTTTTGATTCAATAATTGAAATATAACATTTTTCAAATGAAGAACAACAACATAATCGGGAGTGGACATCTGCTTACATGACAGTTTACTGACATTGTCCAGAACTATTATCACGCCTTCAATTTTCTATCAGATCAAACAGAGATATTTATACAAAGATGAAGACGGTACATATAAACAGTACATATCAACAGCGACATATCTTTAAGGCCTAGGGGGTGTTTAGCCACCGAACATTGATTTGGGAAAATGTTGTTGGACTATCGGCTGCATCAAACGTGTCATGAATTTTCCATTAGCATTCAAGTGTTATAATTGAAAATTGGTCCGGTTTTTCATTTCACTCATTTCTCACAACGTCCCATGTATGAAAGGTGTTTATTTGGTCGTTACGATGGTCATAAGCATCCAAGGAAAGTTACAATTGGTAGCCAATGGTCATCTGCACTGTGTTTGAATGTCTGAATAAAATCAGTGAATAATACCATACAGACGACTTCTTCAGACGACATTTCTCATGATGTAAACTGAACATGTGACACTAGATTGTCGTTTTCTATAGTTACCCATAATGAAATTTAATCCCATCAGAAGACATGCCGTGTCATTCACCACACAATTTAATGGTTAAGGAGAATTTAATGTTTTGGGAAACAGGACCAAGTTGAATAAAATTTTCGGACTATAATATTACATCCACGATGCCGCCTCTAAAATAGAGAATCATTACACAGGACAAAATGTTATTTGTTGTACATTTTATAGTCGTTACCGCTGCTGTTTATCTTTATTTCGTTGTGATAGAAATTGTTTATGGTTGTTTTCTAAACTGCTGCTGTTGTTTCTGTTGCTGTTGTTGTTGTTGTTGTTGCTGCTGTTTATGTTGTTAATGCGCCCGATGGTATTGTCAGTGTTGTTGTAGTAACTAAAGGTATTGTTGTAGATGACGATAATGCTAATAATGATGATGGTGGTGATGATGGTGGTGATGGTGATGTTATTGATGCTAATCCATCTTAAATTCATCTGTTGACAGATTTTAAGTATATCTTAAAATAGCATTTCGTGTGATAAATGTATTCGAATTACTGATCTTTACATCAATAGTAGCTTGATCGTAAACTGTGAAAACATAACTACGTTAATTATTAAAGCATAAAACCGCCATGATAATGTGTTAGTGATCATTCACACACAACAAGTATCCAGAAAGCTAAATGTGGGCATATAATACATCACACAAACGCGCTGTACATGTATTTCGAACTTGAATCTATTATGCTGGGAGTTTTAAAATGTTTGATTCAAAATTTCAAGAGCGAATCGTTGTTCATACGAGATTTGTGAACATAATTGATGACATTAAGTTTATTTACACTGACACTATGTAAGATAGTCATCTTCCAAAAATCGTTTACTACAATCATCTTCCAAAGATTGTTTACAACAATCACCTTAAGTCCTTCCAAAGATTTCTTACGACATTCACCTTCCCAAGACTGTTTACGACAACCATCTTCCAAAGATTGTTTACGACAACCATCTTCCAAAGATTGTTTACGACAATCATTTTTCAAAGATTGTTTACGACAACCATCTTCCAAAGATTGTTTACGACAACCATCTTCCAAAGATTGTTTACGACAACCATCTTCCAAGATTGTTTACGACAACCATCTTCCAAGATTGTTTACGACAACCATCTTCCAAAGATTGTTTACGACAATCATTTTTCAAAGATTGTTTACGACAACCATCTTCCAAAGATTGTTTACGACAACCATCTTCCAAGATTGTTTACGACAACCATCTACCAAAGATTGTTTACGACAACCATCTTAGGTCGCTGTGGCGTAGTGGTTAGCATAACGGATCGGTAATCCGTAGACCCGAGTTCGAATCCTGGTTACGCCATTGACCGATTTTTCGTGTTCTTCAAAAACATGACTTTATTCCAAAGATTGTTTACGACAACAATCTTCCAAAGATTGTTTACGACAACAATCTTCCAAAGATTGTTTACGACAACCATCTTCCAAAGATTGTTTACAACTACCACCTTCCAAAGATTGTTTACGACAACCATCTTCCAAAGATTGTTTACGACAACCATCTTCCAAAGATTGTTTAAGACTATCATTGTCAGGTGTTTAGCCGTTTCACGACTTTGAAAGATTGTGACAGAAACAAGAAGCCTAAAATATGTACGTGTGCAGAAGTTATTCTTGTTAATTTATATGAAACAACATGAGCGACTTTTCCGAACAAACTTGCCAATAATTTTGAGGTTTTTAAAAAAGCCCTTTATTACCGTCAAGAATATGTAAATAATTTATTATTTCAATGCATCTACTGCAACATACCAGTTGCGATTTCGATCGAGATGACCACAAAGTTAAAATGACTTAAATATGTGCTAGTTATAAGGACGAACACCCTCGGGCATGGCTATTGTTGTCACAAAAACTTCTCGTTGAAATGCCGAAGCAATTATCGGTAAATCTAATGCCCTTTGCCTTAGGTGGTAAAATTATAGCAGACGACAACAATAGGGTATATTCTAGTCGTTAACACCTTATATACCTTCTTATAGCTCTCAGCATAATCGGAAAACACTGTCGGTTATAGCGTTCTACGATTAAAAAGAATTACGAGCGTTAAGAGGCCTATCGCTCTCTCAAAAGGAGGAAAGGAAGGTGTGAGAAATACGGAATTTCAAACATTTCAATACAAAATGTAAGCCGAGTGCACGTTGTAATTACGGTGGGGAATGACAGGGCCAATTGCTGGTTATAAACACTTGGGTTGAGAGTGAAATCCGACTGAATGTCAACGAGTGCCCCATAAACAATTCTTGGTTTAAGAATAGTGGTGAGATTGTAGCTTTTGTAGCCAATATATTGATTCATAGTTTAAAATGCATATTTTCGGTAACTATCAGATGTTTACAGTTTGTTACATACCGTGCGACTAAATAAACATTATTGAAATAATAATTGCTAAATAACGATCAACAAAATAAACGCAACCATTATACAGTGTAATATTTAGCAAAACTTTGTGAACATGTCTGTCTTACTTACTTGCTCATATGAAACTCTTAAAAATTAAGCTTTAGTCCTTAATCTAAATGAGATATAATGTTATATTGTTTTTTGCTTAAAGTTTGATAAATGATTATACTGTAAAACCTCACTTAAAGACCACCTCAATAATAAGACAACATCAAAATTAAGAACAAAACTTTCAAGTCAATTTTCACCGTCTTCATTGAAACTCAATTTTAAGACCACCTCAATAATAAGACCAGTTTTTATGCCTCGTCATCTCTATGTCATGCACGTGTAACAGCCAAATGATGACAGCAAAGACGAATGCACGAGTTTGTTTGACAATCACACTGGTGTATGTGCTACGAAGACTCGACCAAACCGTGCAGACCGGCATACAAGCTGTTGCGCGCTTGCACAGTTTGTATAAACTTCACAGTAACTCTACCGTACTTCCATGATTTGCATAAATTTGAATATGTTATGAGTAAAATGAAATCTCGATTAAAGATCCGTCGAGATAATACCAGTATGAATTCATATACAATGTATGTTGACGTGAAAAAATGAAATAGTGAGAGATACCAGCTGACGAGCCTGTAATTGCTATTCACTAGTAACACAATGTATTACGTACGCTGGAATGACTTGGGTGGGTGGGGTTTGAACTTTTACTGCGTATATAAACAGATATTTGATTCAAACACGTGCCTGTATTCATTTCGAAATTCATCTCATTGCTTGAATATGTCAATTTCCATATAATTATGTCCATTGCATCCCGGGTCATTAACTAGTTACAAGTTCGCACATTAAGTTATTTAGCCGTACACTGCAACCTCTCCAGAGAAACTCCCTCTTGAAGGCACATACATGTATACGACTGTTGTTGAGAGGTTGTTGCTCTAGAGAGGTTACATAGAAGTAAAACCTTATACAGAAACTATGACAGTGTTGTTGAAGAGATATTGTTGCTAGGTAGAGGGACGCTTGGGGTAGCTGCGGCGTACCGTTATATAAGAAGAAGTTTGACGAAACATTGCCATCATAAAAGCATCTAAGGGTCAACGCTCAATTGGTAAGCTTTTGTACAATAGCATAAGTAAAAGAATTACATAGTAAATTATATATATTCAAAGAACCACATCGTGTCATAAATGACTTCGCAACTTACGCATCTTTATCATGAAATATGAAATTTGCATATTTATTTTTTACGCACTAGGATGTCAAAGTATGCCTATTGTTGGGAACGTTTCAAACTCCGCGAAACGGAGATGAAATCATATTCAAAGAACTGTCAGGTGAGAGTGTTGGGTTGATTTGTCACTAATGTGTTATTCACTCAGTGGCCCGGTGCGTCTATATACAAGGAACACATGTTGACTTTCATACTAGATAGCAAACGACAAAATTATACGATGTGTTTGCTTATATATCATCTAATCATAATGGAAATTATAAATTCAAGCTAGTCCGTATCGGTTATATTATACGCGGGTGATTCATCTGTGAGGATTTAAAATTCACGTCTTTGAGTTTGCAATATTCCAAATGATATTTAAATGCGCATTCATACACGAATGAACATAAAATAAATTAATTCTACATACTTAGATACATTCAGATTAAATGTAAAATACATGTACTAGTATACGGGGGCTGACCAAAACATGTTGAGATGGTGGCTATTGCAACACACATTGTAATTAACTATGGTTGCTGTAAAGTAAGTGTGAATCTAAATATAAATAGTAAGGCTCGTATAACAACAAGAACTGCATTTTTTTGCATGCATGCATGTAAGGTTTTATACTAAAACACGTTAAATATACAGAATTATGGACGGCGTTTCATAAGTTACTGATCATCCCTCGTACATATGATGCAGTTTTGATTACTTTAAGAGCGCTTGTCTACATGTCAGGTAGTCGATACAGCGCAACGATATTTTAAATAAAAAATCAAAATATGACCTTTACTCGAAATAAAGTCGAGTTTATTTAATTTCATAAAGCCAGATCGCATCCAGAAGTTCACCTTAAGTTGATAGTCACATATTAAATCGTACGTCACCTGTGCGTCGAAAAGAATACACTTTGTGTACATTAATCGAACGTAATTTAAAATTCGTTATAACCGGTCGTTTGTATAAACATACGCATGTATAATAACATATGGCAAGATGTGGGGAATATATATTGGTATAATGTAACGCAATGACACGTATTGTCAAGTATTTTTGAAATCCAAAACTTATTCAGAGTTTGTTCCTAAACTATTCCAACATTGAAGAGCGTTTGCCAGTGGCCTATTTACATCAGGATTGTTTTATTGACAAGTTGGGCACAATACCCTCAATAAGTCTTCGTACATTAAACTAAACCTTTTACGAATAACAATGCTTTATTTACACATGAATATCCAATGTTTGTCCTTTAATTTTGTACGACATAAAACTTTGCATTCATTATATGACATGAACAACTATCCGTGGTTTAATGTTTTGTTTGATATTAAAGTTCGCTTCAAACGCTCGATTGCGATACTCATTCAAGACTAAATAGAAACTATTTGTTGATTTGTGAAGTTCCGCACTAGAAAACATAGCGGTTCTTTTAACTAACTTTATAGTTGTTTTGAATGGTCGAGTGATCAACAAAAGCGATAGCATGCATGAAATCATCGCTCAAGCATTAAACAGGCATTCATTCGATGTTATTTTAGCGACACATTCCTTGTCTCAACAACGTGTTAAACACGAGTTCTACGAGCATAATGGAATAGAACACGTGTTGAAATGAGGACAGTGGTTATAGCACAGTTTAATTGTCAGTAAATGTACATCATCGTGGAATATATGAATGTATTCAAAAATTAATTTGTATACCGCATACGACACGAGAAATCAGTTAGACGGTTCATCATAATGCATCATTTTATAAATTAATATCTAATTATGTTGTTAATTTATTGCCATTAGTCGAGATGGGGTAAGGCGTCTTGGTTAGTTTATGTAAAAAGCGTACCTTTACCATTGCTATTGTTGTTTCCAGCGTCGTTGTTGGTGTTGCTGTCGTCGATGATGTTGTTGTTGTTTGTCTGCTGGCTCTGTTTCTTTCCTCCTTTCCCTGACTTCGGAGTTTGTTGTTGTGTCATATGTTGTTGTTGTAGTTCACTTTGATGTTGTTGAAAATGTTGTTGTAATTGTTGCTGCTGCTGTTGAAGTTGTTGTTGCTGCTGCTGTAGAAGCTGCTGATGTTCAATAAGATTCTGTGGTAACATTTCTATTATAGTATGAGCTGGCAGGAGAGCCGCAGTCTGTAGCTGATGAGCTTGCAACGTTACAGGATGTATCTGGGTAGGAGCCTCTAACGGCGGTGGATGTTCAGTTTTAATCTCTAACACAGCAGTTCGATTATCAGAGTCTAGTCCAGAGTCATTTTGTATAGTATCTTCACCATCATCATCCATAGGTTCACCGTTATGCATAGCAGCAGCAGTGGCCAACGATAGAATGTCTGGCATCGGTACACTACTAGCGATACTTCCAAGTGAGGAAACCGGTATTGAAACGGTAGCGTAGGTCGTAGTGGCATCACCAAGGTTGACGTTTGATAATCCCGCGGTGGACGGAATTAAAACTTGAACCATATTACCCTCCATCTTAAAATTGTTAAACAACAAGTTAAATCCAAATGACAGTCTTCGCACTGAAATGTTACATTTAGTAGTTGTGTAGTTCCCCGACACTCCAATCTGTTTTGATTACTTCGGACACTGAAAAAAACACATGTTTAATTTAGTCCATTTTATGTCACACATGCATAGTTAACATGTAATTGTAGATATTCCGAGTTGTTCAAGTCTGACGAGCTATGATTGACAAGAAAACTTAGAATAAGAGGCACAAGAGCGTGAAGTTTAACAAGAAATGGACCGTGTTTCTCTATTAACATACCTGTTTAGCGATCACTCAGCCATGTTATGTCGCGCAGGTAGCAATCGGAGCTCAGTCGTCACTCTTTGAACACGCCTACCACTGTACGGAAGCTATTGAGGTTATCCTCGATTTTTCTCGTTTTAATCACTTTAAACACATTGACAGTACCACCAAACTGGAATGAAATTAAAACACAAACATTTGAAGCGTCCGAGATGTTTTTCGCAAGATGGCGACAACGTATTTACCTTTAGATCAAATTCGTATCGTTTTTACCTGCCATATATGTTTACAATGAATACTCGATTTTGATTGGCTAATAATGTCATTCCCGCCATTACACATTGTCAACCGCCATTTTAGCCTCAAGGTAACTTGAATCTAGATGGTAAATCGTGATATACGACATTCCGACACGATAGAGCATACAAAATAATGTAAAACGACATATTTGCTATAAGTATTTTTTTATTTAGCAGCATTTTAAAGCGGTTCTTCACTCGTGTCAACAGTTTCACAGACCGTGTGGGACAGTTGTATTGACTGGGACTATGTAAACTTCTTGCCAGTTGTGGTTCAGTGGCAATGTTTATAATTGTCGCTAGAAGGGAAAATTGATTTTCAATAAATCGATTTGGTCGGCCTAGTTTGAAAGAATAGATGTAACTTGATTCGTCCTATGTATTGTAAAGTCCATGATATCCCCATTGATCGATAGCAGGCGGCCGGACGTGAACTCCTCGTGCACTTTTTAAAAGATGACTCCAAACGATTAAAATATCAAGTTATACAATCTAAACTATATAATATTCAAGTTTGTTAAAACGAGACCTTTGATAGTTGGCTATTTTAATTATTTCAGCAATTTACAAAACACGGGCCAAGTTGGCAGTATATTTTTCCCATCGTTTTTGAAGTCGGTAGTATAATTTGAAAAGACTGTGGCGTTGGGCATTTATGAGCTATTCAAAAGGAAGAATAATTAATATCATGAAAGGCTATTTGCCTATTCAGATGTCTTTTGAATATGGAGTTCATATAACCAAGGCCATTGTCAGATAGTGTATCTCATGTTACGGTTAAGACATTTAAGTATTTTATAGCTATGTTATTTTGAATATATTTATTCCAAACTGGGGCGCTGGTATAAAGTATATAAACATTTTTAAGAGAAAAGACAAGTATTTATAATAATGTAAATTCTAATTTGCATAACACAAACTTTGTACTGATTTGCCGACAAGAAAGTACAGAAACGTATTCGGGATGTGTTTGTTTTGTTCGTATTACAAATATCCACAAGCGTATTTGTTTAACCTATAACACACACAGAGTACATAATTCTCTTAAGAGTTTGCGGATTTCTTTACAAAAAGACTTATTTTGGATTAAGTATTAGCAAACTTTAACAATAGCACACTGTTATTTCTTATACTAACAGTAGCATGAAAAACGATTTAATTTATGTGTATAAATTCCGACACAATATGGGCACGATAGAGTGGTATACACTTATAGAAGATCTTATACAAATCTATAAATGAATGGCTAAACTTTCAATAAACTGATTACTAAATATAGAAAAGAACACAATTATTTCGGTATTAAGCAAAATGTGTTTAATTTCCCATTAAACGATAGTTCGAAGTGCGTGATCGAATTTGATTGTTCTAAAGTTAAAAGAAAACAAGTTGGAGCGGGGCATTGGACCGTTTTTAAATAAAATGTTGTGTTTGAGTTTTACTTGGTTTTCAACGTTTTTTTTTATTTAGGTATGATGGTCAGCTGAACTCCAGTATTCATGGGTACCCAAACCAGTACTAGCAGGTTCTTCCGCGAGCATCCGACAACTTACAATATGAGTCAGAGGTTGAGGATAAATGACCAGTGTCCGTATTACAGAAGCATCTTAAGTGAATCTGAAATATTTTCACTGAAGTTCAAAAACTTCAAATGGATGTAATTCCAAAACCGCATTAAAACTGTTAGGCTTTTTAATGGTAATGACAACAATATATTAATACTATTCATCTATCACTCTTGATTTGACCATATAATAGCCTGTATGTTAAATAAACCAGTTAAGGAAAGTGTTATTTTAAGGATAAGATTTTACTTAAGATGTTTCTGTAATATTGCCCCTGGATAGATAATCAGTCAATTTTTGTCAAGAAGAAGAAATGCATCACCCAGGATTCGAATCCACGATTTCTAGATTGGCAGTCTAGTGTTCGACAACCGAGGTCACTGGTTGGTTAATGAAATAAACACACTAGAACTGAACACAGTACAGGACATTCAATCAAAGTTTGAACACAATAAATGTGTAACTAAATGCGATTTCCAGATAGGGTCGCAATTTGACTATTGTCTCAGTACCCTGTCAAAGCGTTTATTAGTTTGTATTAAAAGCCACGTCTGAAGAAGACCCGTTCGTTTAACAGCTGTGGTAGATTGTATTTCAATAACTCGATCGTCTTTTGTACAATTATATAAAGTTTTGCTTGACTGTAAAGTACACATTCATCGACAAATTTTCATTTGATTGTACACAAAATAAAATGAAAGGAGTTTTTTTTATATAAACTCAAAACGTATATTAGCGTTATTGCTCTATCAAAACAATCTTAAAAAGAGTTTAAAAAACACACGACTGCACATGTATATATTTTGTCTAACACGTTGTAGTCATTTTTAATATGGTAGCATAAAGCCCCCATCCATTTTAATTCATTAAATCTGTCGTTTGAATTCGCATTACCTGCAAAGAATTGATAGCATATGATTCATAATGTAATTTTGGCATGTAGTTATAAAAGGCCTCATTGAAAACTTCAGCGCGTAAAGAAATTTAATGAAAAGTTTTGCGTGTAAAGTGAAAGTCCCCCGTCAGTGAAGGTGCTATTCATTCAATCTATGAGTGGGCCGCCTTTATTCACAATTCATTAATATCCTGTCCTCTACAAACTAGATTCAATATGGTTATTTATTGGATTGAACGGAGAAAAAGTGAGTTTGCCTTGTAACTTAAGAAGACACCCTTAAGTTTTAATTGAGTCTTTTTCTCTTTGCCATTTTGGGGACAGCGCTGTTGTAATATAATCGTATGGCCGTATGGAGCGCAAACGGGACTTTTATGGACATATGGAAATTGGAGACTGTTTAGTGTGTGAACGGTGGTTTGCATTTTTGAACTGAGCCCCATAACATTCGTATAGACCTCTTTCAACAATCAGCATAGTAATGTAATTTTCAAATGGTTAACTTTTCAGTCACATACATAAATCATATTAAGAGTAGCGTAAATGATTGTTTATAACACATTGCTACTGAAAGGACGTGTCTTGAAATATGAAAATGATTGTATAATTTCAAGTCACTCATTCCGTGTATATAAGAAGTCGAGTTATCTTGCCTGGTGCAGTGTGTGTCAGATTCAATGTGGTAATCCAAGAGCTTTTCTGTTTCATACGCAAAATCAGACAGAATCATGGGACGAAACTTATAGTTAGGAAAATTAAATTCCAAATTATCTAAGAACCATTTTTATCAAAGCATTATGCTTTTTGAATTCTGCTGTACGATTCCTGGAAAACTCAGTACTGGTGTCTTAGTAGGAGGGGGCGTGACCATTCCGGGACTTGATCTCGCAAGCTTCTGCTATTTCATCTCAGAATTAACAAAGACTACTAAGTTATATAGGTCAAGCATACACAGTAAAACCTCAATCATAAGACCAGCTTTGGAACCCTTGAAAACTGATCTATTCATTGAAGTGGTCTTAATATTGAGGTTGAATAAAGAGCAAAACAGTGAATATGGACTTGAAATAATACGGCGTTTCCTGTAGCAACTTATTCTCTCTCTTTGAAAAATGAGTTCTTAATTTTGAAGTGGTCTTATTATTGAGGTGGTCACAAAGTGAGGTTTTACTGTACTTCTCAATATGCAAGGTTTTAATGATAGATCTGTTCAACTTAAGTATCTGAACAAGCCTGTCGAAATGTTGACTTAGTATATAGGATGGTGTCATGACAATGCTTAAATATTGCAAACATCATCAAGCAGACCCAATGATATGTTAATGTAAATTTAAATCTGAAATTGCAGCTCAGAGTCTCATAGATATACGATATAGTGTGATGAAATATTTACTTGTAATTTGACTAAGTTGTTAATTGTTGACATCTGACGCACAATATTTAAATGAGTTTATGTTATTGCTATAACCCATACAGCATCTCCGTGTTAAACTTTACGTGGCCATGACATTGCAGCTTCGGGTATCATCGGTAGTTTCCGTATTCAAACAACTTAGGAATTGGAACAAGCCTTGAGTTCAGTATTTATTGTTATGAAAAGGGGGCGTAAAGATTAGTAGGTTCCCATTAAAATACATTTTCACATAGATATATCAGAGTCAGACTCATACACCGATTCTGGCCAACAGGCGTTTCTGGTAATATTTCCGTGAACAAACTAGACCAATATGATTCAAAACGCCCTCATAACTTTTTATATGCATGTTACCCATTTTGTTTCACTCCACAAACCAGGAACTTAAACCGACTATTAAATCATTATACACAGATCAGATATTTCCTCTTGTTGATATTTGAATAGGTACGATTCGCCTGACTGCTCAAGTGGTACCACTGACAAGGCCAACTTTACAACTCGTCTAGCATGAAAGACCACATTCATAAACGTTTAAACAGCCGGTGATATAAATATGGGCAGTTGCAACGACGTCTCGCCTGGTCGACCATGTGTCACACAAACACGCCGTCTATGTTGGTTTTACCCAGTGTGCCACTTCGGAAATTCCAGAGTCTATTTTAAGACCGCCAAAGTTCCAAATGACCAGTCAAGGGACTCCGTCAAAATAACCGATGGAGCGGGCAATTGTCTGTATACAATACTGAGCCATTAGACAGACTGAAGTATTACAGACAAGTTGACTTGTCTTACGCATATCGTTGGTTTATTTTTCACCTACAAATTTAGGATTTATAAGTGCTTACGAATTACTCTCTGAACTTGAAGTTAATTCATAGCCAGTCACCATTGGGCTATGTGGTAACACGACTTGACTCATAGACAAGACGCGGAGGTCACAATTACAGCATATCATGTTTGAGCAAATATTCATACTTCAGTTTTTTTCTGCCTATCATTTTACAACACAATTCAGCGTAGAATCTGAGTAATACATGGACAGAGATGGAATGAATAGTTAGAATTATTAACCTAGTCATAAGAGGGGAGGTTAATTCGTACAATATTACCACATCTTACTTAATTACCATATTAATTGTCAGTCTAAATAGGATTGCCAACACGGAGATTATACAAGGAAATAATTTTAAAACAACTTCGTGTTAAGTTGTGTTTTTGGTTTCATGTGGATGTACATTAAATACCTTTTTCCTGACACTTAATCATTAATATACTATAAACACAAAACCGGTTATGCATCCATGGACTTTCGTGGAAAGGAACAAATGAAAATACATGTCATTTTCCTCGCTGCCTATGAAACTCCTGCTTTAAAATTACCACTACATCAATACTGTAGCTCATACACTCCGCCTATCAGGCTTATCAGCACAAAATTTACGTAGAAAGTACATAGTATTCATTGCTTTAAACATTCAAAGAAAGTTAATTTGACCCCATACCAGCTTCCAGTTACAGACTAATTTTCATCTTGAAAGTGATACCGACAGTCATAGGAATGGTTCATGGAAGTTTATAACTCCCGTAGGGGGAGCTCCTTCAATTTGCGCGGGAAAATAAAACGATTCCAGATGATGCGAGATAAAAATAATGTCAATCAAGTTTCCATACTAACCGATACAACAAAAATATCAACATATATTTAGGTAATCAACTAATTGTTCGTCGTGCTGAAATGATCGAACAAATAAATGCTATTTATACCACGAGTGCCATGGATGGGTTCACATAATGTCGGAATTTCCAACATTTCATGGATCGTTACTCAAGCAAGCGTTTGTAAACAATGATTTAAAACCCCTACCTTGGGCAGCAGACACTTAACAGCCGAATACCCAGACAGAAGGCATTGGCATTAGATAAAATGTTGGTACATAAATGTGTACTTACATGAAGTTGTCGAAATTCATATCCAGAGTGAACTGACACAATCATTTACACAATAAAAACACAAAAAGCGTGCGCCACAAGATTTTCCCATGGTGAAAAAGGGGAAAGCACGTGGTTACAGAAATACGGGGCTCACAGCGGGATAACTTCCGTTTACAGGTGGTTCCTGAGAAATTAGAATTGAGGGACTAAGTGGAAACATGTACTGGCTTGTAGAAAGTGTGCAATTAATGTAATGTATTATTCATACACATTTTGTTTGTATTTGCGCGCGAAAAGTATTGTTTGTTAAAAATCGTTTTCTCTCTATTTGGATTACAGAATATAGTCTCATGATATTTCGGTTCGAATATTTGATCCAAGAATTTTTTATCAGCTATTAATAATTGTAGTATTTATCATTTCACAAATAAGTAAAATGAATAAGAACTCACGTCAAACTATAATTTCAAAATACACTAGAATCTTCTGTTCAAGGTCATATCTTCGAATGAACATTCCATAAAAACATAAATCTAGCCTGCAACATATGCGAGTTTCTTGTTTCTGTCGTAACATCAAACAATGTAGTCGGTAACAGTAAAAGCGAAACGCATTTGATGAAGTAGTAAGCGTTTAAAGTTATGTAATGCATTAAAAAGGTAGCGTATGTAGATGTAATGAATTGTTACCATATATACATGTGTGCTTTGATAAATGATCCCAACATCACATCTACATACTGACGGTCCAAATTGTAACACCTGCTTTACAATAAGGGATTACATACATAACGCCATTAAAAATGCAACCATATCGCTTAGCCTTCATTATGTTCCAAGTGTTAAAACCATTTTATTGTAGATCATTCTTCAAAAAGCCTAGTATCCATATTCAATAACAGGAAATTATGTTTGAAAATCAAAAAATAATTTATTTTTTTATAATGTCACCGTGCTGACGCGGACACTATTTATTTGCGTTATTAATGGTGTGAAGTATATTTGCAGACATTAAGATGAATCGACTGCTTGTGACTTTTTTAAAGGCATACACATAATGTACTTTAATTCATATATTGGAATTAAATGTGGGTCTACATTTTAGACTGGTATAATTTTCATATAATCGGTCTTGTTATTACACTGAAGGGATACAATCATGTCATATTAAACTAATCTGCCACGAATGAGTTTCGAACGATCGTTTCCCAAAACCTGTAGGCCTACCTAAAACACGCTGCTCAATTAATACAGTCTTATGGCGGAACTTCCATGAGGTTGTTGATGATATATTACATTACTTTCTATGAGTAATTTCTTATTGTAATTTTAATAATTTGTCTTTAATGATCCTAGATACTTTGCTTTATACATGTACACTGTCATCCAAAAGTTTCTTCACACTTGAATATTTTGAATTTCGTCACTATTTCTTACAGCATTTCAAAATAAACATGTATGACCATGAAGTTAATCTATATTCATCCCACTTCTGTGATGGATAGTTAAGAATTAACAATTTGCACACCTCGGCAACAGCAACAATTGGCCTGCATCCGAAACCAACATGTGTGTAACTGATTGATCTGACACAGAAAAAAGATTATTTGTTTCAGTACAAATTTATAAATACTTCAATAGAACATTATTGCTGTGACAGATGTGTTTTCATTTCAACAGGTCAGGAATGAAACTCAAGGAAATGTAAATGAATTTAAATATTCCTCGATCATTGGCTTCTAACATTGAGCGAGACATCGTGCTGCGAACAGACAATATTGTCTAACATATATACATGTACCAACTAAACTCGTTTTCCATTCAAAACAACCATCACGGCCACAGTTACATGATCTTGAAATATAAAGAAAATATGAACCGTTGGTACACAATTTAAGTCATTTCCGATACCCTTGTGACGATGAAATGTAAAACTAAAGTGATATATAATTACTGGCTCATTTTTTATTTATAAATAAGGCCAACCATATTTGCTTTTTTACTTCACAGGTCGCTCTTATATGAGAATCAGCCACATTGTTCCGTTTAGAAATCAATTTTAAAACTAGGATCTAATGTGTCGGTCACGTGAAACTTCCGGTGTGTGTACTTCCCACGGGTCATAGGTTCCCGTACGGTTCCCCATGTCCCACTGGCCTGGGACCACTGGTAGGTCTTATATGACCGAGGTATGACAGTTGTGCATACTCAACTTTCAGTCTGGGGCTAATCGGCGCCCTTATGGGTTCAAAAATCTTCAACATTTCACCTGCCGTGCGATTATCCACGGGCTCTCAATGTTTAGCCCTTACCGGGCCCGTAAACTTTCCGGGTGCTTCATGTGACCTAGGCATGACCTGACTTTAGACACTATATATCGATCATCAGCCGTAAATATGCTTCATTTTCTTTCAATGCACTATGAGAAAACTTTATTGCAAACAAACATAATATAATAAGTTTCAGGAGGAGAGTTTGTGCTGAATGTTTCTTCATACATTTGTGTACGGTAAAACCTCAATAATCAGACCACCCTCGGAACCCTTGAAAATTGGTCTCAATATTGAGGTGGTTATAATATTGAGGTTTGAATAAAGAGCGGAACAGTAAAAAGGGACTTGCAAAGTGTGGTCGTAATTTTGAGGTGGTATTTAAGTGGGGTTTTACAGTACATGACGTATGCAACAATCCCTCAATTTTATGCATCAACAATAATTTCGTATACATTTAAGTTCAACTAAATTTGGCCCAATACCGTTAGAAATATTATTTGATTTGCCTTTTCACCTGACTCCCTGATGATGACACGTGACGCGGGGTCTCTTCGTAGACACTTGAATGATTGTGTTACAGTATAACTTGTAATTAAAGTTACTGGTTGTTTTTGAAATAAATAATACATTAAACTATGTGGAATGTCAATATATCGTGACCAGTTCCCATGGTATTCATATAACATAGGACTATGAATGTAAAACGAACTCCGAAATGGTAAAGTAAGCTTCATAGGTAGTGTGCACGAATTCCAACCCGCACGTTGTGTTTACGCCTGTCAACCAAGGTTAGCCCGCACGTTGTGTTTACGCCTGTCAACCAAGGTTAGTCCGCACGGTAGTGTGCATTACTGTCCAGCCCTGCGTTCAGTTACAGCTATCAGCCCTATCGTTTCGAAACGTTTTGCAATTTGGTTCCCGTGTGCAGCCAATGTGCTACGGTGGTCAAGGGATACAACACAAAACGTTAGCCACTGATAGCCGTAACTGAACGCAGGGCTGAAGTAAGCGCGGATTGTAGTGCGTACGGTTGCTACGATGAATAGTTCGGACGGTATTGTGCGCAGAAATGATAACTAAGGTTAGCTTGGACGGTTGAGCACACAATTGCCAACCTAGATTAGCTGTACCTGATGTAAGCTTGATTGCTGACAAAGACTGTCTCAGACGGTAATGCGCACGATTGCTAACAAAGTTCAGTCGATGGTGTGTGCACAATTGCCAACTATTTTAACTTGGCCGGATGAGTGGTATGTTGATTGAAACACAATTATCTAAATCTAACCACATCTATAGTACAGCTTTATTATCCACTCCTGATTCATGTCGGATGTTACTTGCAGAAAAACAAGTTACTAGTAGTACAAGTCGGAAAATGACGTAATGTCCAGTAAAAACGATTTATATAATGGTGATTGTCAAAAAGGTATTGAAACATCGTAAATGTACGAAGCATCCCGAATAAACCAGATGAGTAAGAAGTCTGTACAATATTATAAGCGATTCATTCACGACAATGGTTCTTTTCAAACAATGCAAATATCGAGGTTACTTCCCGCAGGTCGTGTATAGAAACAGCCGTTATTCATTCATTGAGAAAATAAACTGCATTTACCGCAGTATCGACTTTTAAAATCACTTGCAAAAGTCACCTTTGTGGCGTTGTAAGTTGTTAACACCTGTGATAGTCATTATGTAAACAATAAATAGTAACTGCTGAAAATTTTCATTACCGAGTTACATTTAATAATAACGAACACTCGCACTAAGCAGACGACAATTCCATGTTTGTGTCCATAAAGTCGGTATTTTCCGGAATAGCACAATATGTATGTATAGGATGATTATAACATTGTCCAAATAAGACATTTTCCACGTAATCATATTCTAGTACGTACATGTATGCGTGTTAATTACAATACAGGCGGACCTCATTAATTCGACAACCTTCTATCCGAATACTTGGTAATATCCGAAATAATTATCAGGTCCCGGTGTATCTTCTTATGTACGTCAAATTGAAATGGATTATTCGAAATCATGTTTTATTTGAAATACAATTTCGAACTCGTAGAATTCGAATGAACGAGGTCCGACTGTATTTTATTGGTAAAGCGTATAACTTGTTAAGGTAACTCGAATTTAGAGGTTTAATATTCAGATAAATGTTGTTAATGTGCGACGAACGAGCGTATTATTGATTTTTTAATGAAGCAAAACTCCCAATCATATAATGCAGAGAGCCACGTATTTTCCTTGTGACTGCTATTTCCCCGTTGTCTTCATGTCGTGTTTGTACAAAGAAACACATCTGATAATCTGCATTCTTTTCAATGGATTACTCTACTGCGCAATTAGGGATGTCAACGAATAGCAATGTTGGTATTCGAATATTCGGTCAACCTTCCGAACGATTATTCGAACATTCGACCTTCTTATTTAATAATAATGCATTTGAAATTCGAAGTTTAACTTTATGCTCATCAGTTTTGTGTTTTAAACTGATCACTCAAGTGGTAAAAATACCCGCGATTACTGATAATTTCAGGGCCTAAGTGTTATATCTCTCTTGCCCCAAAATAAACATCATGACATGTTAATTAAAATGACATTCAATGCGATAATAACCTTCAATGAAATTTAATACACTTGCATTCAGCTTTTATATTAAACATAGATATTTTATCGAATATTCGAATTCCGAATCAGTATTCGAATAATTACTCGGACGTACAAACGAATATTCGAATATCCGACTATTTGTTGACATGTCTATTTAAAACAAAACAGAATCTTCTGAAGATCAAGGTCTTGCGAGAATCTTTCGTGTGTTTTTTTTTCATTGAAGTTCACCATAGGAACGCTTTGCATGGGGGTATATTTCGGCGCAGCCGTACTAACATGGTTTGGCTATTTGCATATCAGTGTTGTGTAAACCAATCAAATCTTACGTTAACCACCAAGGCAATTTCTCTTCAACCTAACAACGTTTGTAACATTGAAGCGGATTGGTTAATTTTTGATAAAGGGTACGTTACCTTACCGACATCCACTGAATTTCGGTGAATTTACAGAAATACATTTTGGATCTGGAGTGACCAGCAATCGTAACATCTCGGCATTTTTTCATGTTGCACAACAAATCTTAACCTTCAAAATGCGTCGATCATCTTTTTTCAAGATATTTCTTGTTGGAGAAGACAATGTTTATGACTATAAGCAGGGTTGTACATTAAACATTTTATTTTCACACTGCATCTAAAAAAACTCCATTGCAGTCCGCCGCTGTCTTTGTTAGACTTAAAGAAAACACATGTCTGAGTGACGTCATAACGCGGTGACAGGAGCATTCGACTTTTGGTACAAAATGATTGAGCATTCTTACTAGTATTAATGGGAGCGTAAGATTAATCGCTCCGAAAATTAATTAAGACAAAAATACACACGAACTATTAAGATTAATTTGTATTCATGGGAATATTTGTGATTTCACGAACGTAATGAAGCCTTGAATGTTGACAAAGAACGCCCAAGTACCGGATCATTTAAATATATAATGAAGAATATGAGTGAAGTGTTTACGACTTGACAATGGTCAGTATAAAGGGTCCTTCTTTTTCACAGAGACATTTGGGAATCACGTGACGACAACTGTTCATCTATCATCTCCGACCTGTAATAAATAATCTAGCGTGGAGTTTGGCCATGACAAGGGGACTGTTTGTTTTTACATCTAATAATATACGACACCTGTATAATAACTTATATGTTTAATTTATAATATGTAATAAAATGCCAAAATAAGTGAGTCCGCTGTTAGGGTCGTGTCAGGTAAAACATTCTCATTTTGAAAGTGTTCGTATGTTGAACTAGGTATCTACCGTATACGCCGACAGTCTTTAATACATTGTTTGCCATATGTATCTGTTTCCGTTTTTTGATAAAATCAACAAGTTGAATTTAATGCAGTCGTACATTTGGCAAACAATTTGTATGTTTAATGATTGCGAGACGGGACTTTGAGTATTGCAGTAAATATGGTTAAATCGCTCATTTTGTAAAATGGTAACCAATTAGAAAAGCATTTGAGTTAACTCTATCCTTTTAAAATATCCATACGTTTACGTGATGTGATATACAGTCAGACCTCGTTTATTCCACAACCGTTCTATCCGAATACACGACATCATCCGAAATAAATATAAATGACCGATATATCTTCTTACGCACGTCGAATTGAAATGGGCTATTCGAATCATGCATGTATTATTTGAAATAAAATTTCGGACCCGATGGATCCGAACGAACGAGGTCCGACTGTACTTTAGTTTAAACATATCTATTTGTCTAAATTGTCATGCAATACACTGTAAGTACAATATTACTAAGGGCATGTAATAGACAAGTGGATAGAATTGGAAGCTAAAGCTTATTGAAATTCTCTCCACTGCATACTAACGACTGTACTTTAAATGATTTGTTTAAAAAGGTAATTATACCAAAAAATGGAGATCCAACAGTGTCGATTACATTTAATGTCACAGGCCAGAATCTAATTGTCAACTAGATCCCATTTTACGTCTTAGTATCATTTACACCGCTCTGTACATGTACCGTATTGGTATCGTGTAACATTTAACTTGCAATCGAAAACATGAAGTCGTGAATGTTCTGTGCTTTAAGTACGTTATACGATAGTACTGTAGCATACATCTGTATGCATTATGCAAAAGTTACATTTATTAGTATGTCGTGAACTGTCGTCTGATTTCTATTTTTTTCAGAATGGTTTGATTACAGATAAGCAGACGACAAGTCCAAGTTTGTGTCCATTTATCTTTATTTTTTCGAAATAAAGGTAATCCATCCATTCATGCTGTGCAAATGTTGACGCAGGAGACATCACGTACCAAATTTCAGCAGTCATTCATTTATTTTTCTCAAATTATGCAGGAAATGTGTTTTTTGCTATTTAAAGTAAGCCACAAATTTGCTTAACACTGATGACATCTATTTTACGACATAACTTATTACTGTACGTAACAAGTTTGCATTTCCTATAAAAATGTCGGCGTGGGGTGGTCTTCGCCCTTAACTGTCTGGATTTTAGCCATAACCGACAAGTTTCTTAACATAGCTGTTACAAATGTCGTTTTTCCATCAGAAATAGAAATGGCGCTTTTTCGTGAGTGACTTTCTCACCAGGAATATAAACCACGTGTTTTTAAACAGTTTCGTTTTAAGATTTAAATTAAGCATGGATTTTAACAATCACATTTAATCATAAAACGTAACCTAAAATAATCACATTCGGTTTAAATAGTGTAGAAATACCAGTGTTATTAGTAAATCATGGGTTTTATACAAAATGTGCTTATTGTATCAACTGTTTCTTGTCTAAAGAGAAAATAGCCAAAACAAACTGCTGACATTAGTACTCGCATTTATGGCGTCCTTTCTGTTATTATTTATATACACAACTATTTTCGTTGCAATCAAAAACGAACATTCAACAAAACACGGTTGTGGTGTCGTTGCAATATTTTACAAAATACAATGATTGTGTTTGTTTGTGATGCTGGATTTTCTAAATCGGGAAATAATGAGATATATAATTTTATTAACCATGAACAAATGACAATAAACCACGTTTAGTAATATAAACATCTTTGTTTGTATTCCCAACATACAACACCAGCCGTGATCAGCATTTACAATCTCCTCGGGCATTTATTCTGTACAGTGAATACTGTATATTTGGATAATATCGCGTGTCGAAAAGTTCGCGAAATGCCGATTCCAGACATTTCACGTGCGTAAATGTTTGCGAAACGCCGAAATTACTTTGATCATAGTAACTACACGTCGTGACAATCGCTATTATATAATAGTGTAGGACAGGCAATGCTTTGGTTGTGACTCTATGGGGTAGCGGACTCCAAGTATCGGCTACGCGATACGAAGATAAAATATACTTCGGTGAAAGTGGAAATTTACGCTGTGGACAATGTTTGTGAATTTTGTGCATTCGCGAAATTCGCAAAATTTTCCACTTATACAGTACATTACTATTCGAATCTTCCATCTGTCGTGCTGAACAGCATATACCTTATGTGACACTTGGCCCTGTTGGCTGTTTGACGTATAAAGGACACGAGGAGGAACCCAGTGATGTCCCATATTGTATGTCTAAACCCATGCTTTGACAAATTTATTTCAATCTTAAAACATTATATTTCCGTTTAAGACAGAAAGTGAAAGCAAATACACAAGAATACACAAGAATATACCATCAGTACATCTCAGCTTTCTTAACAAATAGTTTTATTCAATGTGTTTGTTGATGCAACACGCAATTTTATGACAAAGTACCCTGAATGTGAAGTTTAGCCCGAGCACACAACCACAACAAATTTTGATGTGGAATAAGTTGGGCGAGGGTTACGTTATACCTGGGACCAATCTATACATTGATCCCAGGTTATATCATTCAGTGCATGCAATTTTGCCATTACATATCAGTAGGTATGTCTTATTTCATAGTTTTGTCGTAGTTTGTTTAATATCATTTTGTATGATAAATATCGCCGATTCATTTTCGCAACTACAGTAAAACCTCACTTAAAGACCACCTCAATAATAAGAACACCTCAATAAGAAGACCAGGTTTCAAGGGTCTCAATGGTGTGTCTTAGTATTGGGGTTTTACTGTTCATGGTATGTAATGGATGGTATTTCCAACGTTCTTGTCTCTTCACATTTATAACAAACACTAATCCTCCGATATGCATATACCCCAAATGCATCCATCGACTTTGTTCCACATTTACACCTTTGGACAATAAAACGATCGCTAATATTCTCCTTTCCAATAAATGACATCCCACAGATATCCATTTCGATTATTACAAGCCCATTCCGCTGGGAGCAGCGATGTCTCCAATTATAACCTGTGATTTAAATGTTTAGGCCTGTATTTAATAGACACTACATTTCATTAACTCATTGTCAAAACGTATGGGAAAGCACTGGAAGGCTCTTTGTTGTTCTCCATTGATTTTGCATTAAATGCGTCGATTATAGCGCGGAATGGTGACCTTTAGCGACTCCCCGATGTTTTACCGACACATCCGGGCACGGCACATACTTAATCCAGGTATCACGTGACTTAGAAGGGTTAAATGTCACAGGTCAGTTTCATGGCGGTCTGTAAATCAACTCGAAATATTATTAATTCAACAACACTAACAATCCGAAGTACGAGATAAACACAGACACTAAATTGCTATCAAAATAATTTTGCAAACAAAACATTCTAATTAAAGGAACTGGTTCAATAAGTTATGAAACTTTTCTAAACAACCCGGAAAAAAGCACTATTCTTTAACTATAAGAACTATGGTATAAAGCGTTTTAAAAGCATTTTCTATTTTTGTTTTTATTAATGAAACTTTCCATCAGTTTTTATATCAATTATATTTCATCGTACATGTGTAATACGTATGTTAGTATATATACATGTACTAATAACTAGACGCTAAAATCTATAATTATGAAGACATATTCCTGTTTTCAGATCAATGACCATGCTATAGATGGACACTGTAGTAACGAACCACTAGGACAGGGTGACCATCAGTTGCAGTTAACAACGCCATCGTTCTACACGAATTGTATTATAAACAAGAAATATCTTGAAAAAAGATGGTCGGCGCAATTTGTTAAGGTTAAGATTTGTCGTGCAACATAAAAAATGCAGAGACGTACGATAGCTGGTCACTCCAGGTCCAAACAGGATTTCGGTGAATTCATAGAAATTCAGTGGATTTCGTTTAGGTATCGTACCCCTTATCGAAAGCTTAACCAATCAAGGTTACAAGCGTTATATGGTTGAAGAGAAATTGCCTTGGTGGTTAACGTAAGCTTTGATTGGTTAACACAACACTGATATGCAAATAGCAAAGCCATGTTAGTACGGCTGCGCCGAAAAAAAGTCCGTTACACAAAAATAGGAAATCGTAATATGCCCGCAAAACAGCAGTCAGACCCTGAGTACAGTGAAACCTCAATAATAAGACCAACCTTATGATCCTTGAAATTGTCCTTAATATTGAGGTGATCTTAATATTGAGGTGATCTTAATAATGAGGTGATCTTAATAATGAGGTTGAATAAAGAACAAAACAGCGAAAATGGACTTGAAAATTGTGTCTTAATTTTAGTTGGTCTTATTATTGATGTGGTCTTTAAGTGAGGTTAAAATACAATATGTCATCTGTTGTACTTAAAATATGTGATGGAAACAGGCACCTTATGCAGCGACGTATATTCATATTCAGAGCAACCTCCCCAGAGTGGCCCTCCACTAGTTTAACCTCTATAGAGCAACAACCTCTCAACAACAGTCAAAACTTGCTTCTACTACATGATATTGCTCTAGAGAGGTTGCACTGTACATTATATCCTCCTTACAACTAGCCATATACCCCACAGATGATGGTCACGAGTTATCTCCCTTGCTATATAAGGGTTTTAGAAAGGGATATAACTTCTGACAATCTCCTGTGGACTGGGAACACTTCGGCGATTATAAGCATAAATGACTGTATTCTACTAGTAATTTAGCGATATCAAGGCATTATAAATACGTAGGAAAATTTAACATAACAAATATTGTACACCATCGCCAACGTTCTAAACGTGGGCTTGACACGTCAAAAAGAAACATAGTTTTATCATGAATTTCATATTTTTACCGTATGGCAAGATTACAGAACGTTGTTTTACACTAGACTAAAGTTTACTGGAACACCAGAGTTCAGATACGATTATATGATCCAAGTTTGTTACAAGTTGTTGATGTTTGTAAGACTATTTCCTCTCGTTTAACAAATAATTTCATAATAGCGTTCTCGTGTCTCATTGCCATGTTATTAAGTTCATAACGTACTTGTACAGTAAAACCTCAATAATAAGACCACCATTGTGACTCTTGAAAACTGGTCTTCTTATTGAGGTGGCCTTAATACTCAGGTTGAATAAAGAGCAAAATAGTGAAAATGGACTTGACAATTGTGTTATTAATTTTGAGGTGGTCTTGTTATTGAGGTGGTCTTTAAGTGAGGTTTTACTGTATTTATACTGCGGTTGCTCGTACCATTGAGATATGAACTGAGTGGCTCAGTGGTTAACGCAGCTGACTACGAATCTGGAGGTCGTGAGTTCGATCCCTCGTCAGGTGGGTAAAAACAAAACAAAATTCAGTGTTTCCCAAATAACATAGAACTGGTTTATAACCAGGAAAGTACTGGTAAATCTCGAGGAAAGTACTGGTTAGATGCCAGGAAAATGGTAACTGTACGATAGGTCTCATCTTTGGATTCAAAATTGTCTGTTTGGCCTATACTGCTCTACGGGCAGGTAAATGTCCCCTTTCGGCTCCAAAAAGTCTCTTTATGGTGTGCGGGGGACATACTGGGTCGACCGAATAATTTGGAATAATGTTCGCAGCGAGTGTCGATCTGGGCCCGATCTCTCAAAACATCTCAAATAGAAATCTCAGCACATTATTGAAATTTGCTCAAATCAGAGCCTGAGTTTGAGACCATCTCATTTTGGATCTCTTAAAAAAAATCTGAGGAAAAACTCATCACATCTTATTTGTTTTGTTATATCTATTTTGAGTCTGGTCTAGATGGAAAAAAATCTCAACAATTTGAGAGAATATTTGAGCTGAGATTTAACTCAGGTTGAGATCGGGGCCTGACCTCACACTCAATGCAAATTAATAAGTTTTACGGGACGTTCTACATCACGGGGTCTTATTGCTGCCTGCCAAAATAAATTTCCAAAACACGTAACTTGAGGGCTTTTGTCCCTTTATAGCCAAGCCAATGAACATTGTCTTGCTGGACCATATCGTCGAAATAATTGTGGATAGTCAATGATCAGAAACTTGTTTTTGGTGGGTGTATATTAAACACAATTCTTTCCTCTTTTCTTCATTTCTACGTACAGTACAACCTCTCTAGAGTAATACCCTTCTTTTAGGAGACTATCATAGTTTTAAAGTTATTTTAGAAACGTTTGTCAATGGTATTATTGTACGAGTGTTCTAGATGTTAGCCTCTTCAAATTAGCGATATAATTATTTCCAGCTCACAGGTTTTATGCATTTATACATAATAGGTATGTTTATTTCGACAAATCAAGATATATCTCTGTATGGTTTTAAAATATGCTCACAACATAATAAAATTCCCACAGTCAGGTAGTTGTTCAAATCAAGCTTTCAAATTGCAATAAAAATATTTGTAACTATTTTGATGTTTTGTGAATTCTTTCTGTAAGCAAGTTAATGCAATTTAAGTAGTCAAATTATTGTGATTGTAAATCAATGTTGTTTCCTTTGATAGTGATAGTTTCTTGAAGTCCCACACATGCGGCGTTCCTACAACACACTACAATAATACACGTATACAAACATGTATACAGTTCTATAACATCCAAGTTATCGAGGTAAATTACGCTGCAGCTGGTTTCATTTCCAAAGTTGCTGATCGGAGGATAATCTATGGCTTGTGTTATGAAACATTAGCATGTTTAAACGTGTTTTCCGTCACGTGTTCCAATGTGTTTTTTCCGTCACGCGTTCAAACGTGTTTTTCCGTCACGCATTTCAACGTGTTTTCTGTAACGCATTCCAACGTGTTTTCTGTCATGTTCCAACGTTTTTTCTGTCACACGTTCAATCGTGTTTTCTGTCACGCGTTCAAACGTGTTTTCTGTCACGCGTTCAAACGTGTATTTCCGTCACGTGTTCCAACGTGTTTTCCGTCACGCGTTCCAACGAGATTTCCGTCACGCGTTCCGACGTGTTTTCTGTCACGCGTTCCAATCGTGTTTTCCGTCACGCGTTCCAACGTGGTTTCCGTCACGCGTTCCAACGTGTTTTGCTACACGGACGGGATAGCACGATGTTTTTATTGGTTATACCCAACAGCAAACTTTGAACGGTGATTTGTCCAAGACCAGTTGTGGTTTTAAGCTGTCAAGTACGCTTTAAGAAAACGACACATAGGTAAGTCAAATACGAACCTTTGTGACAGGAATATGGTGGTTACATAGCGACGGTTTACTTTAAAAATGCCACAACCTGCAAAACCGAGCATTTTTAGTGTGCAGATTTTCTGAAAGGTTGATAAATAAATTTTAGCTTCTACTAATCTGCTTAAAACGAATGCTCGGTTGTTGAATCCTTCATTTTTTATGTTTTATGTTTAATTATATGTGACGCATTTGTTGTGCTTTTACCACGAACTGAAAATACGGCAATAAAGATTTTTTTACTTGATATAACAAGTTCATGCACATCCATTATCCCCTAACAAGATATAATAGTCATCAATTATGCTCAATAATACATTATTCATCAAAGTCCTCGCACTAACAACATTGCAATATCATTGTATGTACACTACTCAAGTTCATTGCAATAATATTGTAACACCATATGAAGCAGAAAGTCGTGTGATCTGTTATCGCACTGAACTAGTTCAACCTTACAACAACTTTGTTCATTTACAAGCAATTAGATTTGATTTTTAGATAAAATGAAAAATCAATTTACCGAGCGTATCAATTTATTTGACTTTCATGTGTAGAAGATGCAAATACACAGTGAATTATACAGAGCTAGCGTCTATTTGAGACTGTAGTAAAATATTCGAATCCCTTTAAATCTCTCAGCTCTCCATTAATATTTCAATAGACACTGATGATACTTTAAAGTGTTTTGCTGTTCTCTGCCGCGTACATGATCAGATGTACTATTGCTTTCCTGTAGTCCATAAATATCTTTATTCCAACACGCATGGATAATTCATAGATACGTTCGTCAATGTTTGTAGTTATCAATTTTTATAACATGTCATTTATGATTTAACGAGAAAAATATCATTAGTATATCAAATAAATATGTTAAAAGTACTTTCATAAGTTCAGATGGTCTGATATGGGATATTTAATTTAAAGTTATTTTGTACCTTGTACATACCGTCATGTTTTAACACGACCAAAAGACAGAGAGGCTGTTGCAGTTATTTGCTAGTACAGACACACATTGCACCACGATTAGCAGCATCCAGGACACATTGCACCACGATTAGCAGCATCCAGGACACACATTGCACCACGATTCGTAGCATCCAGGACACATTGCAGCACGATTAGCAGCATCCAGGACACATTGCACCACGATTCGCAGCATCCAGGACACACATTGCACCACGATTCGCAGCATCCAGGACACACAATGCTTCCCGAATCGCAGCATCCAGGAACGGGGATCCGCGAATGGGGGACCAGATGATTGGGTCGCATCATCCAGGAAAGGACACCATTCAGGAAAGAAGCTTTCACGAATTGCAGAGGGGTCATTTTGGAGCGCAACATTCAGGAACAGGGAACAGTAAGGAGCGTAGCATCCAGGAACAGGGAAGAGTTGGGAGCGAAGTATCCAGGAACAAGAAACAGGCATGAGCGTAGCATCCTTGAACAGGGAACAGTTAGGAGCATAGCATCCTGAAACAGGGATCGGTTATGAGCGTAGCATCCATGAACAGGGAACAGTTAGGAGCGTAGCATCCAGGAACAGGGAACAGTTAGGAGCGTAGCATCCAGGAACAGGGAACAGATAGGAGCGTAGCATCCTGGAACAGGGATCAGTTAGGAGCGTAGCATCCAGGAACAGGGAACAGATAGGAGCGTAGCATCCTTGAACAGGGAACAGTTAGGAGCATAGCATCCTGAAACAGGGAACAGATAGGAGCGTAGCATCCTTGAACAGGGAACAGTTAGGAGCATAGCATCCTGAAACAGGGAACAGATAGGAGCGTAGCATCCTTGAACAGGGAACAGTTAGGAGCATAGCATCCTGAAACAGGGATCGGTTATGAGCGTAGCATCCATGAACAGGGAACAGTTAGGAGCGTAGCATCCAGGAACAGGGAACAGTTAGGAGCGTAGCATCCAGGAACAGGGAACAGATAGGAGCGTAGCATCCTGGAACAGGGATCAGTTAGGAGCGTAGCATCCAGGAACAGGGAACAGATAGGAGCGTAGCATCCAGGAACAGGGAACAGTTAGGAGCGTAGCATCCAGGAACAGGGAACAGATAGGAGCGTAGCATCCTGGAACAGGGATCAGTTAGGAGCGTAGCATCCAGGAACAGGGAACAGTTAGGAGCGTAGCATCCTGGAAAAGGAAACAGTTAGGAGCGTAGCATCCTGGAACAGGGAACAGTTAGGAGCGTAGCATCCATGAACAGGGAACAGTTAGGAGCGTAGCATCCAGGAACAGGGAACAGTTAGGAGCGTAGCATCCAGGAACAGGAAACAGTTAGGAGCGTAGCATCCAGGAACAGGGAACAGATAGGAGCGTAACATCATGGAACAGGGATCAGTTAGGAGCGTAACATCATGGAACAGGGATCAGTTAGGAGCGTAGCATCCATGAACAGGGAACAGTTAGGAGCGTAGCATCCATGAACAGGGATCAGTTAGGAGCGTAGCATCCTGGAACAGGGATCAGTTAGGAGCGTAGCATCCATGAACAGGGATCAGTTAGGAGCGTAGCATCCATGAACAGGGAACAGTTAGGAGCGTAGCATCCATGAACAGGGAACAGTTAGGAGCGTAGCATCCTGGAACAGGGATCAGTTAGGAGCGTAGCATCCATGAACAGGGAACAGTTAGGAGCGTAGCATCCATGAACAGGGATCAGTTAGGAGCGTAGCATCCTGGAACAGGGATCAGTTAGGAGCGTAGCATCCATGAACAGGGAACAGTTAGGAGCGTAGCATCCATGAACAGGGAACAGTTAGGAGCGTAGCATCCTGGAACAGGGATCAGTTAGGAGCGTAGCATCCATGAACAGGGATCAGTTAGGAGCGTAGCATCCATGAACAGGGAACAGTTAGGAGCGTAGCATCCTGGAACAGGGAACAGTTAGGAGCGTAGCATCCAGGAACAGGGAACAGTTAGGAGCGTAGCATCCTGGAACATGGAACAGTTAGGAGCGTAGCATCCTGGAACAGGGATCAGTTGATCAGTTAGGAGCGTATCATCCTGGAACAGGGAACAGTTAGGAGCGTAGCATCAATGAACAGTGATCAGTTAGGAGCGTAGCATCCAGGAACAGGGAACAGTTAGGAGCGTAGCATCCTGGAACAGGGATCAGTTAGGAGCGTATCATCCTGGAACAGGGAACAGTTAGGAGCGTAGCATCAATGAACAGTGATCAGTTAGGAGCGTAGCATCCAGGAACAGGGAACAGTTAGGAGCGTAGCATCCTGGAACAGGGATCAGTTAGGAGCGTAGCATCCTGGAACAGGGATCAGTTAGGAGCGTAGCATCTTGGAACAGGGATCAGTTAGGAGCGTAGCATCTTGGAACAGGGATCAGTTAGGAGCGTAGCACCCTGGAACAGGGAACAGTTAGGAGCGTAGCATCCAGGAACAGGGAACAGTTAGGAGCGTAGCACCCTGGAACAGGGAACAGTTAGGAGCGTAGCATCCTTGAATAGGGAACAGTTAGGAGCGTAGCATCCTGGAACAGGGATCAGTTAGGAGCATATCTCACTGGAACAGGGAATAGTTAGGAGCGTAGCACCCTTGAACAGGGAACAGTTAGGAGCGTAGCACCCTTGAACAGGGAACAGTTAGGAGCGTAGCATACATAAACAGGGAACAGCTAGGAGCGTAGCATCCAGGAATAGGGAACTGTTAGGAGCGTAGCATCCAGGATCGGGGAGCGGTTAGGAGCGTAGCATTCAGGAACAGGGAAGAGTTAGGAGCGTAGCATCCAGGATCGGGGAGCAGTTAGGAGCTTAGCAACAAGGATCGTGGAACAGTTAGGAGCGTAACTTCCAGGAATGGGGAGCAGTTAGAGCATAAAAACAATCACGAACGGGTGACAGGTTTATCAATGGCCAGATCCTTGTCTCATTAAACAAAAAGGTCCACGAGTTTCTTAAAGGCATTAATTGCCCTGTGGTATTATTTTTCGTATATAATAATGAATATAATTAATGTTAGGTATTATATTATTGTTTTTTTATATATACATGTATATGATATTATTATTTCAGCGTATTACCTGATGACAAAAGTTTGTAAATACAATAAATGTTTTGTATTATAAATTGTTGTCTAAAACATGTATTCCTTTGCTATTTTCATAGAAACAAATAGAGTTAAAACATCTTCTGGTTGTCATGGCAACACAATCTCACTATTACGACAAATACTTAATAAAATGCCATTGACTGTCATTAAGACCCTTTTACGACAAAGAAATTGGTTGACCCCTAAGACGTTGACACCATGCGTGTACATGGGACAGGTCAGTGTATTGTTAATTACATCTTATTATAATAATAATTCAATCCTCAGTGATCATATAAAACAACAAGACTTTGATTGAGCACCGGACAGTTTATTACTCTGAACACCACAGTGAAGCCACATAATCATAAAATGACAACACTATGAATAAAAAAGAACCATTCGTGTCTGAAGTAACAGTTAACAAAGACAATCCAATGTTTTTATTTGTTTATTGTTTATTTGTTAATGACAGGTGAACATTCATATTGAAGTTAAATATTTTATTCAAATCGAGTTTTGGAAAAAACGGGAAGGTCCTTAATTTTGTAATTACATAGACAAAAATCTATGACCCCCATATCGTCATGACAACCGAGCACCTATCAGTAGATAATGTAGTGCTTCTTTGTGCACTGTATTTAACCCAGGAGTGACTAGGTTAGCTACTGGGCTCCCCTGCAAGTCATTTATCTTAATGTCTTGGAAACCAATGGCAACAAATCATCATTAGCTCCATAATCATACGTTCATGGAGTTTTTCGACTATGTTTAGCTTCTTTTTGTGTGCGGCAGTCAGGTGACATACGGTAGTTCGATTACAGACAGAACACTGTGGTTGAAGGTAGGAGAGTTTGACTCCTCATTCAAAGGTTGTGAGTTCGAGCAACGTGTCGAATGGAGTTTGATCACGAGCTCCACAATTTCTGAACTTGGCGCGAATACTGGTGTGATTAATACAAGTTGTGAGGTTTTAGTTCGCAACTGATGTTAAATAAATAAATTATACTATATACAGTATAACCTCAATAATACGACCACCCTCGAGACCCTAGAAAACTGGTCTTCTTATTGAGATGGTCTTACTATTAAGGTTGAACAAAGAGCATAACAATGAAAATGAATTTGAAAATTGTGTTCTAAATTTTAAGGTGGTCTTTAAGTGAGGTGGTGTTTAAGTGATGTGGTGTTTAAGTGAGGTGGTGTTTAAGTGATGTGGTGTTTAAGTGATGTGGTGTTTAAGTGAGGTGGTGTTTAAGTGAGGTGGTGTTTAAGTGAGGTGGTATTTAAGTGAGGTGGTGTTTAAGTGAGGTGGTGTTTAAGTGAGGTGGTGTTTAAGTGATGTGGTGTTTAAGTGAGGTGGTGTTTAAGTGAGGTGGTATTTAAGTGAGGTGGTGTTTAAATGAGGTGGTGTTTAAGTGATGTGGTATTTAAGTGAGGTGGTATTTAAGTGAGGTGGTATTTAAGTGAGGTGGTGTTTAAATGAGGTGGTGTTTAAGTGAGGTGGTATTTAAGTGAGGTGGTGTTTAAGTGAGGTGGTGTTTAAGTGAGGTGGTGTTTAAGTGAGGTGGTGTTTAAGTGAGGTGGTGTTTAAGTGAGGTGGTGTTTAAGTGAGGTGGTGTTTAAGTGAGGTGGTATTTAAGTGAGGTGGTGTTTAAGTGAGGTGGTGTTTAAGTGAGGTGGTGTTTAAGTGAGGTGGTATTTAAGTGAGGTGGTGTTTAAATGAGGTGGTGTTTAAGTGATGTGGTATTTAAGTGAGGTGGTATTTAAGTGAGGTGGTATTTAAGGGAGGTGGTGTTTAAGTGAGGTGGTGTTTAAGTGAGGTGGTGTTTAAGTGAGGTGGTGTTTAAGTGAGGTGGTGTTTAAGTGAGGTGGTATTTAAGTGAGGTGGTGTTTAAGTGAGGTGGTGTTTAAGTGAGGTGGTGTTTAAGTGAGGTGGTGTTTAAGTGAGGTGGTATTTAAGTGAGGTGGTGTTTAAGTGATGTGGTGTTTAAGTGATGTGGTGTTTAAGTGAGGTGGTATTTAAGTGAGGTGGTGTTTAAGTGAGGTGGTGTTTAAGTGAGGTGGTGTTTAAGTGAGGTGGTGTTTAAGTGAGGTGGTGTTTAAGTGAGGTGGTGTTTAAGTGAGGTGGTGTTTAAGTGAGGTGGTATTTAAGTGAGGTGGTGTTTAAGTGATGTGGTGTTTAAGTGATGTGGTGTTTAAGTGAGGTGGTATTTAAGTGAGGTGGTATTTAAGTGAGGTGGTCTTTAAGTGAGGTTTTACTGTACACAAACAACAGACTCTGAGGTTTTTATAATATTTTTAAAACTAAAATTATTAGTATTCCGCACAAACAACTGTTGTGAAAATCAGAAACATGATCTGGTGCATACTAAATGAACAGTTAACACATTAGTACCACAAGGAGCGGCAAACTACAAACTTTTATTGCCCAGTGCAGCAATTTTGTATAATTTATGCTTTGAATATGCACCATAAATTTCAAGTCCCTATTTGCTCATCATTAAACATTAAAGTAGTAAATGAATTATAAATAACTGAATTGCACTTATTGACTTTAAGTTGTTTGAATAATAATTAAAAAATATGTTTTGCACCTATGTAGGTGTATTGGTTGGAGTTGGAGGATTGGTAGGATTACATCAAAACAAGACAGTTTGATCACTTGTGATAAATATTTGGTTTTGTGATAGAAACTATAATGTTATAGACATAGTGTGAATCATGGTAAAAACAATAAATGACATTGCATTTTAAATAATAATTGAATGTTTGTAAACATTTACGAGTTCCGTTAACGCAATTATTCAAAAAAAAAATTGTCAGACAGAAATGATACAAAAGCCCTCGAGCTGAAAATAACCCAACATGACAGACGAGTCTCTGAAACAACACATTTTGTGTTTAAGATAAGTAACAATGGACATACGAAACACTGCTGCAAACGCATGAAGGGACACAACTCTTACATAATAGAAAAGAACATCTAGCTTCACTGTTTTTATTATCTCCCTTTTTGTTTAATTTAAAACAAAATATTCATACATTCAGCAAAACAGTGTATTACTCTTACAGAATAGTATAGCTTTGTCATTCAAACCCAGAACTTTTGTAAAACAACATGCAAATCTTAAACCATGGGGAAACTGATTCATCAACAATATACAACGGAACCAAACAAAACCCCTCCCTGACAAAACCCCTCCCATACTTTTTTAGCTAAGGTGAAGAAATCATCTTCCATGATTTTTCCTGGCAAGACTTAACCCTTCTAGCGAAAATGTCATGGTGGACAAGCCCCTTTTCCAGGCCAGAATGAATGGCAAAAAAGAAAAATACCACATTTGGATTCAGCATTTTCATTTTTTCAACCCTAAAAGGGGCGGAGTTTTGTACTACCTGAAATATTCAAGGGAGGGGCTTAATCGTCTCAGCCAAAATCAATGGGAAGAGTTTTGTACTACCTGAAATATTCAAGGGAGGGGCTTTATCGTCTCAGCCAAAATCAATGGGATGAGATTTGTACTACCTGAAATATTCAAGGGAGGGGCCTTCTTGTCTCAGCCAAAATCAATGGGAAGAGTTTTGTACTACCTGAAATATTCAAGGGAGGGGCCTTCTTGTCTCAGCCAAAATCAATGGGACGAGATTTGTACTACCTGAAATATTCAAGGGAGGGCCTGAGCACATCAGCCAAAATCAATAAGATGAGTTTTGTCAAAACTGAAATATTAAAGGGAGGGACCTGACCGCCTCAGCCAAAATCAATGGGATGAGTTTTGTCAAAACTGAAATATTCAAGGGAGGGGCCTGACCGCCTCAGCCAAAATCAATGGGATGAGTTTTGTCCTAACTGAAATATGCATGGGAGGGGACTTATCTATCTCAGCCAAAATCGATGGGAGGAGTTTTATCCTACCTGAAATATTCATGGGATGGGGCCTTATCGTCTCAGCCAAAATTGATGGGAGGAGTTTTGTCCTATCTGAGATACTCATGGGAGGGGCCTTATCTTCTCAGCCAAAATCGATGGGAGGAGTTTTGTCCTATCTGAGATACTCATGGGAGGGGCCTTATCTTCTCAGCCAAAATCGATGGGAGGAGTTTTGTCCTATCTGAGATACTCATGGGAGGGGCCTTATCTTCTCAGCCAAAATCGATGGGAGGAGTTTTGTCCTATCTGAGATACTCATGGGAGGGGCCTTATCGTCTCAGCCAAAATTGATGGGAGGAGTTTTGTCCTATCTGAGATACTCATGGGAGGGGCCTTATCTTCTCAGCCAAAATCGATGGGAGGAGTTTTGGCCACCATGAAATATTCATGGGGTTTTGTCATGCAATCAACAATTATACATAGGATGAAATATTGCACATATACAGTAATAGGGCATGCAAAAATCAGTTAACTGGTTACAACATAGTACAAATAGATAGAATAAATAGGCATACAAATATAAATGCACCACACCATGGCTTTCCATGGTTTATGTAGATTCATAAATACATGATAATGATGGTAATACTATCCTTTCACAGTTCAATTAATGAAACATGCATTAGTTTAAAACACTTATTTGTCTAAATTGTACATGTAATAGACAAGAGGATAGAATTGGAAGCATAAATTTATTGAAATTATCTCCCTTGTATACTAAGTATTGGTACAAGACATGGCGACTTAACAGCGGAATTTGACAAGATATAAGATAAATTTCTACAAGTTTCATCAAAGTAAGATATTAAAAAAAGAAACAACAAACAAATATTTCAATAAAATTAATGAAAAAGTAATGTTATTTTGTTTAATGGTGTGATCGAAGAAGTAGAAAAAGATGAATATGGAGCTACTTGGGGGACAGATGCTTTATTTGATTTTTGGAAATTTCGCGTTCACCTCAGTCAAAACGTTTAGATTTTTAGATAAAGCATGCATTAGTACTACACATATTCTTAAAATTCATAAATCAAGTCATAAATTTCACATTTCTACTGACACTACATAACACTACTTAATTTACACAATGACAAAATTGATTCTTACCACAAACAATATGGTGACTACAATCTATTATGTAATACTTTGAAAAAACATTTTATGTCTAATTTTTAAAAACGTTTCTAGCCAAAATATTGAAACAGAGTGAACAAATTATTAAATGACTTAAATATGAGCGCTTTACGCTACTGTTGAATGGTCTGAAGACAAATACAAATGGACTGTTCTCTAGGAAAACCATGCTTATTGACGCTCCTAATGCTATCGGGAATTTCATGTTAAGAGTTTATGTCATCAGTTCTACGTCATTAACGCTCTGTCTTTAGAACGTTACAAAATAAAAATAAAATAACCTAGAGTCAAACGGTTTTCATTTTCATGGTTCTTAACGTCCGAGGATACAGAAAATGTGCAAATCAAAACCTTTGACATTAAGCCCTGTTTTCCTGGAGAACAGACCAAATATTTATGTAAAATTGATGGATTTTGTGATCGACATGACACAACATTTTCATTTAATCTCACAACATTTTGGCCCCAATACAAGTCCCATATGGTGACATTATAGCAAATCACTTACACAAAAAATAAATACCTAGAATGAAAGAAAATGTATATACAGGTGAATATGAAAAAACATTAAAAATGTCCAATGAAATTCCTAGTTTTTCTTTTCATCAAGATTTGTATATTTTCTGCAATTCATCAATTAGAGCTGTCAAATGAGGATTGCCACCACATTCATTTATCTGTTCATATATTCTGAAAAATACGATAAAAAGTACAAAAGATAGTTCCCACATTTACAATATTTACCTCCCTTGTTCAGAATAGTCGGACATATTGATAGGCACATTTCCTTAAAGTTCATAGGGAATATAATGTAAACGATGATAAAATCAAATCAGATATATAAGAAGAACCTTTTAATTATGCTCATGTGGGTATTGGCTCAGAAAGTTGAAGAAAAAGTGGTTGTCATATGCACATTCTCTTGGTATTTTCTCAGTTATCACATATTTGGTAATTACTGCTCAAACTGTTTATCAGTTTTGCCAATCAACATGAGTTTGTTATTATGATAATGATGTAATATTGAAAAAATAACAAAGTCTTGAGTGGTGATGATTCAGAATACGAAGCACACCATTCTATCAAATCTATCCATATGCAGAAAGACCAGTACTGCATTCAGCATCAAATATCACGGAGTTCATATTTGTTTAATTCATTAACAAGAGGGCCTACTTGGCCCTGGATCGCTCAATAGGGCCAGATGGTAAACATTAACATCGTAATTAAATCTCGAGGATTCCATGCAAGACTATCGTAACTCCTATGTATTTATATAGGAGTTACGATAGTCCTGCACGGAACCCTCGATCTGCATTCTATAAAAACAAGGTTTTCTTAAGAGTGGCTAAGTTGCTGACCCTAAGTGACCCAGTTTAAATCTTGGCCTAGATTTCATACAGACAAACATTCTGACAAAGTTTCATAAAATTCTGATTAAAAATGTGACCTGACATACGATAGACGGACACACGGAAGTCACAATAGCTCACCACATGCATTTCAACAGATAAATAAAAATTCCTTACACTTCCTCTAATTTTATCAGTGTTTGTTTAGTATACTCAAACGATCCTTTCTTCTCCAATAGATCAACACAGTATTTCTTCACATAATTGTCTGTAGTTCTCTGTCGTAGTATACTCAGTATCTGATTATCTGAACTGTCACTGACTATACCATGTATCAGAGGGAAAGAGAATTTACCCTCCGTCAGATCCTCGCAGTAACTTTTATTGGCTTCATACTGTAAAACAGTTTTAAAGAATTAAACAAATATATGCACAGTGATTAACTATGTAATCAAACATATCTTACTTTTATGTCAATGTATGAAGTCATAGGTCCCAATATGGAAACGAATATCAAATTAAAAGTTTTCATCAAAAGTACACAGTCATTTTTTGACAACATAGCCTTAGTCATATATGAGAACGTCGGTGGTAATTGCCTTCATATAGATGTACTCTACAACACTGCATCATCACTTTTTTAACATGTATTTTTATCCTGACCTACATGCTGAGTCAGCACAAGTACCTGTATCGGACTTGTGTTTTGCAGAGCAAGAAAACTTTAAAGAAAAGTTACGATGCAATGATTTAGAGTATGTCTGTATGAAGGCATTAATACACCATTTTCTCAAAACAATTACTTGATACATTTTTATTGAAAATAAGACCATGTAACCATGGTTATACATAACAATCAGTATAAGACCTTCTAGTTAACCTATAACTGCACTGCATTAGGGTAACAAGAGATGTTTGTAAAACATTGCGACCCCTGTGACCTTGTTTAACTTGACCTTTGACCCCATGACCCAAAGATCAATAAGGTCCCTCTGCTACCCAAGATGAATGTGTGGACAAAGTTTGAGAATGATAGGTCAAGGGGTTCTTGAGTTATTGATCGGAAACGAAAAGGTTACAGACAGACCGACAGACCAACTTGTGCAAACCAACATGCCTTCTCTTCTTTGAAGGGGGGCAAAAAAATAAAGATTTACACAGAGCATACAGCAGACACATAGTTGAATGTTAAACAAGTGTAAGGTGTATAAAGGTGTTTCAGCTAAATATCTCAACATATAAGTGGACATATTGTTGGCCTTAGACTAGTTATCCAAGCTCCAAATCCCTAGTTTACATTCAGCCCTTTTTTGTGACATGCATTTTGTGAAAACTTATTTTTTACAAAATAAGCTGGAGTTAATTATATAAAAAATATTATCCGAATCATATCTGAGGATCACAAAAGACTTAGTGTGCAACTTCAATCGCTAGAAACCTTCACAAAACAATTGTACATGAAGACATATCTCATTTTTCATCAACGACACAGCAAGCTAGATGAGATCCACTTTACAAAATACTTACTCCAGTACTGAAAACTAAAACTTAAAGACAAACCCCGCAGACAAGATGTAAGTTAATAAATGTAAATCTGTTTGGAACATACCTCCTTAGAAATAAGATTAGCATAATCATCTCTGATTTGGAAATATAGACCCAAGTTGTCCAAAAATGGCTTGAAATTACTGCAATAAAAACATAATCAGCATACAATTTATCATTATACACATCACATATTTCAAGGCAAACAATTTTGGAGTCCCTAAGCTAGTATCTTATGAGGAGTTGTAATTGAGACCTAGACGAGATTTGATCCGATATTCTCCTGGCAGAGCAACCAACATCCCATCTACAACACTATCAACACTTACCAAACGTGTAGCAACCATTTTAACATCACATTTAATTGTCGGCCATTGGGTACATTTCTTACTAGATTTCTTCACTACACTCCTCCCCTTCTTGCTAGATTTCATCCCTACACTCCTCCCCTTCTTGCTAGATTTCATCACTACACTCCTCCCCTTCTTGCTAGATTTCTTCACTACAATCCTCCCCTTCTTGCTAGATTTCATCACTACACTCCTCCCCTTCTTGATAGATTTCATCACTACACTCCTCCCCTTCTTGCTAGATTTCATCACTACACTCCTCCCCTTCTTGCTAGATTTCATCACTACACTCCTCCCCTTCTTGCTAGATTTCATCACTACACTCCTCCCCTTCTTGCTAGATTTCATCACTACACTCCTCCCCTTCTTGCTAGATTGTGTATTAACTTTATCTAGAAATATGCTACCTACTTATGTTGAACAAGTATCTTTACTTACTGTTTATTTTCACTGAACAACTGCATCAGTCCCACTGCTAATCCAAATAGTCCACCAGTTTCTGATATAAAAATCATCACAATAACCATATTACATGTCTGATCAATAAATTATCATAAGAGCACTGCTATGGGATTTTCAACCTCTTCTGTAAATGGCGTCATTTCAAGCAAACACAACATGTGAGTCACTATGTGCAAGCAGAAAACAATATTTACACCATATGGTCGCTTCGTTTTCATATTGCCATAAGGGGCAAATATTGCTTATTGTCAGTACATGGTGACATCACATGTGACGTTTTCTGGAAATGATGTCATTTAAAGAAGAGGTTGGAAATCGTACAGCGGCGCTCAATTATAAAGCCTCCAAAAACTTTTTACAGGTTAAACTCAACTTTTATTTCCTATCATCAATGCATTTCATTGACTGGGTGAATAACAGTGAAAAAAAAACTGCGAGCTGTTCATGTAAACTTACTTTCCATGTGATAAAGATTATAAAATAAGTTCACATAGCTTATCAGTACAGTAAATGATAATACCAAGTTTTGGGACTGCAACACCAATTAACGAAAATTTTGAAGTAAATTAGGGGGAAAAGCGCGCCCAATGTGGGGCTCAAACCCACAACCACATAAACACTAGTACACGCTCTACCAACTTAGTTAATTGGGCGGCTGTCCAACTCGTCATTACTACACTCATCCCCTTCCGGCATTTGAGGCTCAACCACTGTAGACTTTCAAACATGACTGCCATCATTGAAGTTAATCAAGGGGAAAAGTGCGCCTGATGTTGGGCTTGAACCCACGACCCCCCTTAACACCAGTATGGCGCTCTACCGACTGAGCTTACCAGACGGACATCCAACCCCACACCACTACAATTTTTAAAATAGGATAAACACCGATGGACAAGTCACTAGCAATTGTATCACATACAAGTGTACTAACTTACTTCTTATGACCATAGTTTTATATTCTTCCTCTGTAGGACAACGTACACTATCTCTCCAAAATATATCCATGCCTTGTCCACGATGTAACTCCAATATCTGCTCTGTAATGTTACATGAAAGACTTGATGAGTGAATGTATGTCAGTTTCTCTATACATATATACTCGAGATCTTCAAACACTGACAAGTCAAAATCAATACCTCCAAATCAAATATACAAAGCAGGTTTCATGAAAGTTTTAGGACCGTCTGACATGGCAAAAAACATCAAACATGTCCTGAATCTTTTTGCAAGGTCTCAAACCAAATGTCCGGCAAGATGATAAGCTACAATGCATTTTTATGAAAAAGTTTCTGTAGATATTCTGTGAGTATGGATTAAAGTGAATGTTAGCAAAGATTCACAAAGTCCTTCTGTTTGCTTTACTTTTTATTTGCACACTTTAAACAATGTCTGGAAATCCAGTCACTTAAAGTCATAAATAGTATTCTAAAGTTATGGTTCTCCAATATGAATATCAAGCTGGTACTCCAGTGAATATTCATTAAAACAATCTAATAGAAATTTCTTGTGCTCCTGTTATTGCTTAAATTTTAGGTACTGCTTAGAATGTATTCTTATTTCTGTCTAGCATATAAAACTACACGGTTTTATACACACCTAAAACAAAGCTAATTAGGAAGCCAGACCTTAAGGACTTTGATCATAAATAAACAGTTCAGATATAACAATAAATGTGTGATGACAATTAATCAGAGGAAATATGTTATCAAAGATTTTAGTAATGAGGTGTTAACAACAGAACAATAGTAGTGGATCTGTAGTCCAGTGGTAACGCGCTCGACTAGTAATCCAGGGATCGCAGGTTCGATTCCCCGCTCCATCACTGACAGTACTAACAGTCTTTCGGACAACACTTTAAAAACCGAGGTCCCGTGTATGATGCTTTATATCGAGCACGTAAAAGAACCAGGGGTGCTTCTAGAACTGGGGCATCTCCTGTATCATGCACTATCCTCCAAAAATCTAAAATGACTGAACATTCTTCCGGAGGCGTCGGCCATATGGGAAACCGGTGGCCACGATAACTAAATGCAAATACAAACAAACTGAACAATAGCTCGCAGTCATTATTGGCAGGCAGCAACATATGTCAAATTGTACAAAACAATGAGCAGTAACCTTTCAACAGCAGCCAACACTTGCATCTCCCAATGTGTGCTGCTCTGAAGGGGTTGCTCTAGATACTGTTACGTGTAATGACAAACTTAATCAATCACCTGTGAAAACCTTGGTAGCATCTGGACTATTCAATGATAAAACTTTCTGTAGTCCCAGGAAATAAACGTAATTGGCTGAGTTTATTGTGTGAGGTATACCAAAGATGTTGTGAGCAACTGAAAATAAACGATGGGTCATGAAAATGTCACTGAAACAATGAACTTGAACATAGCAAGGCAACACATGTTTAATTTATCACTCATTTTTCTCAAACTGTTCAGGGTTGTTGTGACTTGAATTTCTGAATAAACAATTCTTCACAAACCCTGTGACCCAATCATCCAAATATTCATACTGCGGTAAAATATACATTCCTAAGTATCATTGTTAAACATCACTCACTACTCAACTTTTTCAAGACAGTCAATATTTGTGGTACATGCATGCACTCATAAAAATAAAAATTACATAAAATTTATAGAGATATTTCTGTGTATTGAAAACATTTTTCAACCTGACTAGAGTCTCAATTATTTCTTGCAAAAGGATGTGATTTTAAGATACAAAGGAACACAATAATCCTATCAATCTGAAATATTGGTAGATGCAAAAAAGTTTTTTATGTATACAGTCTACACTGTTTTAAGAGACCTTCATTGGGAATGAGCCGATAAGGTCACATATGACAGCAAGTCTCTTAATACAGGTTAATACAGCCCGTGACTTACAAACACTTCCAAATACAATGTAGATTAAATGTATTAAACTTGTGCTTAGTTCTATGTGTTATATGAATGTACTTAAGACTATACAATGTGTATAATAAGCATTTGTGTTGTGTTGTGTTGTTCATTAAAGTTTCACACGTTTCTATTGTATCTAGACATGACAATTTGCAATAAAATTGACCATTTCAAAGTCGCTAAAAACAGTCTACGGGTGTGTTTGGGCAACAATTTTCATGGTCGCTTGTCGCGTCAGACAGAGAACTGTTTAATTCAGTCTTAATTATATAGGAAAACTCATCGGGGGCAACATTTACAGTCACATATGACAGGGAGTTGCTTTACTCAGAGGGTCGCAAGGGGCAGTGTAGACTGTACATCTATTAGAATTGGGAAAGAAATACATTAAATACAACATACCAGGAATTCCTCTCCTTAGATTAGAATTATCCTCAATGTCATCAATTCTAAAATGAAAGAAACAACAGATAATTGTTGTATTTACTCCGAGTTTTACTTAAGGTAGAACATCCATAACAGATTCCTGCCAAAACAAATGGAACATCAGCCAATATCTGTAAATTCCTTAACTATTTCGTTGAAGATCGGTCGTTTCCGAATACACTGGGCATTACAGGAAATGACCGATCTTCAACAGAATCGCCATGAAATTTACCGATACCGGCCGATGTTTTAACTTTTTGGGATGATCTATGTTAAAATAAAATCCACCCACCTTAACTTATCAAAAATGTACAAAAATAATTACCAGTACTAAGATGTTGATACATAATCAGACAATAGAAATATAAGCATACAATAAACCATTGTAGCAAATGCATACTGAATTTAATCATGACATCATGTGGCTGGATTTTTATAACAAAAATTATTAATGGTTAGAATGTAATTCACATATAGCATGTACATGATGTCAGTGTTTGGTTATTTACTAATAAGTACATTCCTACAATCTTATTTTCTTGCTATAAATTAACATCTAATACAACAGTAATGAATATCCACAATGAAACTAAATTCAAGAAAAAATACAACAATCTGGAATTAATACATGCGAAATATATAAGCACTAGTAAGATACATACAACAAGCTTGCATTGTGTAACATCTGTGTGGCCTCTCCAATTATGCGAAGTTTGTCATCAGGTATCTTCAACCAGTGGTTAAATGCCTAAAACAAACAAAAAAGAACATAGGAGAACATTAATTTTGTATACCATCTTTCTATGAATAAAGAACTAAACATGTGAAACTTGAATGATGTTTGTGAAGCACAGTTTCATATGACTTACAATGTACATACCCAATAAAATACTTAAAACTAGTCAAACACAATCAAAAACAACTTCTGACTTGTAACATTAATGAAAAACAAAGTAAACATGCTATATCTTGGTAGATATTGATAAACATCAGAGCAATTCACTTATTAATTGTAAAAGATTTTATGACTCAGGGGTTCGTTCTACTAGGGCCTGAATCTCAAGGGTCATTTTGATAAATTTAGACCAGACTTTACTATTTTTTTAGCCAAATCACCTATAAATTGGAGAGAAATTGACCCTTCAGTCAGAATCCTGGGGTCAAAATGTGGCTTTTTGGTAAGTATAGGGGTCAAAGGGTCAACTCAAGAGTCAAGTGGAACCCTGTGATGTTCATTTTTAGACATACAAATATTACAAACGGCATGAGAAAACAGCACGTATGAGTATTATATATTATAAAAGTGTTCCACATACCAAAGCCAGTTTCCCTCTTATCTTTTTCCCGGGAATCTGACATATATGGAGATAAGGATCTAGAAGGATCTAAAAGTAAACAATGAAAATAATGCATATCAATTAAAACAAATCACAAATATCACTACATATACACTTTACATACATCAGTTTTGCTGCATTAAAAATCTAACATGAACAATGGTAGATGATATAAGAGTGTTTATTACCTCACATATACTGTATTCATATATTCAGTTCGCTTTTGAAGTATTAGTAATATCTGGAACACACTATAATTCATGGTAATATAACATATATTTACTTCCTGCCAACAATTAAACATTAAGTAATGTATGAAAAGGATTTGTTGACTCATAAAACAGCATAATATCAACATAATTACATTGTATTACATACTAAAGTGTTATTTTAGAATTAAACCAAATTACCTTTGAAACTTTAGAGCATAAAATGAATTTCATTTACATTAAAGATGGTTTAGTGACCGTTTACACATAAACATGGCGTCAAAATATTACCTTTTCGGTGGAGTCCATGATATCTGTGAAGAAAATTAGAAGCGATATCAAATGGTGTGTATGTCCTCAGAGCTTCTTTAAGATTTTGTAGACAAGTTTACTAAATAAAAATGATAGAAAGAAATATTTTTAGCATTTACTAATTGATGACTCACTAACAAATGACAGGAACTTAAATGACGTTTCTCTTTTTAAAATCAAGTATGAGTAAGATTTTATTCATTTTTTCTATAGTTTATTGACTTAGATAAGAAATGAAGGTTATAGGATAATATAAACACTAGAAAGTGGCATATTGATGACAAGCTAAATTGCTAATTAACTATTGGGAGTGTATATCCGAACGATCTTCCATCCGAACACTGCATTAGTACATGAAAGGCCAAAACAAGACCATTTGAACAAAATATTTCACAGAAATAGAACATCTGAAAATTCTACCTAATCTGGTGAGCTTTTTTCAACCTATGAAAAATATTTCATAATCCAAATGAACAAAATGAATATAAAAAATCGCTTACAAATTGTGCCAATCGCATTCAAGGGAGATCACTCCACTAATATAAAGTCTCTGCTTGGACATTTATTCTCCCATATTGAATGTACGCGTGCATTGAGCGTACACATATGAAAACTATAACAAGTCAATAAACATGAATTTTCTCAATTTTAATTACGGATAAAAACGTTTCTTGTTCAATATTTAGGTTCGATTTAGGCGTGTTTTTTCATTTTGTACTTTCATTTTGGGATTGTATAAATGCCGTTCATTTCCGTACTAGGCTATTGTGAAAAGGAGGTAACCACAGCAAGGTATTTCCGGCGTATTTCCGGCGGCCTCGTTTGGTTGATATCTTTTAGGTAAAGACCAAGTCTACATTGTGTAATCTTGGTATTCACAGCAAGTGAACATTTGTTTGCTTTATGGATGTTATTGCTTCAGTGTTTCATTGCGACTCGACATCATCTCATTTGTTGTCGCGTCCGATGCTATTCGTACCTTAGATGATTCGTACCTTTAATATATAATCGTCCTTCTTGTGAACTTAAATAATCAATTACTCTTTGCAATCAATATATTGAAACAATGTCATAATTTCTTAATATCAGCATTTGCAATAACTGGATCTATTGTTTATTGAAGTGTTCTCGAACAATTTGAAGTTATCATTTCTTTACCAAACAAATGTTGGGTAAGTCATTAACTCATTTGTTTAATTTAATAATAATATTTATATGTTTCAGGTCAAATTATATGTTTTAAGTATCAATATATTATGCCAGTTCGTAGATAAATCATATTGGTTTTCATTTACTTGGGTATTGCCATTGTGCAGGTTTTGGATGATAATGCACCGACTTTATTTAGAATTTAAACTTTTTGATTTCATTTTGTGAAACATGTTCCTTTTATCAACTTTCTCTCTTACACCAATCACACTCAATGATTGCATCCTGTGTACTAACCAGTACCCGCTCAAATTTCATCGAATGTGAAATTCATGATGATACCTTGCTTAACACAGATCTTGAACTCGTGACCTTCAAATCTGTGACCCCTTAACTGCTATATACTGATGGCTGCTATTTTTGTTTTTCTTCCTGTTTCACAGTATTTTGGTAGATTGACAACATAACGCACATTCAAACAATTTGGCATAATAGCAAGATAACTGAAATGAAATGATATTGTCATCATTAATTAACTGCAAAATATTTGAAAGACAGTCTTAGAAGTGACTAAACACAAAAGCAAATCAAAGTTTTTCTTCCATTATGTTATTTTGTTAGTACATGTACCACGAAAATATAAGCAAACAGTATATGTAAAGAAACAAAGAGATTTTTCAAGTGAAGCAGTTGGGCAAGCCCTGTCTTCCCTGTGAGCCTCAATGATATATACATGTTTACAACAGTATGCAACACAAACATTGATAATATGCAGGTATTGATATATAGACAATTAAACAACTACCTGAAAAAAACAAAAACATATGAGATTATGCATAAATATATAACAATGGGCATAAAACTATTCACAACAACGTAACATTATGCTGCCCATAAGTGCATTTATTTGTTTCGTATTTTTGTAGGTTCAGACTTTGAAGAGAGAGACATGGTGGCTGGGGTGGTGAAAGTGGCAGCTCTTGCTGTTTCATCTACCGTGGTGCTACCATACATTGCTGCCCTGGTGTGTAATCTAGCATATGGCTGGCCACATATTCGGAATAAATACCGTCGAGCATTCAACCCTAAGAAAGTGTATGCATTAAATATATCTATAATACAGAAAATGATGACAACACTGAGGTATGCTAAGCTGTACTTCCAATGGAAGACGTACTACAAGTCTGCGCCAGCTTCGGAAATAATGAAGGTTGCTATCATTGTTTTATATCATTTAAATCTATTTCGTATTTTGTGCTAGCAGTGTGTTGTGTTACTACAGTAAAACCTCACTTGAAGACCACCTCAATAATAAGACCACCTCAAAATTAAGAACTCAATTTTCATGTCCATTTTCACTACTTTGCTCTTTATTCAACCTCAATTTTAAGACCACCTCAATAAGAAGACCAGTTTTTAAGGGTCCCACGGTTGGTCTTATTACTGAAGTTAACTGTACTACAATACCCTGTCTTATGTTGCTTGGTAGTTCTCCAGTTATTTAAGCATCATATAATTTTATTCAAATACTGTAACTGTGCTCCAGAACAACACATCTATATGTTGTGTATTGTGCGTCTTTAATGCTCAACAGTTCAGCTTATGTTTGGCAATGTACACGGTAGCAGTTCTTATTAGTTGGTAATGTTTTCTATAAAATTATCATGTGCATAAACTTAGTACTTTCTGTGTCAGCAAATAACTTTCATTTGTCACTGTTAACATCATTTGTTATGACTTCATATCAAAACATTAAACAACATTTTTATTTGGAATACATTTTTCAAGCTGGTTCTATTGATAAAAATCCCACATTTGATATTCCAGGACAGAACATTTGGTTGTAGAAATCAGAAGCTGGACTTATATTTTCCGAAGTGTAGAAGAACAGATGACAGTTATCAGTATCCTGTGGTTATGTTTACGTACGGTGGTGCTTGGGGATCAGGAAATAAGAATATGTATGGTTTATTGTGCTCAGCTATTGCTAACAAACTTGGTGTTATTGTATGTTGTGCCAACCATTCAACATATCCAAAGGTGAGAAAAACATTTCTGTCGTATTATAAGGGCTGTAATGAGTGCTTTGATATTACCGTTCTCGCGATTCATTGTTTGAGTATGTATGCTCGCTGGATCACGATCTTAATCTAAAATGATGAAATATATTTAAAAAAGTGAAAATACAGTCGAAAAACGGTCTATCAATTTTAAACAATTCCAACTGGTATTAATTACAATAAAATAAAGTACAAACTCAAACAAAATTTGTTTCAAGTAAACTATGCTTTTGGCATGAATATTTTGCATTGAATTTTGAGGTTAATAAAACATAAATATACAGACTTGAACTAAAAATGAGAAATTGCGATGATAGCTTTATGGTAAGAGTCATGTAAATGTTTATCTCCAACATGTCGGAGTCAAGAAGGCAAAGTTGAATATGGAGGTCCGCCAGCATAAAGACACACATTGCATTCCATACATGAATCACTAGGTGCTGAATCCCAAGGGTCATTTTGATAATTTTTCCCAGGATTTTATCATTTTATAGCTAATTACCTATAATATCAGCCAGAAATCATAGGATCAAAATGTGGCTTTTTCGAAATTCCAGGCTCAAAGGGTCAACTCCAGGGTCAAATGGAACCCCCTGTTACTGACCATGATTGGCAGATTGGATTGGATTGGTCCATGACTGGCAATCCACAGCCCTATGTATTATTCTTATTTATGATATACATTGTATTCTAGTATTCTTATAGTCTTGGTGACATAATTGCATACCTTGAGCGAAAGACAAATACAATAAAACCTCAATAATGGGACAACCTTGGGACACTTGGAAACTGGTCGTATTATTGAGATGATTAAAGAGCAAATTAGTGAAAACGGATTTGAAAATTGTGTTTTTAGTTTTGAATTGGTCTTATTATTGAGGTGGTCTTTAGTTTAAGTGAGGTTTTAATGCATATATTAGTATATTGAATTTGGTATGTCAATTGAAACATGATATTTTATGCGCATGTCAAAATTATTAGGAAAATGTCTTCTTATTTCAGTTATTGATTTCATTTAACACAATTAAAATTAATTGACTGATTTTTATATTGAAGGGACATGTAGATGATATGGTTCAAGATCTTGTGGAATGTTTAGGTTGGTTACAAGAAAATGTTGAACATTATAATGGAGACAAGGTAGAAAACATTGAAGTTTTGTCACGTAAACTAGCCCTGCTCTTGTAAAAAATCTGGAGATATCGTATATATTTTTGAACAATAAGTCCAGATTTGAAAATTAAGACGACCGGAATACATTAAAGAATGAAATTGCATATGAGACGGTTTCAAAGAAATTTTTATCTTGTAATTTGTAGTACAGTTGGACCTCATTTATTCAACAGCCTTCTACCCGAATACTTGGTATCATCCGGCAAAAATATCTGGTCCCGATGTATCTTCTTAAGCACGTCAAATTGAAATTGGCTATTCAAAACCATGTATTATTCAAAATAAAATGTCAGACCAGATGAATTCGAATGATCAAGGTCTGGCTGTAGTTTCTATTTTCCAGTTTCGACCCTTGAAATCCATTTCATGTATGTCATCTTAAAATTACCACAATCTATATATTTATGTTACAGAACAATATAATTCTCCTTGGACATTCCTCTGGTGCTCATTTATGTGCAATGACAATGTTAGAGATATTCTACGGTGCAGAGAGGCGTGCAAGTTCCGCACAACTTCTGTCTACTTCACCACTCTATTTTAGAGACAGACATTTTACATTTACGCCATTCACGCAACTACCTGGTGGAAGCTCTGACTCAGAAAATAATGTAGACCGACACAGTTCAGGTTCTTCGAATTCATTTCAAGTGATCGACGACAGTAATAATAGTGCTGACAATGGTGAATACACTCGAAGTATATCTAGTGAGTATGTAGATGTTACTACATCGGGATCTCAGGTCTCTGAAGCGGTAGATGTTCCTGGTAGTTCCAAAACTGAAGAGGAACCAGAAGAACAAACAGCTGCTGCTGGGAACCAGACTGCTGATGGCGATGGAGACAAAGCTGACTCGGATGATGAATCTGATGAGTCAGTTGTTACTGTGAAAGAGGGAGAAATGCTGACATCTATGGAACTGCATCCATCTTTAGTTGATCTCAGAAACTCAGTGAAAGCTGTAATCGGTAAGTTACGTGAGACAGTTTTTTACTGAACAATTTGCTATTTCATGGTACTAGAAGTCCTCTGAAAATTGGACCTTGTCTGGTCAAAAGTCTGGTTTTCTGAGAATCTAGTTTTCAGAAAACAGAGAATTTTTTATTCAATTTGAATACATAAGGCAAAAGATAGGATTATTAAAATCGTCAGTATTCATAAATTTGTCCAGTTTTTATAGGATTAAAGTTTTCAAGGAATCTGGTTTTTAAAAGTTTTTTTGTTTTATATACGGTACATGTTTATATAATTATGATGATGAGCAGATGAATTTCTTCTGCTTTTCTTTTACTTGAAGTTGCATCTGTCGTCATAATTAAATTGTTGTTGAATTTTCATATAAAATATCGACCAAACTGGAAATTTTATTATCGTGCAGGTTTGGCTGGCGTTTATCATATAGGGGACCATTTCAAGCATGAGAGTATGCGAGGTGTTGAAGACATATCTTCTATGGCGCGTGCAATGTATGGTCCAGAACATTTTGACAGATTTTCACCATCTCATATTGTTAGTACTTTTACTAAACCAGTGAGGTAAGATCTATTTTAAACTACATGTACAACCAAATTACACAGAATGACAATAATAGTAATTATATGGTACAGTAACACCTCAATTATAAGACCACACTTGGGGCCCTTGAAAACTGATCTTTATATTGAGATGGTCTAAATATTGAGGTTGAATAAAGAGCAAAATGGACTTCTCTCTCTTTTGAAAATTGTGTTCTTAATTTTGAGGTGGTCTTTTTATTGAGGTGGTCTTTAAGTGAGGTTTTACTGTATTTTGAGGTTTTATGAATTTTGTCGGGTTTTTCTCCTTAGCAAACTGCAAAAGTATACTTGTTATGTATAAGACAATACATCTAGAGTCATTAATCCTCCACCTCTGAGTTGTTTGGGCGGGGGGGGGGGGGGCATGAAGAACTCCAACACAAATGATTTTTCTAAATTACATGATTATCTCCCTTGAATTTATGTGGGTCTCATTCTTTCCACAGATATGGACGATAAACTTGTATTCCTGAAAGTGCATGTTACCTTCTCCTCTTTCCATATTCAGTTAGGCCATCCATAAAAAATTGTTTGTTTGCAGTTACACGACCGACTCATGAAAAATGGCGTGACTCAATTTATTTGTTCAGGTTCATTGATGATAAAAAAAAATTCTGGTCTTTTAGCTAGTACAGTACTAAACTAAAAATAGCTTACTTATCTACCAACTGTTAAAATTCCAGGTTCCATAACTGCCAACAAACAGTTTTTTAAGGATGGCCTAATATTGTTGATAACATATTTCAGGTTACCGAAGATTGTGATAGTCCATGGAACAGAAGACCATGTGGTGCCTATATCATCGGCTAATCGTTTTGTCGATGAATTACAGCACGCAGACGCCGATGTTAGACTTCGAATCATTCCAAGTTGTGATCATTATGAAATTTGTTTAGATTTAATGAAACCAAGCAGGCACTTCCATTCTACTGTCATGTCAATTATAGAGGACACAGCTAAAGAAGTTATTTCATGAGCTGGTCATGTTTTAACATTGTCCAAACATATTAACGTTATCCGAACCTTAATGCATGAAATGTTATCACGGACGTATAAACCATGGATTCGAAATAGGCTGATATCGGTGAAACGATAATGAGAAATAATTTACTCACAATTTGTAGTGCACACGCTCGGTAACTATCATGAATTTCCACCACTTTATTGATCGGCAATAGTCGGCAATCTCCATTCATTTCTGTCTGTTGCTGGCTCTGTTGATTATCACTTCAATGTCCATGTAATTACCAATTGATCTGTGTAATTCTGAATTGTCCTTTTATAGTTATTTCAAATGTATTAATTAAGACTTCAGAAATCTTTAAATATGACGAATATAGCGGAGCAAAATGTCCTTCTTTCGATTCAGAACAAAATGTTTTATCGTGGGTTTGATCTTATAATAAAAATCTCGCCACTTGCAAGAGTTCAAACAAATCTAAACACACGTTTCCAATCCATGGTTTATATATTGATGTTATAGAGCAATTATGGCGAATATATTAAATTCAGTGAGCAAATAGTACATTATTAGTCCTTGTCTTTAATTAATGCGATCAAAGCCGAAACTAAGTACAGCAAATTAGTCGATTATGGAATTATGCTTATACAGTTATTTTGTTCAAGTAATTTTGATAAAATTCATTTCAGTTTTATCTCGGGTTTGCAAGGAATTGGTCTTTTCAAAACATTACAGTGTACTGACATTTTTAGGTGAAAGTCATTTGGTCATATAGTATAAACTGAATGTATTCATACTCAAATTGATAAATTTTTCATGACAATTTATAAAAAATAACTACAGTCGACTCGTTATGATGAACTCGCTTAAGACGAATTTTCCGTTACCTCAAAGTTTTTCAAAAGTCACGATTTGATCCTTCTTTGTCTTTATGAAATTCTGTCGGTTAAGACAAATTTTTGTCCTGAAGCAGTCATCACAAACTAGTCTTACGAAACACTGCCAGTACAGCCTCCCAACATTTATGTCGAAATTTCGTTAAGACAAACTATTTTCTATGGTCCTGAAAAATTAGACCTAACGAGAGTCGACTGCAAAGTGCTTTCTGGTGCAACTTCCTGAATGTTGTCCCAAGTTTTTTTGTTATGAGATATTTAATATACATCATTTAGGGTACATCTAGAAATAAGTAAGTCCTAGGCACACATTTTGTGTTGTTAATGGTTTCATACATTAATTGCAATGTGCTCAATATTGTATCTTAGATACATGCAAACAAGTTGATAATAGGTTTTAAAGAAATTAATTTTACATCATATTCCGAGCATCCTATAACAGTAAAACCTCAACAATAAAACCACACTTGGGACCCTTGAAAACTGGTCTTAATAGTGATGTGGTCTTAAAATTGAGGTTGAATAAAGGGCAAAACTGTGAAAATGGACTTGGAAATTGTGGTCTTAATTTTGAGGTTTTAGAATTGAGGTGGTCTTTAAGTGAGGATTTACTAAAATTGAATGACTACTTTATACACTATTTTATAACATATAAATTCTACTGAAAATAAAGAAGGATTTTTTCCTGATAGATGACAAATGGTGGACAAGAGGGCATGTAATGCTGGACAGGGAAGATGACTGTTAATTTCTTTAAATCTATCAGAGCTAATACATAGAAGTTGCTCAATAGACATCCAATTTTTGTATGACTGTTTATCATTTTTGAAAGTTTATAATATTCATGCATCAGTTCAGGTCAGGGTTATTGACTGTTCGTCTAGGCAGATATACTCTGTTCAGTGAATTCATTTATTTTAATCAAGGTTTGGTGGAGGTATGTATTCAATAGGGGCATTCCATGTTGGCGTAGAATACTGGAGAATATTTATTATGCCCCCCCTTCGAAGAAGAGAGGACATATTGGTTTGCACATCGGTCGGTCCGTCCATAACCTTTTCGTTTCCGATCAATAACTCAAGAACCCCCTGACCTATCATCCTCAAACTTGGTCCACACTTTCATCTTGGGTAGCAGAGGAACCCTATTGATTTTGGGGTCATAGGGTCAAAGGTTACGGGGGGCATAATGTTTTACAAACATCTCTTGTTTACATTACAATTTAAGTTGTACATTTGTACTTTCAATGATCAATTTGGAACATTTGACTTCACTAACTTTTTATTGTGTTATAAGTAAATACATCCGAGTACTCTTATTGTTACATCAGGGTATTGTGGTAGGTATCCTGCTTGTCATCATTAATAGAAAGGCTCAAACCTGAATTTGACCAGTTGGCATAACCCTTTCTGCTCATTAATTGGCCTCTGCTGAAAACAGGTGTCTGTGTTTGTATTTTTATTAGGTTGAGAATTAGAAATTGTAACGACCATAAAAAGTAATAAATTGAAAACGAATTACCTACCTACCTCTATTTTGCTAGGAAGGGTTATGCCAAACAAATAAAGTCAAAATAACTCTTGAAAAGGATGAATAGATTCAATTCATATTGGCCACATGAGCATATGATAATAAAATATAGACCAAGTTCAGTTTTGATTATAATCTACCCATGTTTGGAGGAGTTATAGCCCTTCTTTGATTGACAAGTAACTCTTGAAAGGGTGGATGGATTTGATTCATATTGCTTCAAAATTGAATAACCATTACAAACTATAATTATGTTTGCATTATACCATTATACTGAAAATTCCATGGGGGGGCATCCATGTCTTAATTGTCAAATCTGGTGTTTAATTGTATCGTCATGAACTGTTGTTCGATGTTGATTTTGCTCTCATTTACTGATGTTGCTTCTTTTTGTGTCCAAGTCATGTAAAACAATATTTTTTATACATCTTTTGGAGTGCTCGAGGTGAGTACAATACATGTATATACATTGTAGCAGGACTGCAACATGTATGAATTACTTCCTGTTCTTACTTTAATTATGTATTTACAAGCTGTTGATATTAATGACCTACAAAATCTTGAACAAAGCTTTTGCAAGTATATTAATTTTTTGTGTTTTATTTGACCCTCTGCACGAACAGGATTTCCCACACTGGGGGTATAATGATTTCAGCTTGCCTGTCTGTAGATGCAATCAGATTTGATACCTTTAGTTGGTATGCAATGAATGGTAGTACCCGCATACAAGATCTATTTATTATGCTCCCCAAAGTGGGAGCTTATAGCCACTACTTTGTCTGTGTGTCCGTCTGTCCTGCATTCTTGTCTACGCTATTTCTCAGTAATATGACCGGAATTCAATTTAATTTAATGGGAAGCTTCACTACCAAGAGATGTTCATATTGTCGGCATGTTCTGGTTCGATGATTTTTCAAATACTTATGGCCCCTTCCTCATGTACAAACTTCTGGGAGCATCTATCAGTTCGACTGATATTCTTGTTGGAAGAGAATTACATTTCAGTCACTATGGGTGGATCGAAACAATGACGAGACAAATTATTGCTACTAATGTTTTTATTTCATATTTGTGTAATCTGGGCACCTTTGTGTTCAAGGTACAATTATATGACACTTCACATCTACGTAAAACATCAACACATACACGATCATCAGTGACCTCTGCACATACCAGTACATGTACAATACTTGGATGGGTAGTCTATGAAATATATGAATAGTTTAGCTCAAGCAAATCATACAGCGAGGAAATAAGTGAGGGAAGGAAGCGAAACTAGTCCATCTGCATATACAGGCTGTCAACTCGCCTCTTCAAAAAGAAGGGCCAAAGTAGTGATTTTATTACATAAAAGTAGGGATAGTAGGGATGATTCCTTACTTTTGGAATATCAAAAATGGTAAAAATTCACTGCACTGTACATTCTCCATGATTATACCTCTGTTCTTCATGCAGGTGTAATCAATATTTTGAGTGAATGCCTCAGATTTGATAAAAAGTAGCGTTAGTGGGGCTCTTTCAAGAAAAAAAGTAGGGCCAACTTGACAGCCTGCATGTACGTCAACGAGCAGACAGACAAGTCTCGTATTATCGCCTCAAAATGTACAAAAAATTCAAATAGCAGTAGACATATTAATTTCTATTCCATATCATAATATTCCATATAACTGAACAAAAACAAGTAGTTGTTAATAATCACACCACAAAATCCAATTCAATTCACTGCTGGTAATATGTCACAGAAATCGTATGTTTTTGTTATATATCTATAAGACAGCTTTTAACTTAAAGAAGATATAGTGATTCTGTGAAGACTTATAAAAGGAAGCTAAACCAATGAAATAACCTTTGGATGAAACTTCTAATTATTTTCTGCACCGCAGACATCTGCTCACATTACTTCAATTATAAGTGACATTAAGTACACAAATTTGGTTTGTGGAAAACTGAATTATTAATGAATAATAATGAAATCAGTCAGTATAATTAAATGAATCTTAAAATGAACACAAAATAATTACAGTTTTATCAATTTTTGGGAAGAAAAAACGGAAATTTGAACAAAAACTGAAACCAATCAGCTGATGAATTCACCCATTAACAGATTAAACAACATAAACAAAATAGTACCATTCAATAAATCAAACCGTAAGGTAATGTCTATCAGAATCTGCATTGACAAAATATACTTTGATATACATTTTGTACTTTAAGATAAAAAATCTTAATCCCCTATAGCTAGTTCCAACACATACAATATTGACCTCCCTGTTTTGATAGGCAAAACTGATAAGCACTAATAGGAGTAATTGCCAAATATGTTATAATTGAGAAAATTTCAAGAAAATTTGCATGTGACAACCATTTTTTCTTCAACTTACTGAGCCAACTGCCCACATGAGCATAATGAATAAGTTATTTCTTTTATATCTGAGAAGTTAATCATCGTTTAAATTGTATTCCCTATAAACTTTAAGGAAAATTGCCAATCAATATGGCCGACAATTCAGAACAAGAGAGGTAAATATTGTAAATATGGGAGCCAGGTATAATAGAGAGCAGAAAAACAAGAGAGAAAAAATGATCAACTAAAAAATATATTGAATATTAAAACGTTTCAGTCATAAAAGTTACAGATAAAACATCTCATTCATAACAAAACTAATGGAAGTGCCATAACAAAAACAAAGTTCTTTTCTTAAAAATAAAAACATGAGCAAACTGAAATGATATCATAAATGAAAGACATCAACTTAAAATCAGAAGACTATACAACCTAGTATGTAAGACAATGACAAACTTTCACCTTACAACAAAAACAGCAGTCACATATCAGTACAAGAAAACAGGACAGCTTTATGCAAAATTGCTAGAAAAAAACATTCATTCACATATAAGCTCAAATAGTGACAATAATTAGGCGAGAAAATGTATAGTACTTACATAACATTCACATAACTATAAACCTAAATTTCCATATCTAGTCGTCGGAATTCATTAAAGGTAGGTCTACATGTAAAAATTCTTCTTACACCAAAACGCGCTGTTTGACATGATAAAATTCCTATCATTCCAAAAATAATCGGGTAAAACAATCTGGTTTATTTGCAACGCTTCACAATTTCAACTGTAACAATAATTGATTATTAGGTTTTGAAATATCACTTCAATCCAGATTTAAGGGCAGAATTAAATAAGCTGACCACCAAATATCTTGCATAAGAAAAAACGTTTCAAAACTAGGCCTGTATTAATTATTTCAAAAGCAACCAATACCAAAAGTACTTGGGCTTAAGATTAGTTATTGTGTGATTTCAATTTACCTATGAGATGAGCGTCTCACAATGTTTACTTTTTAATTTTCTAAACATAGGGAGTTGGGACAACATGAAACCCATTCTTACCTCAGGGGTCATATCAGGGTCAGAGGTTACATGAAACCCAGTCTTACCTCAGGGGTCTTATCAGGGTCAGAGGTTACATGAAACCCATTCTTACCTCAGGGGTCATATCAGGGTCAGAGGTTACATGAAACCCAGTCTTACCTCAGGGGTCTTATCAGGGTCAGAGGTTACATGAAACCCATTCTTACCTCAGGGGTCATATCAGGGTCAGAGGTTACATGAAACCCAGTCTTACCTCAGGGGTCTTATCAGGGTCAGAGGTTACATGAAACCCATTCTTACCTCAGGGGTCATATCAGGGTCAGAGGTTACATGAAACCCATTCTTACCTCAGGGGTCATATCAGGGTCAGAGGTTACAAGTTTTGAGTGTGAAGTCTCAAAACTCTTGATTGCTTGTTTATAAGCACTGTCTTAAAATTGACCAATGGCAAGGCTGCATTCCAAGACTCAAGTTTTATGGCCATGGATCTCATATGGATGACAATAGAAGGTAACCCTCAAGATATTTATCCATAATATAAGTTATTATTCGAGCTTATTGCTCAAACTGGAGTTTTTACATATCACTTGGAATTTTCAAGCATAACATTGTACCAGCTCAATTAATTTTATATAAAACTAAAGCAAAGGCACCAAGTTATCATTCAGTATAGGAAGTCAGTCTACAAAGACAAGAATACGTATCACAAAGTGTAACTTGAAATCAGTGAATGGATAAGGATTTCCACATCATCAGGAGCACCCTTAGTTTGAAGTCTCATAGTCGACGGGGAAGTTTACACAATAAACCAGATCCTAAAAATCCCATAATTCATATTTATAGACTTTAAAGGTACAGAGTCTTACTTTCTGACCAAATCTACTTAGTGATAAATATGAGAAAATTGGTGGTAATTTACTTCATACAGATGTACTCAAAAACACTGCATTGTCACTTTTCTTACATGTTTACCAAAACTTCAAAGACAAGTGTCTGATACCGGTATTTTCTAACCTAATCTACGCGCCCATTTAGCGCCAGCATAGGATTTTTAATAAAAGTTGCAATGCAATGTTTTAGAGTATGTCTGTGTTAAGGCATTAACAAAATGTCTCAAAATTATTTCCCAGCATATTTTGATAAAAATCTACCTTTAAGATATGAAATATTTGTCAAAGGAGGAAAATCATTATATACATGAATTGGAATTTATATTTACCGACAATTGTTTACCTATGGTACTCCAGTGATGAGGACATCATTTAACACAGATGCATATACATGTACTATATACACTAGTAGACAAAATTATTAATACAAGAAATCTTATTACCAATTAACAGCTTTCAGATTTATCCAATAACTACCCTTGATCAATTCAGACCATAACTCAAAATTTACAATAATGATTTTATGTCTAATATATTCAGGCACAAGAATGCAAAATTTCAAAATCAGCTGAAAATTCAGCAATGGGTCCAGGGGGCCGCTGAAGGCGCCCGATGAGACCAGGGCATCGATCACAGAACAGCCCTTGCGAGCGTCAATTATTCTCATGCCTGTTTATTAAATAGAAAACTTGTAGAAAAAAAAACATTTTCAAATCCTTTAAAACATTGTATCAGAATGTTACAAACAAATAAATGAGATTCAAGTAAAATTATGTCAGAAAGTTTGGTACCAGCCCTTAAAATGATGAGTCATCAGATGCCTAATGTAATGTCATATATAAAATAAGTCACCCTCTTCAACTTGATGTTTCCAAACAAATTTTACACCCTTTTAACATCCAGAAATTTCACTTAATTCAAAGTTCTGAATTCCGTCAATCATTATGTTTGTTAGATAGAAGATATGATCAATACTTATAGGAAAACCTATGGTTGAACAAAACATTAAATCCTAGTATAAGAATTGATCATGATATTGAAAACATAGCTTTATAATACACAAACATAATGCTTGATAATCAGGAATGTTTGAAATGATTAAGCACAATCACAGAAGGCAAGTATGGTAAATCACAGAGAAAGATTCTTGTTCAATCTTCAGGTAATGCAATCATTTTACCTTTATTACCATAAAAAACTCAAATCTGAAATTTTGGTACATAATACTGTATAAGTGGTAAAGTTTGCGAGGTGGTCAAGTTTGCGAATTTCGCGAATGCACAAAATTTTCGAACAATTTCCACAACGCAAATCTCCACTTCCAATGAAGTATATTTTTCCTACACACCGTGTAGCCACAACTTGGAGTCCAGTTCTCCATGGAGTCACATCTAAAGCACTGCAGGGTCGAAAGTCCTACCATTACTTTTGGAGAATTAAATCTGAATTAATTCAGACATTGATAATTTAACAATGCGTAGATATTATAAACAACCTGAACAACGGCAATTCAGAAACTTTTCGCCACGCAATAATATCCACTTTAACAGTATTTCAGTTAATTATCAACAGAAAACATTGGTAACATTAACTTAAATAAGCCGTTACAGTGTGAAATCTTCGTTGAGCTTTCAAAATGAAACCTTTTCTAAAATGCCAATATTTGACAAGAATCACAGACTGTAACTTCCATACTTCCTTTAACTCAATTTGCATATTTGGAAAAACTGTCAACTAAATATGAAACTGAATTAACCACAACATACAGCATAGCATTCATCGATACCTAAGACAAATGGCACAATACAAATAGATGAACGCATTTTAAAAATTTTGCACACAATAAAATTTGAATAACATACAGCATTACATATCTTACAATACACATTTAATCTCAAAGGAGCATGAATATATCATAAAGGGGTCGGCACGTAACCGTGGAAACAGACATATGACATCATAAACTGCCCTTACAACAGTGGATAGCTAGACCCATGGTATGCTTCACACATGAAAAATACATAATATATTACATCAGATAATTTTATATATCCAAGAAATATAGGATTTTCTATTATCACTATACATATGTACCTGTATTTTATATTATTGATAAAAATCTACATAATTTAAAAAGAATGTACATGTTTTATACACAGAAGCATATACAAATTGAAACATTTATACACATAGATGTGTGGAAATTTATGTTACATGTGCTATATACATAAACATAACTGATAAAAGAGTTGTTTCGGTTCTATATTCCACGTTTAAATTCATCAAGGCATTCATAAAATTATCACCATATCATTTCTGCATAAAATCATTCATTATTTCTCAGTAAATGAACAAATGGACAAAAGTACCCACATGCACATATATGTTAACAACAAAACTTGCATAAATTTTGGAGTACAGTAAAACCTGACATATAAACCACCTCAATATCAAGACCACCTCAAAATTAAGACCACCTCAATATCAAGACCACCTCAAAATTAAGACCACCTCAATATCAAGACCACCTCAAAATTAAGACCACCTCAAAATTAAGACCACCTCAATATCAAGACCACCTCAAAATTAAGACCACCTAAAAATTAAGACCACCTCAATATCAAGACCACCTCAAAATTAAGACCACCTCAAAATTAAGACCACCTCAATATCAAGACCACCTCAAAATTAAGACCACCTCAATTATAGAGGTTTTACTGTATTAGTCTCCTACTTAATGAAAGGTCTGTCACTAAAATAGTCATATTCATTTGTTAACCTAATTGCAATGATTTTTTCCTCTCAAGGTAGTATGTCCATCTTGGCTCAAAATTAGTCCTGATTTCACTAATATTACCACAAACCATTTGTCAAGGCCTCTTTTAATTATTCTGAGCATGCACTTTCACCGATTATTTCAGTAAATGACATTCATAACTAAATATATTCAATCATATGTTCATATAGTATTTCAATGTTTGATCAGGGGTTCCACAAGGTGCTCAATCTAGAGGCTCATTTTGATAAAAAAATTATGGAATTTTACTATTTGACAGCCAAATTACCTATAATGAATAGAAAAATTGACCCTTTAGCCAGAATCATAAGGGTAAAAATGTGGCTTTATAGAATTTCCTGGGGTCAAAGGATCAAATCAAGGGTCAAATGGAACCCCCGATTTATGTTATTATGAATTATCCTGAATGAATTTATGCAGTATGCAAAACTAAAGTATTCACAATGTGAGAGAGATAGAGTTGTTACAGGGAAAGCCACAGTGACTTTTTACAATGTAACCATATCGATATTTCTCTTAATTATTCAGTCCCAATGAATCAGTATTTACAATAGATCATTCTCAAACGACAAGCAATATGATACATGATGATATCAAGCCAGCAAATAAAGAATATATTTAATTATGTATGTACAGTAGAAATGTAAAGATTATAAACTTTCAACCCTGTCTACATATTGCAACAATAGTTTAGGCCATGTCAAATTGGAATTTTGTTAAGCGTCCGCATGCGCCTAGGTTTTGCTCTCCCCGAGCCAAAAAAACAAACTTTTTCTAAGCAAATAAATCTCAAATATTTTCAATGTCCATGATTCGACAACGGCAATTTTAGTTGAGATTCAACAACGATGTGATTATTCGTTAACATTTTATCAATACCGCAATCAAACAGACGATTGATATCAATTAATGTGATGAAAACGCAGGCGTCCAGAGACATTGATCCAATCCGATTATGTGCGTTGGGACCACGCATTCTCGACAGCTCTCGGATATTTCCGTACCACTTCGTTACTGTACGAACATCGTCTAGCGGAGTGTATGTCAGGCGGAGCACTATGTGGCAAAATTCAACATTTTGTACGGTCAAAAATAGTTCTCGTAAAGCAGATTTATCACTTCGATAAATTCACATAAGAAATGGATTATCATTGTCATTTTTAGTTAAAACCTCACATATTTCAGTCTTCATACAGCATAAATATTAGATTCTAATCCTGTTTCATCAGCACTCCAGCGTTCATGCGCCATATTGTTTTCATGATATAGGAATGGTATTTCCGAAAGTAGTGCCTTACGAACATCCGAGGCATTGGTTCCATGAGCAGTATACAGCAAATGTCAGAACAAAATGATACACTGAAAGCACTTTTGCAATCAAGCCGTGAACCAGTTTCAACTCAAAGAAAAACATACTATTATTGTCTTGTAGAAATTTGTTTAACGGTAATTTGTGTGAAAACTAGTCAATTTGTGTGAAAACTAGTGAGTTTTAAATTATATTTATTCATGAATAGATCTAGGTTTGACAAAAAACGTTTTGTTTTGTTTTTATGATGTTTCTTTCAAGTTATGCATCGCTTATTATCTGAGGATATTTGTTTTTTCGAATTTTTTTTTATAGGTAGCTAGGTTTCGCGAACTTAGGTTGACGCTTAACAAAATTCCAATTTGGTGTGACCTTACTTCATACAAAAACAACAACATTTGAACCACTACTGTTACTGAAGATTTTTATCTATAAAACCATCATCGTTCTAGACAAGTTCACTACCAGTACTTAACAAAGGCATTCTTATCCTGAGAATGATCGTGTAAATTAATAAATTTGTCCTGCAGTCTGGACTGATTGATCGTCTGAAATACACATATGCATAATGCCCCTTCCACTAGAGTCACAATAGAAAACACATTTTTTAAAACCATTATTCGTCAGGTAAAAGCGAAATACCCAAAGAAGTTAATATTGTCATCCTATTGATACATTGATGACTTAACACCATATATGTATGTTTACAAGAACAGCTATGCAACGACGTTGTCATACTTAAAAATAGCATAATGACTTGTAGCTTGCCTAGTAAACTGTTATTTGACAACTCGAAAAAAATGAAACTTAAAATCCTAGACTGAATATGAATCATTTTGATCTAAATGAAAACCAAATTTGATAAATAAGAAAATCATTAACATTGAAGTAGCAAAGATAACATCATGCCTAGCTCAATCTTCGATCTTATTTATTGATGTCACTTGAATTCAATAGACAGTTTAAAAACATCGAAAGCACAATCTAAACTGAATGCATACATTATGAATCATTGAGACAATAATTGTTATACAAGTGATGTAAATACATATAATTATATACTCAGTACATTTAAAAAGGCAATTCGTGAAATTTCTAAAATTTCATGAACTTACCTAGATATGCAAAATAAAATCTTGACATGAAATTATTTCATTTTACGCAATGATCAACGCTACATTTTCTTTCATTTAACAGGTATTTTCATATCAAAATGAGTTTTAAAACACACTGAAATGATACTTAAAAGACATATCATGGGTATGAAAATATGCGTTTTTACATGTACCGAGTATACAAGCTAAACAGACAGTGTCAAGCATGACGATGGAATTGTTTCGTAACCTAGGATACTGGTATATATAAAATGGCAGAACACACAAAATCACAACAACCATTTATAACATTGGATTCATATGCAAATGACCATGCCCAATGATCATATTGATGGGAATAACAATTCAATGCAACAATGATATCCAGGACTCTTTAGAATTGGTATTGCAGGATGAGACGTACAAATACATGCACAATTTTGATACTTAACAATATACATGTATTATCCATTCCAGTAAACAGGTGGATGTTCTACATATGTTTATACACAAAACCGTATCATTTTAGTCCTCTTATATTATCCATTAAGTCATGGAATATTAGACTCTGTTCGTACTTCAACTTGATGAAGCCTGAAGAATTTAATCACTGTTTCAATCTTCAAAAACTGATCACAAGAAACCGATCGACTTTTCAAGCACAGGAAATCACATTAAACTGTACAAATTATCGTAGTAACGACATGAGACTTGAAGTGATATCTGAGTATGGTATGAAGGTAAGTAACATCACACATTTACACATAAAACTGCCCATGTAAACTGCATATAAGTTGCAACACATAAGCTGATACAAATATCCAATCCATCAGAGACTGGTTTCACGTCATAGACGGGTTCCCGTCATAGACTGGTTCACATCTGAGACTTGGCACACAAGCTTCCCCAGTTAAACCTGCTCGATTGTGATGTTGTATAAACGATTGTACACCTGCCTCCTTAACATTAAATAAACCATGTCCGAAATATGGATAACATTATGCTGAAATTGATGAGAACTGTATGTCCACGGAACTCCCATTCTCACAATTAACTGGCTATTCAGAAAGAAAATACCCGCACTTATATCTGTAAATATGGTGCTTTCATTAATAGTCATGTACAGTTCGGTTATCTCCGACCACTGGCGATACCATCCATCGTGGAATCGTTGTTTGTGGCACCATCTGGAAATTAAATCAACAACAATTTTTTGTTCTGCGAGAAATGTTTGTAAATCGTCATTTTAGTGCATTTTAAAACTCATTCTATATAATAAATAACTGTTGACTGTAGTGATCTCTGGCCTTTTTCTGTCCATTTTGGGAGAAAGACCCTAGATAAATTGGGAAAATTTGTGTGTTGTTATATTTGCAGATTTGGGACAATTTAATCGCTTCAACTCCAATTTTGGGAATTTTCATAGTTAAAAGAACAGGCTTTTCATATCTAAATTTTATATACGCAAGATTTCTAATCTACATATCTTATATCAACTGTCAAAAAGACACACAAAATGTCTGCTAACATTTATGGCCAGAGTTTTCAAAGTGCTTCCAGATATACCGCTCCAGTAGACAAATTTTCGTAGGTGCTTCTGATTGGGATTTTTTTTTATTGGGGAAAAACCCATATATTTGGCTTTGGGAATGGGATAGATAGTCTGGGAAACTATAGAAAAAGGCCTGGATAATAGCGTACATGTTGCACAAACGTGTTGTGCATTTCTAAATGTACTGAGAATACATAAGGTTCAGATACAACATTAACTTTCAGAGTAAAATAATATGTATAAGGAACAATAATGCATCCTTCAAGTTCTAAAGAGAATATCCATTATTAAAGATACATTTAAGAATGGGACAACTTTTTTAATTTAGAAACAGAAAAAATAAGTAACAAATTCACAGGAAAAAGTTATACAGTAAAACCTTAATAATAAGACCACCTCAATGATAAGACCACCTCAATATTAAAAACACAATATTCAAGTTCATTTTCACTGTTTTGCTCTTTATTCAACCTCAGTATAAAGACTACCTCAATAAGAAGGTCAGATTTCAAGGGTCCCCCGGGTGGTCTTATTATTGAGGTTTTGCTATAGTTGATTGGACACAGTATACATACCGGCATGGTTTTGCATAGCTGTTTGTCTCTCACGATTCTCATTCTCCACAACTTCGTTATAGATTAATTCTGAAACACGAAAAGAAATTTTCATTCAATGAGTTAATTATTTTTAGATGACAGATGACTTTTATTAAACTCTTACACCTTACGGTCCCAATAAAGGTCGAAACATTTGCATTATCCATAATATTCTCTCTCATATTGTGAAGTATACATACCCTAAAACTTAAGTATTCACATTCTAATATTGTCCAATCAAATTTCAGAAGATCCAATATGGACACAAAAACCAGTTCTTATCCTGTAAGCCGGTCGGTTTAACCTAGTGTATCTCATGTTTGTTGATTGCATCTCATTGTTGGCATCTCATTACGTGGGGCAGTTTTAAATAAGCATTTGCAAATATTTGCTGTTTTCATTTGCTGGAGAGGTTAGTGCTCAACAAAGGGCCACTCTGGAGAGTTGGGTGCTCAACAAAGGGCCACTCTGGAGAGGTTGGTGCTCAACAAAGGGCCACTCTGGAGAGTTGGGTGCTCAACAAAGGGCCACTCTGGAGAGTTGGGTGCTCAACAAAGGGCCACTCTGGAGAGGTTGGTGCTCAACAAAGGGCCATTCTGGAGAGGTGGCACTGTATATTCATATGTCTAGATATAAGTGAGCACATTACTTACCTTTCCACTGTTCTACAGTATGTTCTTTCTCATCTACAGCATGGTTATAGGCACCAGGAGCAGCCTGAAATATACCCAGAACTACACTTAATTTCTGCAAAAATATTATTGCTGCATTGTCAAACCTCTAAGGGAAAAATATAACATTCAATAAGGCTTTCTTCTCTACAAATTTCACCTGTGTCATACAAGCATCTAGTTCAGCAATGACTCCCTTCCTCAGTTAAACCAGATTCGCACCACAACATAATTACTATGAATCAGTTTGAAGTTATTAGGTTTCATTTCCCAAGATGTATAAGTTTAACACTTGAGGCATGGCGTCACATTAACAATACAAAGAGTCAAGTGTTTTCTAATACAGCTCTAGATGAACTGACATTAAGATGTTGCTATAATCAATAATGTTTCAATTTTATACCATTCTGTCACTCGATCAGGGAAACGTTTCATAAAAAATCTCTACTGAGATTGACCTCAAACTCAGATTTTCGCAATTAGATAATCTGAGTTACAGAACACATGACCAATCAACAGAACTGAACCAGCTGGTATGTATAAAACACAGATTTTCATAATTAGATAATCTGAGTTACAGATCACATGACCAATCAACAGAACTGAACCAGCTGGTATGTATAGAACACAAAAGAGCTGGCATAGTCCGAACATATTAACCTGAACTTGACCTTTATGCTTGAATATATTATACATCGATTACGCTGACTATATAATTTTCTGTGAGAGAATCGTGCATCATCGGTATTTTTCGTTGCAGTTACAGAAATCATTGCATTTGCAGATTTCTTTCATTATTTATTATTAAATGACCAAAAGTGTACATGAATATGATGAGAGCTGAAGTTAATCGGATTAGAGACGAAGATAAATTTAGATAATCAATCTACTGTGAAATTATGCTAATAGAGGTCAGGAGGATCAGTTTAATTTGTCTGAGTATTAGGTAAACTTGATTTTAACCAATGGTAAGGCTGTAAATGCCTCTTTATCTTTCCATAAAAAAAACGTATCTGACTTGAGAATAATCTCAAGTTTTTTGAGACCGCACCAAGAACTCACATTTCTGAAGAAAATCATCTTATTGAGATTATCATTCAATTACAGCAGTAGATGCAATCATTCAATACATATTAACAAGTAAAAGTTTATAGTCAACATGTCTACTGCATTTCACCGTATCTGTTTATGAGAAAATATCCAATAGTTATTTATTTCCTGCTTAATAATTTAAATGAATTGATTCAAACAGCATGGAATGACATTAGAATGAATTTAAACCTCAGACGATAAATCACAATTTAAACAGATCTGACATGATATAAAACTAAGAAGAGACATATTTATGCAACATTTTCATGAATTTCTTTCAGTTATTTTTGAATTTCATTGATCAATATTTTCAATAAGGAAGATGAAGAGAGGAAGAAATTCCCTCGATTATCAAAATGAGAAAGTCGGAGATGAACAAAGATCAAATCCAAAAATCCATACCATATTCATCATCTCAAATTATGGAAAAAAAATCAATTGACTATCAAAGATCTGCGACTTACAATGCAGTATTCAAGAAGGTATAGCCAGTAAAAGGTCAAAATCTGGCATCCAGACAAAAATTACGGATGAATTATGATAAATAAGAATTGTGCTCCTCAAACAAAAGGTTTACAGTACACTGGTATTTGTCTTGGATCAGTTGAAAAAATGCCATTTTTGCAGAAAATTCTGTAAAACAACCACAACGTAAGATATGGTAAAGTAACATCGAGCAGTTTTATTTCCAAGTTTTTGTTCCATTAAGAAACATCTTATACCCAAGATGTAAAGAAATTACCTCATAAGGTAACAAACATTCCTCTTTCTCAATTTCAATCAGCAATAGTCCATTGATTTTTTTCAATTAATAAAACATCCCAAAACATTATTACCAGCAGATCAAACAACACAGTGTCTGATTGATACCACAGGGAATGGCCAGACACCTTTCACACATGATTGAATGCTACGACACTTGAAAAGCACAAATTATCTCCCAAATGAGAATCCAAACAAACCAATGCAGCCCTTTTGTATGGCAAATTCAGGGCCAATATTGGGCCCCATTCCCCAAAGAAACAAGAGGGCCATGGTGGCCCTATATCGCTCACCTGAGTACATTGCCATGTTGGCCTCAAGAGATTCCAAGAGGATATTCAATAATTTGACCTTGTGACCTACTTTTTGACCCAACATGATCAAGTACCACACTGGACTTGCCGAAAATGCAGCCTCACAAGAATCCATTTGATCAAGTGACCTAGATTTTTACCTCAGATGACCCAGTTTCAATCTTGACCTTGATTTTATTAAGGCAAACATTTTGATTAAAAGCCTCTTGTAGATAAAGTAAAAAGTGTAACCTCTGGAGTGTTAACAAGGTTTTACTATAATTGGACATAGTGACCTACTTTTTGCCCCAGATCAACCAGTTTAGAACTTGGCCTAGGTTTCATTGAGACAAACATTCTGAACATGTCTCATGTAAATCTAGCAAAAAATGTGACCTATGGAGTGTTAACAATATTGTACTATAATTTGACCTAGTGACCTAGTTTTTGACCCCAGATGACCCAGTTTCGAACTTGGCCTATATTCTCAGGTGAGCTATGAAGTATATGTTTTTCCACTACTTAGAATGAAGATTCCCATTCAGTAATTTTTTATAAAGTTTTAGCCTTATAAATACCCAAATTTGGTGATTCGTGATATCAAAAGGACCCACCATACTTCCCCTAAAACTGAAGAAAATGGCTGTACGGGTATTTTCTATCATACACATTTCACTTACCCCATTCACTTCCGACTCATCATACCACACGTTTATATATGGATGCATCAATGCTTCATCCACGGATATTCTTTTATCAGGATCTACCACAAGCATTTTAGACAGCAAGTCTCTAGAAAATGTTGACCTTAAACCTTGATGTTCGGTACTGTCTGGTGGAAACAGAACATCGGGAAACAGTTTTTCGAAATTGTAACCAGCGTATTTTGGTCTATTTTCCACATAATTTCTAACTGTTGGTTGTAATCGTTTCATAAACTCTTGTGATGGAGTGCCTAGCTGCTCTATAATCTTATTCCACTGATCAATATCTGTTGTATGGGTTAAAGAATATATATTCTTCAGTTATATAACCATTCTTATTACTGGTAATACCACAAACACAACCCACTGACTAGACTGAATATCGATTTTTGCACTTAATACGAGGACCCCTTGTAGATATAAATTGAGAATCAGTCTCGGACGCTTAAAACCATTTATATCACTGAAATTGAGTGGGAAAAAAATCTGCCAATCTTTTTTGCCAAATTCACAAGACTTTCACAAATGGCTACATTGGCGAAGGCAGCGGAAGCCATACAGTATACCATGTTATGGTGGTACAGTGCACTCTTGTTGGCTCAAACACGGCAGGACTGATGAATTTGGTTTGAGTAAATAGTTTTCTAGTCAATGAGAGTCCACTGTATTTTAACAAATACAAATCATTATTTTTCTATACAAATGCACTATATTACCAAGTATATGACACTGCAGATCTGTCGACATTTAATAAACAGATCAAACATAGACAGACTGAACACTACAATAACTTGAATAAGCCATAAAAAATAAGTATATATTGTCTATATTCATACATATGTGAGTAATAAAATTATATTCCCAACAACAGACATAATATACCTCACCATTTGTTCTCTACAATACCAGGGTAAAATCTCAACAATTTGATAGTACTACTAGTAATCAATAGAGTTGTATGTATGTATGTTACGATAAAGGATACGATCGCTACCAGGAAACATAACTCCTCCACGTATTAATTCTGCCATAATACATCCTACTGACCAGATATCAACTGAAAGAACAAATATCACACTGAATTATTACACATCAAGAATGAAAAGTTAATCAGATGAGCAGACAATAAATAGTGATATACAAGTACTTGAATTTATAAGTTTGTTGAACAATTTGAGGGTTCGGTGCAAGATTATCGTAACTCCTTTATAATTACATAGGAGTTACGATAGTCTTGCGTTGAATCCGCGAATTACTGACAATATTCAGAGCATATGTGACAAACTCAACAATGCCATACATTGAATTCTTGGTACATTGTACGTGAAATATGTAGTAAGAAAAACATGCCAAGAAAACTCCATATACAGTAAAACCTCAATGATAAGACCTTCCTTAGAACCTTCTTAATAAGGTTGAATTTAGAGCAAAACAGTGAGACTTGAAAATTGTGAGGTGGTCTGATTATTGAGGTGGTTATACTGTATAATATAAATGTATTCGAAATCAAGAGCAGAACAGCTTCTCCAACTGACATGCATCTCAGGACATGGTTTCTAGATATTGGGACAAGGCCAAAGCCCAGTCAAGCTGGGAAATAGAAAACGTTTGGGATGATATATGAACTTTTATCAGAAATAAAATAGACATTTTGCAAATAAATCAAATACATTTGAAGAGATTTACAGAAGGGCTTGATACCAAACGTTTAAAATGAACTAAACAAAACGTATTTCAATATTAAAGCAATATATCTTATTTTCCAAAGTTAAAATTATGACCTTTTTTGAACACAATCCAGAAAACATATGCCCAATTGGAAAAAGCGCTTTTACAGGTTCAGGGTTATCCTTGGATTTACTGCTAGGGGTCCTTGGACCCTCGTGTTTGACAAATTGGGGGTCCTACGTAAATGTGTAGGGTCCCAGATATGCAGTTTATACTTGACAAAAGTTTATTTAAGGGGTCCCAGGGATGCACAGCAAGTGGAAAATGGGAGTCCCTAGAAAGAAAAGGGAGTCAGGGACTCAAGATTTCCGTGTCAGGGAAATCCCTGCAGGTTTTTATGTAGGAAGAAAGAGAACACAATCTCGTCAGCTACGTAAGTTACAAGTCAGCGAATATGTCAGTAAATAATATGTATATGTTATTATGATACGCTGTCTGGATGATAACATAGGTGTTAACTGACGCATGTTACATATAGAATTTAACAGAAGAGATAGAACAAATCTATAACATCTTCTATGAAACACAGAACAGACATAAATTATGTGTATTTGCGTTTATTTATCATCCCCACCAGTTTTTCATATGGGTGACGCCTCCGGAAGAATGTTAGTTATTTTAGATTTTTGGTGGATAGTGCATGGTACTGAAGATGTCCAGTTCAAGAAGCACCCCTTTTTTTACGTGCCCGATGTAAAGCAACGAACACGGGACCCCAGTGTTTTCGAAGTCTCGTCCGAAAGACTGTTAGTGGTGGAGCAGGGTATCGAACCTGTGACCCCTGGATTACTAGTCCAGTGCTTTACCACTGGACCATGGATCCGCTACAAGATATAATCAGCTTACCATTCTCCTTATATCCCATGCCAAGTATGACCTCTGGTGCCCGGTAATAACGTGTTACTACGTAAGGTGTCATCATAAACCCAGTACCAGCAGTCCTGGCTAAACCAAAGTCCAATATCTTTAGTGTACAGTCAGACTTAACCACTATGTTAGACGGCTTCAAATCCTGAAATATCAGAAACATTTATAATATTTGTATAATTTATTTCATGGTATATGCAGTTTCTCAATGTGATATATTAGTCTGTAACTTTTCAAAAGTCATTCTATCATGATACCTGGGGTGTTATTCACAAACATTTTAAGACTGACACTCAGACCTGAGACTATTGCAAAAGTTGAACTTATCAGACTTTCCTTCTCATTATCTAAATGGATGAAATTGTCAGTCTAATTCTTGTTACACACTTTACTCCTTTGCCAGGTTTTATCAAATTCTGTGCTATTTTAACAACTCAGGAGCAAAATAAACATTTAACATTTTTAAGTCTATGTCTGAGTTTCAGTCTTGAAATGTTTGTGAATAAGGCCCCTGGACTTTTATCATAGAATGATATTTAAAGTCAGTTTTACTGTTATAAACACGAGCATGAGATGTCATCAGTATGTGAACAATTCTTAAGACCGAGAGTCCTCGACGGGACATACCAGACTCTTGAAGGTGAAAGACGTCATCAGTCTTAACATTGGAGTATGCTTAATTCTAAAACCTTGAATAGTTTAAATGTTTCAGAAGGATGGACAAAATAACTCATGGTGTGATAAATATGACTTCAGATAAGAGCCTAAGACTATTTGAGCTTGAAGTTATATAACATGTAGGGTAAAGATGTATTTACCCTGTGTATAATGCCAGCTGAATGTAAGTGTTTGATTCCACATAACATCTGGTATAAGAGATATGACATCCTCTCATGATCTAGGTCCATTTGTATGACTTGACATAAATTTGCGTCCATAAGTTCCATGACTAGATACCTGTAACAAAACAATACAAGTGTAAGATAGAGCCAGTTGTTTTTTAATACAGACCTTGGTCTAGTTTCACAATCATCAAACCAGCTTTGTAATTCAAATTTGAAAATTAAACACAAATCTATTTTTATACAATTTTTGTTATTACTTTATGATGTCAACTGAAAAAAAGGAGGCAAAGACATGTACATACATCAAAATCATCATTCTCCAATCTCAGCCCCTTTTTATGGCAAATTTGGGGCCGATATTGGGCCCCATTCCCCAAAGAAAAAAGTTTTCCCCCTACTTAGAAAGAAAATTCCCCTTCTGTAAAATTATTTAAAATTTTAGCCTTTTAAATACCCAAAGTTGGTGATTCATGAAGCAATTTCCCCAATCAAAAGGATCCGCCATACTTCCCCTAAAACTGAAAATGGCTGAATCTTTGTTCTACTAAAACAATGGAGTATCATCAGTAATTCAAAACTTATGATTGTAATTTAAAAACTGGATTAGCATCGTAAACCAGGCCCCACAGAAAGTTAAGGCGCTTAAAGTACAATAGTTGCTTTCTTTTTAATTGAGTCGATGGCACACATTATACTAGTACAGAAGACATATAGTATCACACTGGTGTACATAATGTAACATGAATTATGTTCCATCTTAAAGCAGTGGTGTCTCTTTTCACTGCTTGATGACATTATAATACAATACCCACACCCTTACAAACATAAAATGCATGAAAGAACACTGTATACTAAATATTTAAACAACAATGCTGTTCATGCACTCATACAAAGTGCACAATTTTATGCAAGAATAAAACACAATAAACCAATGTAATGGATTCTCAATTTATGTCTTTTATACCAAAATATTTTCCATTTTCAATCTAGGCAACTAAAAGCGGTTTGTATGAATAATAATGATTAAGAAACAGAGATATGAAAGCTATTTTACACTGGTGAGAATACTCAGTGATGAAAAAACTACACGAAATCAAGGAAAGTTAGTGGATGCTAAGAATAATACAATAAAATCACCATTTAGACCATTTCTGATCATACATTTTACTTTTATTCTATTAAATACTGAATCAGAGGCAATTATCTACAGGCATGAGAGTCAAACAGTCTAGAATGGTTAAGACGAAGAAGATTTATTTAATGTATGGACTTATTTTATCTTCTAGTACTATCCTTTATGTACTGAGCACCAACTAACCGAGCTTTCAGTACATTGGTCACACCTTTGTTATGACACAGCCAGGGTCTATCCCGAGTCCTCCCACACTCAAAGCTAACACACAATAGAGCTATTGACGTGGTGGTAAACAGGGAGAGTCTAACCTTATGGCACCTTACATTCATTAAGTCTTTTTATTTCCTATAATTGGAGGACATTTCTAGACAATGAATACTTCCCACATCTACAGTATTTAACTCCCTTGTTCTTAATCATTCCCCCATTTTGATAGGCAAAACTGATAAGTACTTATAGGAGTAATTCCCAAATATGTGATAATTGAGAAAAAAACAAAAGAATTTGCATGTGACAATCGCTTTTTCTACAACATTCTGAGCCATCTGCCTACATGAGCAAATGAATAAGTTATTTTTTTATCATATCTGATTATTTAATCATCATTTACATAATATTCCCTATAACCTTCTATGGAAATTTGCCTATCAATATAGTTGACTATTCAGAACAAGGGAGGTAATTATTGTAAATGTGGGAACTATCTATACTAGAATAAATGGCTTTCTTTTCAAATTAATTGCTAAATTTAAATTGAACTAGGTTTGGCTAAAGGCCTCAATAACCCACTTTTAATTTAACTAACTTATTACAGTGATAAGTGTCATGTGTAACAGGAACATTGAACAACTTACACATCTTGGAATTCTTCCTGAGATCTCTGTGGTGTGAAAGCATTCAACAGGCCTATGATCTGGAACAGAAGAAAGCAATCATACAATACTATTACTAGTGTACGTATACTTTACATAGAAAGGCCAGCTTGTATTTACTGTGAAAATTGGAAGTCCCCTTTGATAAACCATCTTTTAAGTTTGTTCTTGTCCTATGGCTGCATCCCTTTGTTTCATGGGACTCTAGAAAGTGCAATGGGGGAGTAATTTAGGTGTTAAATTTTGAAACAGTAAGTGTGTTGCATCCCTGGGACAAATATCACATTCTATACTTACATTAAGCACAAAGTCAAAAACGTATTGATAGATCATCAATATATTAGAAACGACATATCAATACAGATTTTCCAATCAATAAGACCCCTACTGAACACAAAAAAAATACAATTAATGTAATTTCAGAATACAAGTACAAGTATTTATTCCTATCAGCAGAAACAAAACATTGTTAAAAACATAGTAAATATGTAAGTAAATGGAATTCACATACATGTATATACACGGAGAAGGAAAAGACGAAGTACTGAAATCCTATTCAAGTATTGTATAAAAATCTACTCTAGATGATAACTTTCAGCATTGAAGCATGTTTTTCATGATCATCTTAATACAGCTAAGATGACACAGATGTGATAAAGAGAGAAATTGGATTTTTTTCTGATTTTTTTATCATTTGAATGACAAAGAGAGAGGAGAACAAAGCGTTTCAAGAATACCTAGGCTATATAATTCTTTCATATATGACAGTTATTGTTTACACTTCAGTAACATTGTGCTAATGTATTGCAATATTGCCATGTCTATTGTTGTATATTTATGAATGATCTCATCAAATTATGTTGTTTTTTTCCTTCAGGTAAATATATGTATTTACTTGTCTGTATATCTGTACCCACCTATTATCAATGTGTGTGCTACATAATGTTGTAAACATGTATACAATAAAACCTCACATAAAGACCACCTCAATAATAAAACCACTAAGAACACAATTTTCAAGTCCATTTCCACTGTTTTACTCCATATTCAACCTCAATATTAAGACCACCTCAATATTAAGACCAGTTTTCAAGGATCCAAGGGTGGTCTTATTATTGAGGTTTTACTGTATATCATAGAGGGTCACAGGGAAGACTGTGCTTGCCTTACTGTGTTCCCTCTTTAAAAAAGTTGTTATAATTATTATTATTAACATTTATTCTTGTAGAGTTTACAGTACAATCAGATCAAAGCACTGAACGGTGTACGTATATAACACTAGAGATTTCAAAGCAGACAAATAAGTAAATATAATATGCAGTTACACTGCTCTTAAACTGTCAACAAATGAATATATATGTGTCTAGAGTTTCCAAACAAGCCTTCAATTAGATGTTCCTAAACAACATATGAAACAGTTATGGGCTATAATAGGACACAGTACAATATTGATTCCTTGATAAAGACGAACATTTGTTCAGTTGTATGAATAATTGCTTTCACAATGTTTATTCATAACAAATATATGCGCCAGCATGCAACACATGCAGGTGATTTTTATCAGATTACATTTATTGAAATCTAACTATGATTACCCACAGGAGATTGTCACGAGTTCTTTCCCTTTATCCCTCATCTAGAGTTCTCTCCCTTTGCCCCTTCTATATATGTATATATTCTACCAAATATTAATATATATATTATAATACATAAAAATATATATATAGAGAGGGGGGGCAAAGGGAGATAATTCTAGACGGGAAATAAAGGGAAAGAACTCGTGACAATCTCCTGTGTGATTACCAGTATCTAAATATTTACATTTTTCAAACCCATAGTATGATAATCATATCACATGTTTTGTAAATAATTATACAAACATACTTACATTTTTGTGGTTGACTAATTTCATAAGGACGAACTCTCTGTATGCTCTTTTTGCATGTGTCACATTTTGGAATGGTCGACTCAACTTTTTAATTGCTACATTGGTTTCTGAGACATTGTCATAGGCAGCACTGAAAACATAAATAAGCAATCAACAATACATGTACACGGTACCTGTAACATGTACATCATTGTGACACAACACATGGGTGTCACTAACTCTTAATACAGTAGCAGAGAAATCAGCGAAATGTAGACGGGCATCTGGGGTAACTCCCCTTAATTATGATCATTCATACAAGAAAAGTAGTCAGGTGATGATGCTTACGTTACTGAGCACTTTACCTGACTCTCAGCTGTTGCTGACACCTCGCAAGACAGAATAAAAAGCATCGCAGGAGTGTAGGACTGGGAAGTGTATCAATGGCAGGTCCCGGTTTTGGGCTAAGGGGGGATGGGGGGATACCTTTTTGTCGTTTTTGGTTTTACTAATTAAAGCCTTATAAAACAGCAATGACTGTGTTTTATTCTTTGTTTATAAACATCATTATTAAAGTGTATAGTGCTTTATAATAAATCGGTATCGCTTACAGTAGTTGACTATCTTATAATCAAAGATCTCTATATATTTTCATATTTATGCTCAGAGACATAAATATAAAATTATATGCACAGCTGGTGAATGTTACCCTATTAATGTATGATGTGTTCAATAAATATCACGATCTGATGTAGTATCTTCCTTGTCAGCATAAGCAGGTAGGAAAATAATTTATAGTTACATAACCAAAAATATTTTTGATTGTCAAAGAAGTAAAATCCACACTTGAGTCTTGATAACAAAGAACAGATTTAGTAGACAAGCAAATTGATCATGTGTTACACTATACATTAAAAAAATTATGTTTTCAAAGCTTATCAGTCAATTACGAAGAAAATTTGTTTTTTAAAGGGGTTCCGTATGACCCTGGAGTTGACCCTTTGAATTTCCAAAAAGCCAAATTTTGACCCTTAGGATTACAGCTGAAGGGTCAATTTTTCTCCAAATTATAGGTAATTTGTCTATAAAATACTGGTTGTAAATTCTGGTCAAATTTATCAAAATGACACTTGAGATTCAGCACCAAGTAGAACCCCTGTTGATTTGTACAACAGGTTTATGTATTGAAACAGAAACATGGTATTGATAACCACAGAAAAAAAAAAACAAGTTGATGCTGTTTATTATTACATTTATAGAATCCATAACATGTAACAGTTTCTTATAAATTTTCCTCAGTTCAGACACAACAAAACTCAAAATTTTCCAGATGATTCCAATGAAAATGGGAAATTTTCACTCCTGTCATATGTAATACATGTTTCTTAGACTTCATACAATCTATGTTAGAATATTCACATAGAAATGTATATCTGTCATGCAAGCATGTTCCCCAGAGATCTAGCATTATACTGCTAGCACTGTTACAACATTTCTCTGATTCTCAGTCAATCTAGATGTTTTGACATCTAATATTCATAAAATATGTGAAAAAATGATTTTCAAAAATTGTGAAATCAAATATTTTAATACAAATTAACAGTATCCTCAGCCAAGGCAATGAGTTTCTTTGAAAAGTTGTTTTTCCATACATGTTGATGTAAACAACCTGGATATTTATACTTATCATCCACGATTCCATCAAGGAAAATAAATATGAAAACAAAATATCTCAGGCGACTACACTGCATAAGTATTAATATATTCATGCTGATAAATCATAATATTTATACATAAATGGGAAGTTTTCCTTTTGTTCCTTATACATGCATTCAGAAATCAACACGGAAGATAAATATAACAGGTATACAAAATTCATAAACTGATATTTTCCAACAAGGGAGAGTCAAAATGATAGAACTACAGTCAGACCTTGTATATTCAACAACCTTCTGTCCAATTGTAACTTGGTATCATTCAAAAATATATCAGCTCCTGATATATCTTCTTAGGAACAGCGAAATGAAATGGGCTATCCGAAACAATTTAAATTTTAATCATGAATGTACTATTCAAATTAAAATTTCGGACCTGATGAATTTGAATGAATGAAATACGCCTGTCGGTGATTCAACAATGTTGAACACATTTAATTAATGGACAGTCAAAAATAATTACTTAAATAAGACAAAACACACATGGATATAGCACTATTTTTGTTGTTTTATTTACCCAAAGAGAACCGTGACCCAAAAGCAGGACAAAAACAAGACAATAATACAATTACTAGTTTACCAGGCACAGTCAGACAGTTTTATTTCCAGTCAATAAATACAAACATACATGTATATAACCGTGTAGTGTTAAACAACCACCAAGTGAAAAGATATTTTCCAAGTTTATCGGAATTCAGACATTGAATGTACGCATCAGTTTGTACGATAATTCTTCTGTAGTTTTCGTCTTTTTCTTATTAGCATAACAAGATTCTTACCACCGCCGAACCAGTCTAAGTGATTATTGGATATCGTTATTGGACATCTACAACCTGACTCCTCCCTATATATGTGTCAGTGCGGCATTATAATAGCATGAATGGCGGTTAATAACCTGCTGCGAATGACTCAAACTAATTCATACGTTTTTACTGTGCCTGAGTGACACTATTTAATGGCAGAAATTCCTGGATCAATACATGAGTAACGGCTAAAAGATGGCATGACACAGAAACAAGGTGGAACAATGCTCAACAACAATCCAATACGTCACTACATGTAGTAATCAGATTATAATGGATGACTCGCAGTGACCAAGATCATCACAGTATAAGTGTGTGTATAAGTGTCATCACTTATCATACTCAATTTTTGAACAGTAATAAGTACGGTGTCAATTCAATGATCAGTCAATTACAATGAAAATGAATAAACCTAATTTTAATACATCTACTGCTTAAGAATGCCTTAATTTATATCTTTCAATTGTCTGGATCTAGATTTAATAACATTGCTCTGCCCAAAATCATTTATCATCCCTCTGTAAGGAAGTAAATTCCTTAAGAGACTCCAATGTTCTTATTGTTACACGACAGAGTAACTAGTTCTATTTTCAAGCAGTTATCAGGAAACACACAACAAGAACATCCATCAAGTCAGAATTCCCTGCTAGACTCTCAATGTATCACTTTGGAAAGAGATAGACATAGCGCATCCCCTCAAAACAATAAGGGGCTCCATTTGACCCTGGAATTGACCCTTTGAGTTTGACCCCTCAAATTTAAAGGCCACATTTTGACCCTCAGGAATCTGGCTGAAGGGTAAATTTTTCTCTAAATTATTGAAAATTTGGCTATAAAATACATTAAAAATTATCAAAATGACCCTTGAGTTTCAGCATCAAGTGGATCCCCTGAACAATCCTCTGTTCAACAACAATACATGTTGTACATGTTCCTGAAGTGAAAGTTACTAACCATCGAACCTCTCTTAAGCAACAACCTCTCAACAACAGCCAAAATTAGCAACTCCCAAAGTGTGTTCCTCTGGAGAGGTAGCAGTGAAGATGTTTTACTATTAAAACCATTTGTATCATGCTGTCCACAGCTGTACATACAGAAACATATAATTGCATACATCAACATGCGATCAATACTGGTCAGTGCTACTGACTGCAATGTGCAAACAGCTTAACTTCACAATGTTATCTTAACAACTTGCTGGTATTCTCCATTCAAATGTCAAGTTGTAATATTACAGACATCATTAAGACACCTACTTATACAATACCAGACAGATATCATCTACAAAACCTGTAATTCCTTGAGCATCTGTCCATTTATAAACTATCGATTTACCACAAATGATCAACAAAAATGCAACACTATTTTTATCCTTCATGAATATTTTAACCGACAAAAGGAACATTAGTTCTATACATGCAATACTAACATCAAGTGACATTCTTCCAAACAGTTTTTTGTCCTACATCAGAGTTCAGACATACAGTGGCTGATTCTGACAGTCAAACTTAGATACCTCTCTGCACTCAACACTCAGAATGTCAACTTTTACACAGAATACAATGCTTAATTCTTTAAATATCTTAGATATTTGAGTGTGAATCTAAACTGAATTGTAAGAAATTAGTGTCAAGTATAAAACTATAGCTAGGGGTCCTTGGACCCTCGTGTTTGAGTCTTTGACAAATTGGGGGTCCTTTGTAAATTTGTAGGGTCCCAGATATGCAGTTTATACTGACAAAGGTTATATTACAGGTCCAAGTGATGCACAGTACGTGAAAAATGGGAGTCCCTAGAAAGAAAGGGATTCAAGAGACTCTTGATTTCTGCGTCAGGGAAATCCCTGAAAGATAATAATCAAGTCTTATCCTCAAATCTTTCCACTCAAATTTCACAGAAAATTGACAGAACTAAATACTAATATCTATCTGTACTGTACAGTATACACTCATATCTTCAAACTAAGATGAGTGATGAGTATTGGGTTATATTTATAATTCCATGCCCAGGCCGGACAGGCAACACTACTATACATTGAAGTATAGTTCAGAGCAAAAATACAACATCAGTGTCTGACATCAATGAATCTTTTTGTAAGAAGTCACAAATTATATCCAGTGTAAAATATTCAAAATATATATGGAGTTTATCTTTTTAGTGGCTTCAGAAATTAAACATGTTACCTGGCAATAGAGTTCACACAATAGACATATAATATGAACATTAATTTGATTCCTTGTTTTCAATAATTTGCCATAATAGTTTAATATGATTTTTTAAATAAAAAAGAAAATATACATGATTATTAGATAATTATAATGTCAAAAGAAGGCATTTTCATGAACTGTATTTTCTTAAGTCTCAGCAAGCATGCAATTATTTTGTACAAATACACAAAAATACACAACACTGAACCAATGTGTTAACGCGTTATAAGTTCAGATTGATCATTTCATCAAATACGAAAATTCTTGTAAATAAATCAAACGCATGTACAAGGAACGTAATGAGAAAACCTATGTTAGAATCATTTCCAGGAATTCATTTAAAACAGCAGCATTTCATGCAACCACAAATGAGAATGAATGAAGAAGCTAACAGAAAACAGACCAAGCAGTTTAAATTCTAAATCAATACTTTTCATTTCAATGAGATGCCCAGATACGGCATTGGAAGTAAATAATTTTTAAGCAGTCATTGATTGGAGGAAGGTAACACTCCATGCAGTTTGTATTTGCTTCAGGTTCACAGGGATTTCCCTGACGCAGAAATCTAGAGTCCCTGACTCCCTTTTCTTTCAAGGGACTCCCATTTTTAACCTTCCCTGGGACCACTAGAATAAACTTTTGTCAAGTATAAACTGCATATCTGGGACCCTACAAATTTACTAAGGACCCCCAATTTATCAAACATGAGGGTCCAAGGACCCCTAGCTGAAAAATCCTAGGGAAAACCCTGGGTTCACCATCATCAAATATATATATAGCTCACAGAACTCTGCTTAAATATTAAGGGTTGTTACTAACTTTTCAATTAGCAGGACAATCATCAGTTTTAAAAGTAGGCAGTGGTCTGGGGTACTTCCCTTAATTATGATCACTCATACAAGGAGAGTAGCCAGGTGATGATGCTTAAGTTACTGGGTAATTTTACTGACTCCCTTTTTTCCTTATAATGTTAGTTGGGTCCGGTAAAGGAACCCATTCCCAATCGAAAATAGAACATTTTTTAACCAATCCAAACTGCACAAATTCTTGAAATCAGCAAGGGCTTAGAAATGGAAATTCAGCATTGATTTAATATTATAAGTCTGCAAGGTCTCCCCACAGAACAACTTGATAAGCAAAACCAGTAGGAAGTAAATCTTTTTCATACATAAGGTCAATGATTCTTTTTTACAGTTTTTTACTGCCTGCGCCATTTCAATTGGGAAAATATGCGCGATAAGTCCCAAATTTGGGAAAATAAGAGCATGTTTTTTGACTACTTATAAATGTTTCAATTTCCTGTTTTTGCTATTTGTATTATTACTTTTCCCTCTTTTACCTCAAAGTGCTCATTTCAGGATGGCAAAAAAGTCAGTGAAGCATTTGTTTTACTTTTTGAGGGAAAATGGAGGCTTTTTTGCTAGGGGAAACAGCCGAAATTCGACAGTAAAATTGAACAAACAAAATCAGTGAAGGTAGAGACAAAGCCTGGTATTGGGGCTTCACAAGGGTACAATGATAAACATACATTATTCTGTGACCAGGGAAAACTTTAACAAATGACAAGAGATCTGTTATATCCATGTGATATTTTGCAAATTTCACTGTGACAATATTGGTATGATCAGTAACAACATAATTTGTCCTTGGAGAATCAAGCAAATGTTGACGAGTAAAAAAATTAAAATTAAAGAGCAGAAGCTGACATTCACTAGATCCTAATTGAAACAAAATCAACACTCGGTGCTCCCGGAATAACAATATTTCAGATTAACTGTAACACATTTTACACAATATAGTAGACAGGGTTTTCCCTAGGATTTTTCAGCCCAGGTTCCTTGGACCCCAATGTTTGCTAAATTAGGGATCCTTGGTAAATTTGTAGGGTCCCAGATATGCAGTTTAGTCTCTAGAAAGAAAAGGGAGTCAGGGACCCAAGATTTCTGCGTCAGGGAAATCCCTGAGTACATAAAATGAAGGTAGAAAAGTTTACAAGATTTAAGATGTTTCTTACTCAGTCATGAACATTTTACACCAAAAATATGATAGATACAACACAAATTGTTCACATATTATACAAAAGAAAGTTTCCTGACCTTCTAAATTCTAATTTACTATAAATTTACAATGTTGACAAGTCTGACAAAACTGCTATTAAAACGTTGCGTTGCTATAAATATAGAACAAATCAAGGCTAGACCAATCAGAAACAATTAAAATACAGACAGTCACACAAAAATAAATATCGACATTTCACTATTGGCATACAAGTATGAAATCAAGCTGACAAGGACGAAGTTTACATAAAATCAAATCATAGGTATACTCGAACAAGGAAAAACTTCCCAAGTCTCAGCACATACCAGTACATCATGACATAGTGTTAAATGAAGTGATTTAGTTCTTTCAATCATTTAGGCAACAGGGATTTCCCAGATGCAGGTTTTCTGCATCACTGAAGCAATTTTTTTACATAGGACTCGCATATACAACTGACTGTGCATCCTGATGACCCACAAAAATAATTGCAGGATCCGCATTCTACATTCCAATGCTGTATATATATCAGGGGCGTAGCTAGCCCTCTATTCATGTGGATTCATAATTGTGTTGGGGTGGTGAGGGGCATGTCCCCGGAAAATTTTGAAGACAATGGTGCATTCTGGGCGTTCTGAGGTGCTTTATTTAGTACTGGAAACGGACAGTTTTATATGAGCATGTAGACTAGTCAAGTACGCATACTGCAACTTTGGCTGAATTGTTTAAATTTTTTTGGTCAGAATCATGTGGATTCAGCCGCATACTCGGGTATAGGCAGCTACGCGCCTGTATATTATATTCATTGTGCTTTAATATTCCTGTTCTTTTCTATTTACCACTGTCATTCTGATGCTTGCATTATTGATATATGACAACATTTAATGCGCCCAGTGACTGATCTTCATTTTTCATTAATGTGTTGAACTCTAAAAAAATTATCAGGGACTTTCAAAATGGCCGAGTTCGGGTACTGGGACACCTATTTGAGAAGTTTGAGGGAAAACCCTGGGCAAATAAGCTGAATACATCAAAACTGGGAATTGGTTCCAAGATCATGATCGATCATTGGTTTGGAAAAACCCATCAATCATCGCTTATTTATTGGTTATCACCACTCAGCAAATACTGCGTAGCACCATGTTTAATATTGCACTTCTTTAATAATTTAAGGGACATTAACCCTGTGTATATATTAATTACTTCAACTTGGGCTATATTAAGATTTGCATTAGTACTTAGCCCATGTGCCAGTTTTAGGAAGCCAAAGTGCTTCCACACAAGGCTGCAAGCATTTTCCCTCAGCTACAGGAATTTATTTCAACATCAGTCGCCATATAAGACATTGAGATGAACAAGTAATGTTAGGTCACATATTACTGGTCCGATATTAGAATTCAGTCAATCATGTTGCATGTTATATGTTATGGACAGTAGTGGAACATAACAGAAAGAAACTACGGAATGCAAATGAAATAGACGGAAACTTAATTAATCTTGTTAAATTAGATCAATTACTGCGAGGGTCGAACCGACCAATCGTCATCCAACTCAGCTAATCAGAACAACACCAATCAAACACATTGATCATTGGCTATTCTGGTAAAACTTTCTTCAAGGGAGAATAATAATTATCAGTTTTATTAATACTAATAATGACAGCAATAGTGCATCCAGGGGAGGGGGTGCATCCAGTGAGCAACCCCTAAAATTTTCCAACCTGTATGTTTGAACATGTAAAGAGATCTTTAAGTTTAATTACAAGATTTTCCAATAAGAAATTCAGAATTATTGTACATGTAGCTTTATAATTTATGTTATTGCCATTTTATAAGGCTTGAAAAAAAGATGACCAAACAGTTACGCCCCTCCCTCCTAACCCCACATCCTGGATCCACCCCTAGGCAATACATAATTACATGATCAACTTACCAAACAATTCCCTGAGCACCAGATCCTATAGGTCTTAAATGCTGATATCTCTTAAGAATGGTAAATGAAGAATCTCCAACTTCTACTGTCACATACTGTGACGAATGATTAGGGTTGTTACTCATTCTGAAGGTATTCAGATGATTCGATAGCGCTGAAACATTTACTGTACCATCGCGGAAGCGTTGACAAAATGCAATACCAAGACCAACCCCTGACTTTTTATGTGCACTTTATAAAAGGAGTAAGCTCATAAACAATGACACCTGAAAATATAGAAACATAAACATAGTAAGTAAGCGTCTAGAACATAACAAGAAGATATTGAATCTATGAGATTCTCACACAATGATCAGGATATGACACCAAAACGTCTGGTCATCATCAGTTAAGTTATATTTGTAAAAATTGCTATGCAGACTTACACTGATAAGGCAGGGGCAGAGACAACACACATAAATTCAGCAGTAGACATGACCAGACAAAAAACCTTTAATCATGCGACAGATAAAGCTGAGTTATTTCATCAGAATTCTTCCATATTGCAGGATTTGTACAACCTGTGTAAATACGATACATATAGCCGACATATAATTTATAAATTATTTTTTCCAGAGATTCACGAGTACTTATTTCCATAACACATTCTTGACACTAAAAATTCAACTGGGATTTACCTGACGCAAAAATCTTGAGTCTCCCATTTTTAACTTACTGTGCATCCCTGAGACCCCTAAAATAAACTTATGACGTTATGTCAAGTATAAACTGCATATCTGGGACTCTACAAATTTACCAAGGACCCCCAATTTTTCAAACATGAGGGTCCAAGGACCTGTAGCTGAAAAATCCTAGGGAAGACCCTGATTCAATATTTGCTGTCGTGCTAAATTTTCTCACTACAATGTAGTTCATAGATAATAAGTTTGAAGAGGCATGACATTTTTTCTCTCTTCTCTGACGGCTTTATGGTACCTGTGGTTTCAAATCAAACCACCAAAATATTTTAGATATTGATGCGTTTCAGAAGCAGTAAACCCGATTTATACATTAAAATGAAAATAGGGATTTTGACGAATCATGACAGGGGTTGTTCTTATTTATTGTTTTGGTTACAAGCAGAATAGGTTTCCTTGTGATATAACATGTATGTAATATTTCATTAATCATAGAGCAGCAAAAAACATTTAGAAATACCAATTAAATGCTGGCTACTCTTCTCATGGAGAGTCAGACATAAATGTAATGAAATCAAAATAAAATTAAAATGGCCAGCTTATCTTTTTTAACCCAAACACATCACTATCATTTAGCAACTGGGACAAAAACGTTGCTTTTAGGTTTGAGCTATACTTGGTAAAATCTTTGCAAGCAATTGTAAAAATCTTCAGTTATTACGATTAATTTTCAGAAAGTCTTAAACAACAACTTTTCCAATAGTATGATGCCTCCTTGGCGAAAACATCAATAGTCCCATCCTATGGTTTATTACTGGAACTCAGTAACAACCAAAATCTCCCATTATGTCCCATGAGAGATGACATGTTGAGTAACAAGTCACCTGTGGGAACACGATGATTAGCTATACATAAGGCCAAAATTAAAAAAGTCTTTGTTTGCCCTTTACCGACCCTACATTTTAGAGGTGGGTAGGTAGGTAGGAAAAATATCTTATTTTATTGTGGAAATTTTAATATGTTTTAGTTGAAATGTATTGTTCGTGTGTGGTAATTTCGACACCTGGTACATTGGGTGGGCGGGTACAGTAAAATAATTGTAAATATTAAAAAAGATATGGTTAAATGACATGTGGTTGTCAAAAACATGGTTAACATAAGCTCGGATCAATTCAGAAAAAATTAATGTTGGTAAAATGAAAGCAAAATTGACACCTTTATGTGGACTTATTTTTAATATTTTATATCGCCCGTCTGTTTAAGTGAGTATGAGCAGGAGGCTTCAATAATTGTTGATGAAATATTATAAGGGCAACTATGACCATTTTTGTGTCATACTTTTTTCTAACTTTGGGTTCCAAAGTCTTTCTAGCGAGAGGAAGTTATCATAAGGCAAACATAATGAAACAAAAATAGTCATTGTTTTGCTTTTTGATAACTAAGAAGAATAAACTGCACACATCGTAGTGTGACATAATGGTGTATAGTCGTCTAGACTATCAATAATTAACCAAGATCATCCAGGCTTGATCATAGGCATATAAACTGTGTTTAATAAACACTCCGGTCAGTCTCAGGTTTATAACAAAAAAAAGTCCTAAAAAAATAAATCCGAATTTTGCAATAATTTTTTTAGAGTTGGCGGCTAAATCTCGGGTCAGTCGTTAAAAGGCAAACAAACTTAATTTTAATTTAGGCCTAACTACTGTTAAACAATATTTTTCAAATATATCATGAATTATGCTTAATTCTCAGTGCTGCTGACATATTATCATGTGTTCAATTGAAATTTGTCATCTGTCAACATTGTACAGAAGCACTTGCTATTTTTCGGGTCAGTCTAAATACCCCAGGACTGCCACAATATACACCAGGACAACCCCAGGACTCTTCCTATTGGGATGAAATATTATTATAAAACAAGTTAATTATTTAAGAACAGTATTTAGATATAATTGAGTAATAATTGGAAATCTGCAGTGGCTAATAATATTACCTTTGTAAGGGAAGTAACTCTGAACAAGACACCCCAGGACTCTTCTAAATGGAATGAAATGTGATTTTAAAACAAGAGAATTATTAAAAACATTATTTTGATATACGAGTAATAATTGGAAATCTGCAGTGGCTAATATTATGTAAATAAAGGAACTCTGAACAAGACACCTCTGGACTGCCACAGTATACCCTAGGACTACCCCAGGACTCTTCTTATTGGAATGAAATGTTATTTCAAAATTATTTAAAACCATTATTTAGATATAATTTAGTAATAATGGGAAATCTGCAGTGACTTAATATATAACATTCATAAGGGAAGTAACTCTGAACTAGACAACCAAGGACACCCCAGGACTTCCACAATATACCCCAGGACAATTCTTATTGGAATGAAATGTTATTTTAAAAACAATTCAATTTTTAAAAAATGGGAAATCTGCAGTGACTAATATTACGTTCATAAGGGTACAGTTAAACAGTTTTACGCGAAATGCAATAAAACTTTAAAACTTATCAATATGTAGTCAGTTATGTTCATTGCCATTGATACGAATGTAATATTAGCCACTGCAGATTTCCCATTATTACTCAATTAATTCTAAATATTAATGTTCTTAAATATTTAACTCGTTTTAAAATAATATTTTATTCCAATAAGAAGAGTCCTGGGGTAGTCCTGTGGTGATTTGTGGCAGTCCTGGAGTGTCTCGTGGGTGTCCTGGGGTATTTAGACCGACCGCTATTTTTCTATTTGTGTATTCAGATAAAGATGTTTATTAAATTCATTGAATGACATGACCAGCTGTCAGGCAGTAACTGTTTAATAAGGGAAGCTTTATAAATTCTACTGACATCTGTACACACTACACACTGTCATGAACTGAAGTAAAATATCACAAGAAGAAAATACCATGATTAAACAAGATCTTTCTTCTTCAGAGTAGAAACAAAATCAAAAACAGTGATACTGTGTCATGCTAAATTGACACTGACAGGTCTATATTAGGTTTCCATAACTTAACTAGGCCACCTGTTTTTCAGCTAGGTCATGATCATTAATGATTAAGTTGCGACCAGTCACCACTTTGTTTACATGTTCTACCCACCACAGCTATATTAGATGGAAGAATCTGCGTATGGTGCACCTTAACTCTTGTACTGTTTATCTGACAAGGCGAGAAGCGCCCCTTGAAGTCTGTGATTAGAAACTTGTAAATGTGCCAGGTTGGTGTTTCAATATTAGTGTACGATACTGTCGATAGTAATTTTGTACCTGGGCAGTGATACCTAGCCACTCCCAGCTCTAAATGATTTGGGCAAAATATTTATTTCCAAAAATAACAACCTCTGTAAAAAGCCTTCTTAACTTGCTTCATAAAACTGGGTATATGGAATAAACACTTTCACTTTTAATGCATAGCAAAGTCGTTCAGTAGAACAAAAAATGTTTTTATCATAAAGTTTATGCGTGATTTGGGTATTGGATCAAGATTAAGTTCTGATTCACATTAAGCTAATTATAAAGGAAAAAACAGCACAACAGAAATTATTCAGGATATGGGGATGGATAGCCTTCTAAGACATTAAGCAACACATATCTTTTGTGAATTCTCAGGTAGCCTGCAGTAAATTTAGTAATACATAATAATATTTCATTTAAAACCATATCAGAATTTATTTTTCAACAAATCAGAGTGTCTTTATTCAAGACTGCTGTAGTGGTGTGGGGTTAGAAGGCCGCCCAGTAAGCTCAGTTGGTAGAGCGCCATAGTAGGGCTTAGTGGGTCGTGAGATCAAGCACCCCACATTGGGCACACTTTTCCCATCGATTTATGTCAATGGTGGCAGCAGCGTTTGGCAGCCCATGGTGGTTGATACACTAATGCCGGATGAGGAAGGAGTGTTGAGGTTTTGAGTTAGACGGCCAAAGTTAGGTCAGTTGGTGGAACCGCACTAGGGTCGTAGGGGGTCATGGGTTTGCACCCCATATCAGGTGAACTTTCCCCTTGATTTTTACTTCACCACTTTAGTAATAAGAGACAGGCAAATATCAATTCATCAGAAAACACAGCAAACAGAATTCATGTTTGATTTTTCATGGTTCAAGGATGAAAAAATACGGGAAAACGGATTGGCCTTCATTGATCCGTCATCAACTGTAGGATGAACTCAATAACTGATTTAATTCAAGACACACATTCAGAAGGATTTACACACATAATTTCGTAAATATACTCACGTTCTACATAACAAACGAACATTCGTAGAGAAGATCAGTTCAATAATGTTAGCCACAGAAGTATTGAGATATTTTTTCCGAAAAGTAATTCCAACTGACTTCTTTTCTAGTAAACTGTATGCAATGTGTAAAACGTCATCGGTTTTTGATATTTTAATTATCGTTTCACATATCGCGCAAAACGGGATTTTATTTTATTTGCTTTTTATTAATCTTTTTCACACAGACTTGATTTTAGAAGTAATATGTTCGTTTATTTTTGTGAAAATTTCAATTCTGTCACAAAAGTAACATATTTTACAAGTAGACATAGAGAAAATATGACGTCACCAATATGTGTGTACTATACGCACCCGGAAGGAGATTTTGCAAATGTCAAAACCGGAACGGTTTTTAATGTTTTCATTTGTTTTAAACAATATAAAGCAATGACATCCAGTCACAGTAGGTGGGAATTATAGCTGAAATGTAAGCCATTTAACTCTAACCATATTTATGTTCGATTCTCTTTTGTTTCATTAATATTCGTCTTGAAACATACATTTCCTGCTTAGAGTAAGACTGCTCCCAGTTTCACGGTTCATGTCGATGTTTGTATACAAACTCACAGAACTGTTTATTTCAATCGAATTATTCATCATGATTAATTATATAAGTGTTAGAAGTACGTTTTGTAAATTCTGATGCAGAATTTTGTAGAATTTAAACTTCTATGCTTTGAATTAAATTTCAAAGCTGTTATAAAAAACAATTAAACAATTAAAATTGCATTAAAGATAGTAGAGGAATGCATAGTGATCAGGGGTAGAGTGCCTGACTCGTGATCTGAAGGTGGTGGGTTCAAATCAGGCGAAGTGCAACTGCAGACTTTACAGTCCTTGAATTTAATAGGCGCAAGTTCTGTTTAGTAACCAAGGAAGCAGTCATTGAGAGTGATTAATTTAAGATGCAATAACTTTTTGCATAATCAATGTATTATAAATAAGTTTAAAGGTAGATAGTTTGATTTTAAAATTAAAATATGCTTAGTAGTGATTTTGAGAAAATGGTATGTTAATGCCTTCATACAGATGTTCTCTTAAACACTGCATTATATTTTTCCTTAAACCTTTCTGGATCTGCAAACCGAGAGTCAATACAGGTATTTCCCATTCTGGCTCTAACTTGGAACATATGTCAGGATAGAAAATACCTGTATCCAACTCGTGCATTCATGGTTTTGGAAACAATTGCAAGAAAAGTGACGATGCAGTGTTGTAGAATAAATTTGTATTATGACATTCATCCTTGATTTTCTCATATTTACGACTCAGAATATGTACAATATTAATTATTACAAATCCATCAATTATAGAAGTATTTATCTTAGTTAGTTGACCTGTTGACCTGATGATGGCAATTTAGATATTCCAAAAAAAACTTTGTAACACTTGGAGTTTGTCCTTATTTTTGATAATCTATAGTATTATGCTTTACTAGTATAGATCTAACACTTAAGTTTTTTCTTAACTGTCATATATTGAAGTACATAGCGAGTATATAAAACTGCAAATTAATAATTTAATTCATCTCAGTTTGAAGCTTCATTGAATCAGTATACACGTCTTCCATTATGATCATGTCATCCCTATTTATTTACATATATTTGAATTTCAGATATTATAAATCATGGAATCAGTTGCATATAAGGTTTCTGCTATGGCTTCAAATATCAAATATTTAAAGCCAAAAGTAAAGGAGTCTAAATCAGATCCAAGTATCCATCAGAGATTGTCAGAAATGAGGTATAGGGTACTCTAAAACCAATTACCTTCTTGAACAAAAACTATTACATGTATTCATCAAAAACTCATTCTATCCCATTGTAGACATTGTTTCTGTTGATTTCCGACATTCAGTAATGTCATGTCCATTAATAGTCCATCTTGAGTTTCTATAGACGGGAATCGTTATTATATACAATATAATATAATAGTAAATACAACTTGTAACCTTTTACAGGTGAAAACCTGGTGTAAAAATTGTGCATCTCTTCAGAGTATCTTTATTTTTATAAAGGAATTGATATTTTTATGACCAGAACAACAAATTAAAATATGTCATTTGATAAACCTTACCCTTATGAATAAATCAACAGAAACAGCCACATCTGCATTTATTATTAGTTTTGTCCTTGGTTTGTCGTGAAGTTTGTGAATATTCAGTATTGATAATTCAAATTTTAGTCTCTGTTACAATTATTTACATGTAGAAAGAATTGGTACTACCATTTTGGTAGGTTTTTATTAATATATCTTGTTACATAAACACTTACAATCCTAATACACAAACTTAATGACTGCCCTTGAAATAGATATACTCCAGATAGCTATAAATGTGGGTTTTCCCTGTAACCATGTGGTACAAACAACACTATACCATTAACATCATGCTCGAACCCCAATGGAAAGAAAGACAGGATTTAACATCTGACTGAACTTCAAGGTCTTAAATAGATCTAAAATCCAAAACAATTGTTTGTACCCCTGGTAAAAACCCATGTTTAGCAAACTCCAGACTATGTCTATTGTCAATTCTGCTTGCCTGTACATAATATTAACCATTTCTATGATTTACAGCATATGTTTAACCATGACAACCCATTGTATCATGAATGAGTCTTTGCATTGGCTGATTGTGTTTCTAAATTTAGAGAGAAACAGAAGTATATTAATTTTGCTGTACTTGATATTTTTATGCATCCACTGACTTCAACATTTAGACCACAGGAGATTGTCACACATTCTCTCCCTTATCCATTCTAGAGTTATCTCCCTTTATCCCCTCTGTAGTATATGTATACAGTAAAACCTAACTTTAAGACCACCTCAATAATAAGACCACTTCAAAATTAAGAACACAATTTCCAAGTCCATTTTCACTGTTGTGCTTTATTCAACCTCAATTTTAAGACCACCTCAATAAGATTAAGAAGACCAGTTTTCAAGGGTCCTAAGGGTGGTCGTATTATTGAGGTTTTACTGTATGTTATAATACATACACTATGGAAGGGATAAAGGGAGAGAACTTATGACAATCTCCTGTGATTTGGACTTAATGAAAATGTTCTCTGCACTGCAATTGTTTTCCATGATCATATTGATATAAATTCTTTATATGTATATTTTCCCTGTATTGCAATGTTGTACTATTTACGCGTTATGTGCATTATTCTGTTTTGATGTATCAAGATTATAGTCTCATTTCCATTCCTTGGACCTTTTAGAAAAGATTCAATGAATATATATTTGAAGTGAAGTGTTCAGTAAATATGCTTAACAATGAACTTATAAGAATTGAGTAGTTGACATTTTACAGGGGTTGCCCCTCTATATCTCAGGAGTGTTGTCACGAGTTCTCTCCCTTTGTCCCATTGAGAGTTCTCTCCCTTTATCCCTTCTATAGTATATGTACAAGAACTATATGAAGGAATAAAGCGAGACAACTTATGACAATCTCCCTGTGGTCTATTTCGAACTCTTGTATTCATTAATTTTCAGTGGTACATTAATTACAAACAAGTACATATCAAGATCTGTATTAAAAAGAGATGGAAATGCGCAGAATTGGAGGAAATATATACTTTTCAGGGCAGGATTATGCGCAGTAGATTATATGTATTCTGTACAGTGGATAAAGGGAGAGAACTCGTGACAGTCTCCTGAGGGATTATGGGACTCAAATTTGTCCCAATAATGCCTGCAAAATACTGAAAGTACATTTGTGTTCATCAATTTATATAGTTATAGTCAGTTATTTTGATGTAAAGAAACTACAAACAAGTGTGTCTTGTAAATCAAATGTGGGTCATAATATGTTCATGTTACATTTTTGTAAATGGTGTAATTTAGTATTAATAGGTCATATTACTCAGATACTAAAAATATGTTGCAGTAAAACATACTGGAATTCCAGTATATTAATCAGATAAAATCTATTTATATACCGACTCAAAAATGGTACAAGCTAATCTGACATTGCAAAGTTTTGTGGTTTGTTTAAAGTTTTGTACATATCTTAAAATATTGTAAAACCTCACCTAAAGACCACCTAAAAAAAAAACATCTCAAAATTAAGAACACCATCTTAAAGTCCATTATCAGTACTATTTGTTATTTGTACAACCTCAATATTAAGACCACCTCTATAAGAAGACCAATTTCCAAGGGTCCCAAGGGTGGTCTTGTTATTGAGGTTTTACTGTATTGATATAAAATGAGAGACAATGTGAGTGTACGATAAATCTATACCATTAAATTTTCATTTTCACGAAGTGCTCATGGTGAGCTTTAAGGATCCTTGGATGTCCGTCTATTTTCTTTAAACAACATACTACTGAATGGATTTTGTCCAAACTCCACAGGAATGAGCCTTGGGTGGACTTCTTTCAAAGTTGCATAAATCATTACGGTCTGCTGCATAAGTAGGTCACAGGAGCTAAAAATAGATTTTAAAAGTGTTAACTTTGAAAATCATCTTATCCAAAATCCTACGGGTTAGAGCTTTGATAATTGGCGTGTAGCATTGTCTAGTGGTCCTCTTACAAGATTGCACAAATTATTTAGTTCCGTCAAAAAACAAGGCCGCCAGGGGCAGGACCGTGTTCCCTATATGTATATAGTGGAAACTATTAACAACATCTCATCCTAAACCACTCAATGGATTTTGACCAAACTTTACAGGAATGATCCTTAGGTGGTCCTCTTTCGAAATTATATAAATGGTTCCGGTCTGTAGCATTAGTAGGTCACAGGAGCTAAAAATAGATTTTAAAATTGTAAAAAACTTCGAAAATCTTCTTGTCCCAAACCATAAGGTCTAGAGCTTTGATATTTGGTGTGTTTATGGTCCTATTACAAGATTGCATTAATTATTAAAATCTGTCAAAAAACATGGCAGTGTACTCGGGCGAGCGATATAGAGCCATTATGGCCCTCTTGTTTTATAAAAGTTATCTACAGTTGATATCAGGTATTATTATTATAATGTTGTATAAACCCAATTCGATAAGGCTTTCATTATTGACTTATCCATTATATTGGGTATAGGGTGGGCAGATTGTTTAAATCATAATTTCAATTAGGAATGGATGAATAGGTGGTATATAACACCCCTATAATCGATATTTGATTATACCTTTATGTTTTATCAGATGTCAATTTTTTATCAACTAAACAATGCCGCTATGTTGAATATCAACATAGCTTAGTTGTAAATAAATTGCTTGTCTGAGGCCATTTACATATTATTATTTTCATTACGATTTTTACCATAAATGCTAAATACAGTAGCGGTAGTTTTTCTGGTCTTTGTTAAGTCTTTGCATATTTATGTTGTGTTATTACTGTATTTAATGAATTCATTTTATGGTTTGATTCATTCATTTTTTAATATTACAAAATTTGGGATTTAAGTTAAATCGGTTAATATTTTAATGTTATAATCTTACTTGTCTTAAAGTCAGAAAATTGTGCAACCTTGCCTGGGCTCGAACCCCAGACTCTCTCTTAGAGGCAAGGATCATTCAGATCGAGCTGGAGTACCAATACATTTACTGCTCCTTAGTGGGCAGGTGGGTCATTATGACAATACTACATGTAGACTTAAAGAACTTAATGTATAATCATTATTAGAATTGTTTTACTTACAGATATGGATGTAAACCTCTTTATTAAAGATTAGACTGTAGTATGCTAAATACTGCAGTGTTATTAATTAACACTGGTGATTGTCACAAATTCTCTAGTATAATTGTATATATAGTACAGAAGGGATAAAGGGAGAGAGCTCTAGAAGGGATAAAGGGAGATAATTCATCACAATCTGCAATCATTTATTGTACTGCTGCTAGACCGAGCCCAGGAAACCAGCATTGGTTGGCCTAAGTTCGATATCTGGATATATAGATGTGTTATCAAACTGGTTTATTATTCAAAGTTTGGTTGTATTATCTCATTAAGTATTGTTAAAGGAATGGAGTAACATTTTTGTTATCATTAATGATTAATTCAAACATTAGCAAATATTCATTGGATTGACATTAACCACAATAAGTATGCAAGTTTTTAAAGGTAAATACAGTTTAAATTGTGTGATTCTTTGGTGTGTAATTCATACATTAGCAAACATTCATTGGATTGACATTAACCACAATAAGTACGCAAGTTTTAAAGGTAAATACAGTTTAAATTGTGTGATTCTTTGGTGTATAATGCATGCATGTGCAGATGTGTATGTAAATGTTCTGTGTACACATGAGACTTTGAGGTGTAGGCAAATGAGTGTTAGATAGTCCGGTGTCGGATGTCACATCAATTACTGAAGTACTGGCGATAGTAACTTAATATAATATTTATGCAGAGTACCTACATGATAACTTAATATGGAGGAACATAAGTTGTTATCCAATACTTTATTATTATAGTAACTTAATATAATATTTATGCAGAGTACCTACATGATAACTTAATATGGAGGAACATAAGTTGTTATCCAATACTTAATTATTATGATTTATATACAACTTATGTATAAGGTTTAGATTTGATTTTTGTTGTGTAATATTAAATTTTGTTCCTGTAGCTGTTTTGATAAAATCATGATTGTATAATTTTGGTTCAGCTATACAGTAATACCTCACTTAAAGACCGTCTAAATTATAAGACCACCTCAAAGTCAAGAACACAATTTTCTAGTCCATTTTCACTGTTTTACTCTTTATTCAACCTCAATACTTAGACCACCTTAATATTAATACCTATTTTCAAGGGTCTTGAGGGTGGTCTTATTATTGAGGTTTTACTGTACTTGTAATTATTGGTACAAATGTAATGAAGTTGTACACATGTTCAACAGTGCGGAAGAGCCCTTGACTGTACTAGTGAAATGTATTACTGACTGTGTAATCTACTTCTTAAAATGATGCATAAATCTTCCTGTTTCCCGCTACACTTCAGTTATCTTAGTTCATTATTGCAATTGAAATGAATAAAATGTAGACAGTTTTTGCACTGAATGTTCAGAGATTATTTGCATCCCATGTTGTGAAAATACAAGGACTATAATTGAAGCTATCTTATGTAGGTGATACATTCTTACTTTTATTAAAATTGTGTAATATTCTTCCTTTTTCTCATAATTTTCTACATGGATGAACATATAATATCCACCTTCGTTGTTCATATCTTCCTGGTAGCATGTCATAGATTTTGTGTGCAGTTTGAATCGAAAACGTTGAAGCTGGTGTGCTTTTTTATAAAACTTCGAACAACTTCAATATTTCGGAATTACATTTCATGTTGAATTCAGTTTCAGTTTTGTGCTTTCTGATTCGAAATTTACTGATATTTGGCTTCTCATAGTTGGCTGACTGTTTATTGAAAGCTTTAAATTATTTTGAACAGTTTATTGTATAATATGAAGTTGAATAAATTAGTTGGATACTTTCATACAAACAGTTGGTCACCTGACCATTCTATGTGAGTATTGTATATCAAATTATAAGACCTGCAATTTGATTTGGCAAAATGTATATCGACGATATCAATATATCAGATGAGAGGTTTTGACGATACATTGATATATATAAAGTATCATTTACTAAAATGCCATTTACATGCTTGTAGTACATGATTTCATATACCGGTATTTTCACTCCTAGTTATGTTTCTACATGCTTATGTATTACTTTGACCATCTTGTTTCCTCACTTTTATGAAGTATGCACATTTTTGCACAAAAAATAAGAAAAATATTAATGATCTTTAGTTAATTTATTTTTCCACGAAAACATGTGATAATGTACAGCAAAGTTTTAGACAAAGCCTGTTGACATTCCACCGGCCTCCATTTTTGTTTTGTGTGATTTTGTTGTTGTTTTCGGGCATGTATTTATTATTTATATTGAGTATCCATTTTTTTTAAATACCAGTATGTATCGATAATTGATCAGCTACATTGTTTCTATCCATGACAGCTCTACATATTATAATTTGGACTATGTGAAAATAGTTTGAAATAATTATAATTGGGTGCTATAATTAGACGTAAAGAAAATTTTACTGTAGGACATTGTAGACACTCAAGAACTAGATATTTTGAACTGGTAAACACGAAGTCATCTCATAATGTCATCTACATTACAGTAAACCTTGTGGAGATGTGCCGACTTCAGTATTTAACCGATCTTTGCTTTTAAGTACTATTGAACTTTGAATGTGAAGTGTTATTAACTTGTACAATGTAATTTAGTTACATCATCGGTACTTGAATTTTGAGTGGCTTAATTCGATGACAATTAGTATGTCACTCTCTGTGCTATACATGTATGTGGCATAATTTTCGTACTTCTATTGAAATTATTTCCGTATATGATAATTGTATATTATGCTATCAGTGATTATTTTGGTTACTTTTACTGTCGAATATAGGGTGTGTCCCCTTTACTGCTGAATATAGGCTGTGTCCCCTTTACTGCCGAATATAGGCTGTGTCCCCTTTACTGCTGAATATAGGCTGTGTCCCCTTTACTGCTGATTATAGGCTGTGTCCCCTTTACTGCTGAATATAGGCTGTGTCCCCTTTACTGCTGAATATAGGCTGTGTCCCCTTTACTGCTGAATATAGGCTGTGTCCCCTTTACTGTTGAATATAGGCCATGTCCCCTTTACTGCTGAATATAGGCTGTGTCCCCATTACTGCTGAATATAGGCTGTGTCCCCTTTACTGCTGAATATAGGCTGTGTCCCCTTTACTGCTGAATATAGGCTGTGTCCCCTTTACTGCTGAATATAGGCTGTGTCCCCTTTATCAAAGTGTCAATTTTCCCATGTACAATCATTTTTTCCCTATTCTTTGTTCATTTTTAAGACATGTATGTCAGGTTTTTGTGAGTTTAACCTTTTATAAAAGAATCTTTTCTCTTGCATCACCTCATATATATAACATTTAACACCAGCCACAGCTGAAAAGTTATTTTTATAAGCCAAACAACCATTACCCTATTTTCCCAAATTTTGGATTTATGTCACCTATTTTCCAAATTGAAGAAGCACAGGCAGTAGATTTTAAATCACTGTACTCCAATTCAAATTATTTCCTTATTTGGTATTCGAATGTACATTAAGCTATGAGAATGTCGCTTTAATGCACAAATGGTGTATTATTACATTATTATTTATTTTGTGTCATAGAGTGATAAAACAGGAATATACAAATATGTTACCATTAAATTTGTGACAGCTTGATTAGCAGACGGTACATGATTTTCAACCTTATGAGATTCGCATTTATGATATGACTCAAAAAGTCTTCACTGGATTATTTGGAGATTTTAAGTCTTTAATAAGCTCTGGATATGACAAACAAATTGATGACTGAATATTAAAGATATTCGTAACAGGAAAGTACGTTTTTCTGTTTCTTAAATTACGTGTAATGGATGAATGAAAGGAGTAATACAGTCAGACCTCGTTTATTCAACAACCTTCTATCCGAATACTTGGTATCATCCGAAATAAATATCAGGTCCTGATGTATCTTCTTAGGCATGTCAAATTGAATTGGGCTATTCAAAACCATGTTTTATTCAAAATAAAATTTCATACCCGATGAATTCGAATGAACAAGGTCAGAATGTTTTTTTTCTTGCGACGAACAATTTGAAAACATTGTATGTACATGTTTGCCTTAACATTTCAGTATGACGTCTGCAGGTGGCGATACTCGGAAAACAGGATGGCTACGGAAGCAGGGCGGTATGGTGAAGTCGTGGCATCGGAGGTGGTTTGTACTTAATGGGGATTACCTGTTCTACTTTGCCAAGGAAGACGACACGAAACCCCTTGGTATGATTTACCTGATAGGAAACAAGATTATCCAACATCCGGCAAATCCGGAAGAACCGGACAAATTCTTGTTGGAACTGGTGCCAGGTAGTTAACCATTTTAATGATCATGTATATTTTAAGTTGCTTGCTTACGTACTTTCGTGTTTCTTGGTCGAGAATTTATTGTAACTACCAGTACATTGTATTGTATATTACATCATCATCATCGTCGACAGACTGAGTATTCTCGCGATATGAATAAAATACTGTGCATATGCGGCTATTTACAGGAGTCTAAACTTATGTGGTTGATTTTTTACCAGTAATTTTATTGTAAGTACATAATTGTATGGTTGGTGGTTATGATGATGATAAATAAGAGTAGGTTTTACAAATATGTAAATTTGTTTGTTTAAATATGATAGTGCCCCAGGGGTCTTAAAATGCTGTTTACGGTTACCATACATATTATATTATATGAAAGGTTCACGCATGGGTGGGTTTACTGTGTATTACTCTACCGGTATGTACTGTACTTACGGTAAGTGCAAAATTTGATTTTTCGTAAGAAAAGCAGGCCAACTGTGAACTATCTTTGCTTCTCGGCAAGGTTTGAGTGCACTTTTTATTATAATGGTGATATAACTTCTTAAATTATAAAGTTGTGTCAATTATAGTAAATATACATTGCAGCCTCTTTAGCCCTCTCTAGAGCAACAACCTCTCTTCAACAACTTTATCAATATTCCTGCAGTATCATTTACTGCCAATTTGACCTCTAGAAAAACAACCTCTCAACAGCAGTCAAAATATACATCCCCCAAAATGGCGTTGCTCTAGAGAGGTTGAGCCGCAGATAGTTATACATTTTGGCGTGTATGGTAGTTGGTGTTCACCAGCATATATCTGTAACATATATCATATACTTGTCACTGATATTTATGTTGTCTCTAGGATATTGTTTTTCATCTGTCCTGTATGGTGGAGGTGGAACAATAGTTGTTTTAGTCATTGTTTTTGATAATTGTCAAAAATATTGCCAAATGTATCTTGCGTCCTACTGAGGTGCGTTCTTTAGAAGAGTTCTACCTAGCGCTATGCACTGAAAAGTAACAGTGTTGTTGCTTAAACATAGGAAAAGTAGTTCAAATCTTTCGATAAGTAGCTTGATCTGACAGTGCTAGCTTTGCTAAACAAAATGGCGTCCATGCGGAACAATGTCGTCTGGTCTGATGGACGCCATTTTGTAGCATTCAAATGCTGTTTAGAGGGCTGCCTTTTCTACTAGGCTAATTTTTCTTACTTAATTCCCCTACCTCTATAAAACGCACCTTGAATGATTTCTCTGAGTAAATAACATCTGATGTATTCTACTGTTTGACAATTTTTCTGTGTTGATCATGCAAGACACTGCAATGGTGGTTGATCATGCAGGACACTGCAATGGTGGTTGATCATGCAAGACACTGCAATGGTGGTTGATCATGCAAGACACTGCAATGGTGGTTGATCATGCAAGACACTGCAATGGTGGTTGATCATGCAAGACACTGCAATGGTGGTTGATCATGCAGGACACTGCAATGGTGGTTGATCATGCAAGACACTGCAATGGTGGTTGATCATGCAGGACACTGCAATGGTGGTTGATCATGCAGGACACTGCAATGGTGGTTGATCATGCAAGACACTGCAATGGTGGTTGATCATGCAGGACACTGCAATGGTGGTTGATCATGCAAGACACTGCAATGGTGGTTGATCATGCAAGACACTGCAATGGTGGTTGATCATGCAGGACACTGCAATGGTGGTTGATCATGCAAGACACTGCAATGGTGGTTGATCATGCAGGACACTGCAATGGTGGTTGATCATGCAAGACACTGCAATGGTGGTTGATCATGCAAGACACTGCAATGGTGGTTGATCATGCAAGACACTGCAATGGTGGTTGATCATGCAGGACACTGCAATGGTGGTTGATCATGCAAGACACTGCAATGGTGGTTGATCATGCAGGACACTGCAATGGTGGTTGATCATGCAAGACACTGCAATGGTGGTTGATCATGCAAGACACTGCAATGGTGGTTGATCATGCAAGACACTGCAATGGTGGTTGATCATGCAAGACACTGCAATGGTGGTTGATCATGCAGGACACTGCAATGGTGGTTTATCATGCAAGACACTGCAATGGTGGTTGATCATGCAAGACACTGCAATGGTGGTTGATCATGCAGGACACTGCAATGGTGGTTGATCATGCAGGACACTGCAATGGTGGTTGATCATGCAAGACACTGCAATGGTGGTTGATCATGCAGGACACTGCAATGGTGGTTGATCATGCAAGACACTGCAATGGTGGTTGATCATGCAAGACACTGCAATGGTGGTTGATCATGCAAGACACTGCAATGGTGGTTGATCATGCAGGACACTGCAATGGTGGTTGATCATGCAAGACACTGCAATGGTGGTTGATCATGCAAGACACTGCAATGGTGGTTGATCATGCAGGACACTGCAATGGTGGTTGATCATGCAAGACACTGCAATGGTGGTTGATCATGCAAGACACTGCAATGGTGGTTGATCATGCAGGACACTGCAATGGTGGTTGATCATGCAGGACACTGCAATGGTGGTTGATCATGCAAGACACTGCAATGGTGGTTGATCATGCAAGACACTGCAATGGTGGTTGATCATGCAAGACACTGCAATGGTGGTTGATCATGCAGGACACTGCAATGGTGGTTGATCATGCAGGACACTGCAATGGTGGTTGATCATGCAAGACACTGCAATGGTGGTTGATCATGCAAGACACTGCAATGGTGGTTGATCATGCAAGACACTGCAATGGTGGTTGATCATGCAGGACACTGCAATGGTGGTTGATCATGCAAGACACTGCAATGGTGGTTGATCATGCAGGACACTGCAATGGTGGTTGATCATGCAGGACACTGCAATGGTGGTTGATCATGCAAGACACTGCAATGGTGGTTGATCATGCAGGACACTGCAATGGTGGTTGATCATGCAGGACACTGCAATGGTGGTTGATCATGCAAGACACTGCAATGGTGGTTGATCATGCAAGACACTGCAATGGTGGTTGATCATGCAGGACACTGCAATGGTGGTTGATCATGCAGGACACTGCAATGGTGGTTGATCATGCAGGACACTGCAATGGTGGTTGATCATGCAGGACACTGCAATGGTGGTTGATCATGCAGGACACTGCAATGGTGGTTGATCATGCAGGACACTGCAATGGTGGTTGATCATGCAGGACACTGCAATGGTGGTTGATCATGCAAGACACTGCAATGGTGGTTGATCATGCAGGACACTGCAATGGTGGTTGATCATGCAAGACACTGCAATGGTGGTTGATCATGCAGGACACTGCAATGGTGGTTGATCATGCAAGACACTGCAATGGTGGTTGATCATGCAGGACACTGCAATGGTGGTTGATCATGCAAGACACTGCAATGGTGGTTGATCATGCAAGACACTGCAATGGTGGTTGATCATGCAGGACACTGCAATGGTGGTTGATCATGCAAGACACTGCAATGGTGGTTGATCATGCAAGACACTGCAATGGTGGTTGATCATGCAAGACACTGCAATGGTGGTTGATCATGCAAGACACTGCAATGGTGGTTGATCATGCAAGACACTGCAATGGTGGTTGATCATGCAAGACACTGCAATGGTGGTTGATCATGCAAGACACTGCAATGGTGGTTGATCATGCAGGACACTGCAATGGTGGTTGATCATGCAGGACACTGCAATGGTGGTTGATCATGCAAGACACTGCAATGGTGGTTGATCATGCAAGACACTGCAATGGTGGTTGATCATGCAAGACACTGCAATGGTGGTTGATCATGCAAGACACTGCAATGGTGGTTGATCATGCAGGACACTGCAATGGTGGTTGATCATGCAAGACACTGCAATGGTGGTTGATCATGCAAGACACTGCAATGGTGGTTGATCATGCAGGACACTGCAATGGTGGTTTATCATGCAAGACACTGCAATGGTGGTTGATCATGCAAGACACTGCAATGGTGGTTGATCATGCAGGACACTGCAATGGTGGTTGATCATGCAGGACACTGCAATGGTGGTTGATCATGCAAGACACTGCAATGGTGGTTGATCATGCAGGACACTGCAATGGTGGTTGATCATGCAAGACACTGCAATGGTGGTTGATCATGCAAGACACTGCAATGGTGGTTGATCATGCAAGACACTGCAATGGTGGTTGATCATGCAGGACACTGCAATGGTGGTTGATCATGCAAGACACTGCAATGGTGGTTGATCATGCAAGACACTGCAATGGTGGTTGATCATGCAGGACACTGCAATGGTGGTTGATCATGCAAGACACTGCAATGGTGGTTGATCATGCAAGACACTGCAATGGTGGTTGATCATGCAGGACACTGCAATGGTGGTTGATCATGCAGGACACTGCAATGGTGGTTGATCATGCAAGACACTGCAATGGTGGTTGATCATGCAAGACACTGCAATGGTGGTTGATCATGCAGGACACTGCAATGGTGGTTGATCATGCAGGACACTGCAATGGTGGTTGATCATGCAAGACACTGCAATGGTGGTTGATCATGCAAGACACTGCAATGGTGGTTGATCATGCAAGACACTGCAATGGTGGTTGATCATGCAGGACACTGCAATGGTGGTTGATCATGCAAGACACTGCAATGGTGGTTGATCATGCAGGACACTGCAATGGTGGTTGATCATGCAGGACACTGCAATGGTGGTTGATCATGCAAGACACTGCAATGGTGGTTGATCATGCAGGACACTGCAATGGTGGTTGATCATGCAGGACACTGCAATGGTGGTTGATCATGCAAGACACTGCAATGGTGGTTGATCATGCAAGACACTGCAATGGTGGTTGATCATGCAGGACACTGCAATGGTGGTTGATCATGCAGGACACTGCAATGGTGGTTGATCATGCAGGACACTGCAATGGTGGTTGATCATGCAGGACACTGCAATGGTGGTTGATCATGCAGGACACTGCAATGGTGGTTGATCATGCAGGACACTGCAATGGTGGTTGATCATGCAGGACACTGCAATGGTGGTTGATCATGCAAGACACTGCAATGGTGGTTGATCATGCAGGACACTGCAATGGTGGTTGATCATGCAAGACACTGCAATGGTGGTTGATCATGCAGGACACTGCAATGGTGGTCGATCATGCAAGACACTGCAATGGTGGTCGATCATGCAGGACACTGCAATGGTGGTTGATCATGCAAGACACTGCAATGGTGGTTGATCATGCAAGACACTGCAATGGTGGTTGATCATGCAGGACACTGCAATGGTGGTTGATCATGCAAGACACTGCAATGGTGGTTGATCATGCAAGACACTGCAATGGTGGTTGATCATGCAAGACACTGCAATGGTGGTTGATCATGCAAGACACTGCAATGGTGGTTGATCATGCAAGACACTGCAATGGTGGTTGATCATGCAAGACACTGCAATGGTGGTTGATCATGCAAGACACTGCAATGGTGGTTGATCATGCAGGACACTGCAATGGTGGTTGATCATGCAGGACACTGCAATGGTGGTTGATCATGCAGGACACTGCAATGGTGGTTGATCATGCAAGACACTGCAATGGTGGTTGATCATGCAAGACACTGCAATGGTGGTTGATCATGCAAGACACTGCAATGGTGGTTGATCATGCAGGACACTGCAATGGTGGTTGATCATGCAAGACACTGCAATGGTGGTTGATCATGCAGGACACTGCAATGGTGGTTGATCATGCAAGACACTGCAATGGTGGTTGATCATGCAAGACACTGCAATGGTGGTTGATCATGCAAGACACTGCAATGGTGGTTGATCATGCAGGACACTGCAATGGTGGTTGATCATGCAAGACACTGCAATGGTGGTTGATCATGCAAGACACTGCAATGGTGGTTGATCATGCAAGACACTGCAATGGTGGTTGATCATGCAAGACACTGCAATGGTGGTTGATCATGCAAGACACTGCAATGGTGGTTGATCATGCAGGACACTGCAATGGTGGTTGATCATGCAAGACACTGCAATGGTGGTTGATCATGCAAGACACTGCAATGATGTATGGCTTTTGCCTTCTTAACCATCTTTGCTTAATACAAAATTCTGTAACATATGCCTAAGAAATTAAAATCCCACGTTGTAAAGATTGGGTGTGAAATAGGTTTATGTCATAAATTCATGTAGATGACTCTCCATGTATAGAGCTGAATAGCAATTTGTAAACTTTAATGAGACGGGTTGTATATCATATGTGGGTGTAAAACTTTATGGATGTCGGTTAACATTCCATTCTCAATATCAGTCTTTTTAATCGTGATTTTATATTGTGTATAGTGTATAAACTCTGTAAGCATATACATTACGTAAAACCACTTAAAGACCACCTCAATAATTAGACCACCTCAATAATAAGACCACCTCAAAATTAAGAACACAATTTTCTAGTCCATTTCCACTGTTTTGCCATTTATTCAACCTCACAATTAAGACCACCTTGATAAGAACACCAGCTTTCCAGAGTTCCTAGAGTGGTCTTATTATTAAGGTTTTACTGTACTATTGTAAGTGATTGGCTCAAAGCACCAAGATTCATATGCCCATTTCAATTTTATAAAATCTAATTGACTATAAATTAATTCACCAGAAATGTATACCGCTATGTTTCAGAGTGTAATAAATATTTCATTTAATTGATCTTGACGAAATTGAAGATTTTTCTCAAATTCAATGATATATTGACAAAGATATACCGTATAAATGTATTGCCCATCTGGTCAGTATTATTCATGGCAAATTAAAAATTAACAAACTTGGATGCTTTTTAAGTGTTAGATTATTTTGATTTAAAAAGTCTTTATTTCAAATTTTATCGAATTCGTTTGAAGCATTCTGGTGTTCATATGATACCACTTAGGATATTTTATTTTATATTCAAAACAATTTATAAATTATTATACATTTTTAACAGAGAAAGTGACATCCAAAGGTAATGGCTTATCAGTTTGCCTTTTGGTGTGGTCTTTTCTTAGTTTTATTTTTGCTAAACTTTGCTTCGTCCCCTAAATCCATTTTTGCTACCTTAACAATTCTAACTTTTGCTAATTATGTAACAATTGTTCAATTTGCAACCCTTCTTAGCTAGGTAATTTTGTTTAAAATTATGAAATTTTGAATGTTTTGTGTGATGAATTTGTTATAGTGTTGGGTATTGGACTCCAAAATCACAATTGATAGTATAGTACAATCGGGTTATAAGTTTCCTTTTTAGACTGGATTTTCACAGTGGAAGAACCTATTTTCAACATTCTTACCTTTCAAACAGAAAGAAAACAAATTCAACAATCTACATTTATTAATAATTTCATCACCAATAAAGTTTGTACAATTTCACAGTAACACAAAAAGTGCTGAAGCACTGTAAATGCTTTTTTCTCCACGTATAACAGTAACAGGCCCCTTGGACCCGAGCGGTGTCAGACCACTAAAAATCGATTGTTAAAAATCGCCAACTTTTGGGAGGTCTAATTAGTTTTTCGATTTTGAGCGACTAATGGGAGAACTTTTATATATTTCTTTCATTCTTTCATGTAGCTGGCTGATACCTGTATATGCTTTTCTTTCAACCTTAATTTATGGTGAATTATGAAAATAAGAGAAGATAACTGCATGAGTTCAAGTATTTTATGTGAAATGAATTCCATGGTTACCAGAATACTTTTGAATTTATTTAAATGTATGTTTCATACTAGGATGTTTCTTATTTTCAGCTAGTACAGAAAAATATTACATTATGTATATGTTTTTATCTACTTAGATGTTTGTAAAATTAAGAGTAATGATTTAAAGTCTTTATCAATTCGTTTCTCAGACATTTATCGTACAGCATCAAGTACTTCTCCACAGGAGTTTGTCATGAGTTCTCTCCCTTTATTCCTTCTTGAGTTCTCTCCTTTTACTCCTTCTAAAGTTCTTTCCCTTTATTCCTTCAAGAGTTCTCTCCCTTTTCCCTTCTATAGTATGTGGACATGATATGTATGTATATATACTAAAGAAGGGATAAAGGGAGAGAAATCTAGAAGGAATAAAGGGAGAGAACTCATGATAAACTCCTGTGGAGATGTGCTTGATGCTGTACGATAAATATCTTCTACAATCAACTTGATAAACTTCAAGGGCGCTTCTGATGCTACAAACATCTTGTTGTGATGCCACAAAGATGACACCAGCCACTGAATGTGAATGATATTGGAGTTCATAGTTCGCCAGATATGAGAACTTATGTGGCAAGCTGCATACCTATATGACAAACTATTACATACTGTTGGATATATTGCTGTTATGTTGCGTGCTTGTAAACTGGTGTGCCTGTTGCAGTTTGTCTATTGTGGTGCACCTATTGTAGTATGCCTATTGTGAGGTGCACCTGTTGTTGTATGCTTATTGTGAGGTGCACCTATTGTCTAATGTGCCTATTGTGGTGTGTCCATTGTGGTGTGCCTGTTTGTTACATTCAATACTTTGCTTACATTGACTGTTGGAGTGCTAGTTAAACAGTTACAGGGTATCTGTAACATGTAGCTGCCCTGTGAGTGAGGCTTTATATGATATCCTGTTTAGGTGAAAGAGAAGGAATAAGTTGCTACAGGAAACGCCACATACATAAGACAGTAACCTTCCCACACAGACCTCCGGGAAAACAACAATCCATAAAACATAACCCAGCAAAGTCAACAAAAAACACACAAACATACATAAAGTCTGTTTTTATTAATTGAGAATGGTTGTCAATAAATGAAATTGCTAGATGGTCAACCAATGAAAACATGTTTATGGAAAATATTGACCAATGGAAGTGTATTCAAAGGGGGGGGGGGTGTTCTCAACTAATTTTGAATCCACTGCTTATGAAAAATTTATCTCAGTTTGTATTACAGCTTCATTGTCATTGAGATAGTTTAATGGTACAAGTGTTAACATAGTAACTACTACTGTTAGCAAACACTTTTTGTACTTTGTATATATATTCACGCTTACAATGACATATTGTAGGCATAGTCACAGGAGATTGTCACCAGTTCCACATATTCTATAGAAGGGAGGGAATTCTAGATGGGATAAAGGGAAAGAACTCATGACAATCTCATGTGGGCATAGTAACTTGAATATTGTTACTGTAGGTGACAAAATGGACAGTTATTGTTGTCTTGCGCAATGCTAGCTTCGCCAGTTTGAAACAACATTAATTTCAAACTTTGAATATAACATGTTTAATGTTCATGCGTTCATGTTTAACCCATATTTATGTTTGTTTTCTTCTGTGTACAGTTTGTACATGTATAAAACAAATCTGCTATGATTGTTATAGATTTGTTATACAGTACTAAAACGCTCTATAATGCATGCTTGCTACTAATACCTGTTTGAACTGCTTGTATATTTCAGAAGAATATGCCATGACTCGCAGCAAATCACTCAGCTATAAAAGTACATAAGGGTTTGGTGATCTATAATCAGTCTAGCATTGTTTTCCTTATTGCCAGAAAAAAAGCTGTCAGTCATATATAACTATTATTTGTTCTGCATTCTTTGTCCTTTATCTTCCTTGTTTGGTTGTTCAGAAAATTCTCGTGTTACAAGTGTGCAGGAAAAATCATATATACAGTCGGACCTCGTTTAATCGACAACCTTTTATCCGAATACTCGGTATCCTCCGAAATGAACATCAGGTCCTGATGTATCTTCTTACCTGCATCGAATAGAAATGGCCTATTAACAACCATGAATTATTCAAACAAAAAATTCAGACCCGATAAATTCGAATTAACGAGGTTCGACTGTACATTGTGTGCAAGATATGTGGTTTGTCTTTGCTCAAGTATGTTGGTTTTGCCTGTACATTGTACATAAGAGAAACTAGGGCTGTCATTGATTCCAATTTTTGTAAACCGACGATATTCATATATCGAATGACAAATATCGACGATATATCGATTATATTTTTAAATTCCTTTATTAGACTATTAACTCCTATTTTTCTATATGTTTGAGTGTGTATGCCCTTCATATTTAAATGTTCAACTTGTATTTTTTATGATACAACAAGATACAATTTAAGTAATTAATACATTATTCTTCTCGTCCCAGTATTATATTGCTGACATTTGGAATTCACCAAAGCACTCTTTAACAACCAGCTGACTACTGAGCAAGGTTACGCTATTTTGTCACAGTTTTAGACTGTACCCTGAAATAATTCTCCTGTATTTTCCCGCCATAATGTCAATATTTGTAAGTGTGTCATATATAGATTGACAGGAAAAAGTCGTTGAAATATCGATGTGGATTGTATCAAGGAAAGCCCTAAGAAACGCATGGAAAATGTGATACTGTTTCTTATTCTTTCATATAATGAAAACATGTATAGTTTATGAATTATATGGTTTGAATATGGCTGATATTTTTTTCTGGCTATTGCTCGAAGGAAAGCAAGGGCTGACATTTATTACATTAGCACTGTTAAAGCATGACTGTACTGAGGGGGATTACTGTATATAATAAATGTTATCAAATGTAGAAGGAAAAAGCACGGTAGATAGTTTTAGTCTGTTTGAAATTAATAGTTGTATATGTCTTCGTATGTGCATCTTGGTTACTTAATGATGTAGAGTTTACTGATTTACAGATGTCAAACTGATGTTTAGAATTTGTCGTCAGAATTTTCTGAACAAATCTGAAGACTGAACCTACCAGTATTAAGTACTGTAAATCACTATACATTGGCGGCAGTTTAACAAATCTTTTAATGCAAATTCAAACTTCTTGTGAATGTTATGTTGAAAGAGGCAGTGCAATTCAAATTAAGACTGCAAAATAGTAAAAATCTGCAGATTTCACAAAATGAAATATTCGCAAATTGAATGTGGTTTATAGTATCTGAATCCGGTTAAATGTCTGTGGAATAGTCGTTCAGACTTTGAAACTTGATGGCATGAAAACAAATTTCCACATTATTTTCACTATTGTTATACCTCTCGGACACAGTTTGCCTCTCGTACTCAGTACAGTTGTGTTTTAACTCCTAATTTGGCTGCTTGCAAACTGTTACAATTTTGCACGAAATTCCTTATTGCATGATTTCTGTACGGGAAGTTAAAAGAATGTAAGAATATACATGTATATGAACATTATACAATCATGGTCGTATAACTGCTTGGTTACCTAGTCAATAACTACCATATTATACCATGTTATCTGTATTATATAACCCATTCCTTCAAGTCCTTGTGTTAGAGCACTCGGCATAAAAAACATTTAGTACCATGATGTTCCGTTTTAATATTAATTGCATTAGATGTGTTAATCTTATATTGTAGATAACTCTTGTAAGTGCCATGAGTAACGTGATAATACAGAAAAATGTGAAATATTTCGTAAACAAAATAAATGACGACTAGTTATAAATGATGCTCACAGTTAACATGGGAATTTAACACACTGTTATCATTTCCTGACATTTCTGTTTCTTTTGGTGAAAGGAGCCGCATGAACATTTATAGTTGAATATGGTTATGATAGTCCTTCAGTCTTGTGTACTCTTCAGTTATTCTCTATACCACTTACTTTCAGGTGTATCTTGGTATGTTATAGGTGACAGTTCTGTCCCTCAGCTAGATTAGTTTTATTGTCTGGGGTATATTACTCAGTTTGTTTATACTTCTGGTTCATTCTGGGGCCTCTAAGGTCAAGTGGTTATGGTCTCGGACTTCAAATCACCGGCCTCTCTCTGTCATGGGTTTGAATCTCTTTCGATGTTGACACATGGGTTGAAGCCATTAATGATAACCTTGTGGGAACGCAGTCTTTTTTGGATCTAACACAGGCATTTGATTTGATAAATCATTTACTTTTGTTTGATAAAATGGCAGAATACAATAAGTTTAAATCTTACTTGTTAGAACGATGGCAACAAGTGTCTGTCCAAGGCAACCTTTCAACAGCTCTTGACATTATATCAGGAGTACCCCAAGGATCTGTCCTGACTTTTTATCCTTTACATTAATGATCTACCTCTGCATATATAAAATTGTTTGTATGTTGAACAAATCCACTGAGGGTTTAGAGTTTATAGGTGATACAGCTATCCAGCTGGCTTACTGAATGTCAATGGTGTCTCTGTAGTGACCTCCACCCTAATTCTTGGAAAAGTTGCCATGTGACCTTGGCTTCATTATCTCGCCTAAACTCTCCAGAAACATACCATAAAACACAGGATAGTTCTTCCCTGGATTATAAATACAATGTTTATGATTGGCTTGTTTTGACATAGACTTCAGTGCTGTAGAAAAACAATTCTAAGACACTTTTCCCGGAATAATGGAAATGTAAAATTTGACTTTTCCGACATAGGAAGCTAGTTGTCCGAGAATATCGGTCAATTAAGAAAAATGAACATACAGAATGACAGCTTCACAATCTAAAATTAATAATCACATGTACCGGTATGTGTTTGTGGGATTCTATGGTTTGACTTACAACTGAACAGCTGCTGATGTTGGTTAGCTTTAAAAACAGACTTGTCCGGGACTAACTTCAACTCAACTGTTGGTAGCCCGATTCAGCATTACACTAGTACGGGTCTTCGGGCTAGTGGATTTCTAGAGCCCTGGATCTATAGTCATTGTGTGGTTGGAATGTTATATTTATGTTCGCCCCTAATAATTATACTTTCCCTTCTGTTACTCCAATGTTAACTCTTGTTAATGCACAGACTCTGCAGATACTTAAAGAAAACTATAATGTTGAATGTAATCTCAGTGAAAGTCAGTGGTAGGTTACACGTCCTTACATGATGCATTGTTGACTAGTAAATAAGTTTTCCTTCCAATAGGAAAATTCATGTTGTGCTTTTATGAGCTCCATCTCCTTTCATTCTGATCTTGTATAATTTGTTTGACAAAGCAGAAAATTCCCGAATGGTCCATCATGTATAAAACCATACATGAAGTTTCCCTACTAGTTGATGGTCTAGTTTCAACCTCGGGGGTATTAGACAATTTCGCAAACATGTATAATTAACGTAATGGTCACTTACCCTACTTAAGTGCGAAAGTGAAAGTCCTCTATCTGTGTACGAATAATGAGGTAAATACTCTTGTTTTGCAATAACCCCTTTCTCTGGTCAATAATTACTTGAAGTGTTTTTCTGAATAATTGATAGTGTATATTGACACACTATGCTCTAGGGTATTCAAATCTACAATGTTTTGTTTTACAGTGGTTGGAAAATATGCTGTGCTTGCATTTGATTAATTGTTTACTGTATGTAACTGTGCACTGTTTCTCCATATGTCTTATAAGGCATTTCTAGTACAGTGAAACCTCCCTAAACCGGACTCCTACAAATATGGTTAAATTTAAATGCCCCAAAATTTACTTGTAATATGTCCATTTAGCCAGCCATGTTCTGTATATGTCTTGCTTATAATCAGAAATACATAAAGATTGATTATAAGTATTTATTTAACTACTATACATTGTACTTTAGAAATTTCTTTTAACGATGATTTCATCAGAAAATGCATCAGCCATCCAGGCCTGCCCGGTTGGCTCAGTTGGTAGATCGCTTGACTGATAATCTAGAAGTCATGGGTTTGAAACCTGGATGTGGTGTATATTCTTCTGTGACAATTTGTCCTCCACCTCTGACCTCTGATTTATGTACAGAAGTTGTCAGTTGCTTGCAGAGGAGCCGATTAGAACTGGTTGGGAACCCAGGAGCTATCGCAAAGTCAAATGACTGTCGTATATAACTGAAATACTATTTAAAAATTGCGTAAAGCCTGAAACAAACAAACATCAGCCACACATGCCACTGATTTCTATCATGTAAGGGAGACCTCCAGGGGTACCACACATGTCACTGATTTCTATCATGTAAGGGAGACCTCCAGGGGTACCACACATGCCACTGATTTCTATCATGTAAGGGAGACCTCCAGTAGTACCACACATGCCACTGATTTCTATCATGTAAGGGAGACCTCCAGGGGTACCACACATGCCACTGATTTCTATCATGTAAGGGAGACCTCCAGTAGTACCACACATGCCACTGATTTCTATCATGTAAGGGAGACCTCCAGGGGTACCACACATGCCGTCGTATATAACTGAAATACTATTTAAAAATTGCGTAAAGCCTGAAACAAACAAACATCAGCCACACATGCCACTGATTTCTATCATGTAAGGGAGACCTCCAGGGGTACCACACATGCCACTGATTTCTATCATGTAAGGGAGACCTCCAGTAGTACCACACATGCCACTGATTTCTATCATGTAAGGGAGACCTCCAGGGGTACCACACATGCCACTGATTTCTATCATGTAAGGGAGACCTCCAGGGGTACCACACATGCCACTGATTTCTATCATGTAAGGGAGACCTCCAGGGGTACCACACATGCCACTGATTTCTATCATGTAAGGGAGACCTCCAGGGGTACCACACATGTCACTGATTTCTATCATGTAAGGGAGACCTCCAGTAGTACCACACATGCCACTGATTTCTATCATGTAAGGGAGACCTCCAGTAGTACCACACATGCCACTGATTTCTATCATGTAAGGGAGACCTCCAGTAGTACCACACATGCCACTGATTTCTATCATGTAAGGGAGACCTCCAGTAGTACCACACATGCCACTGATTTCTATCATGTAAGGGAGACCTCCAGTAGTACCACACATGCCACTGATTTCTATCATGTAAGGGAGACCTCCAGTAGTACCACGCATGCCACTGATTTCTATCATGTAAGGAAGACCTCCAGTAGTACCACGCATGCCACTGATTTCTATCATGTAAGGAAGACCTCCAGTAGTACCATGCATGCCACTGATGTCTATCATGTAAGGGAGACCTCCAGGGGTACCACAGATGCATGTCCATGTTTGAAAGCATGTACGTGCGACATTATGGAATCTACGCCATAAAATCTAAGAATTCATCGTTTCACTGGTTATTTAGAAAAGATACTGGTATCTATTGAACCATCATGCTTTCGTAATGATATTTCTTTGAGTACTAATTAGGTGTACAGGAAATTGTAGTTGGTACGTAGATAAACATGTTATTCAGACAGTAATCATGGCTCAGCTGGTTTAGAGAATAGTATCATTTACTTTTTGTTATAAAGATAGGAATGAAATATCTATGAGTGAATTTTAAGACAATTTACTGGGGTATTGGTTCATGCTGTGTTGCATCCTTGGAAACCAAGGCTATCCATAACATTATATCATATATTGTATGTTATGAATAGCCTAGGTACCGAGAATGGCTGTATTGTTGTATAGCATTATATTAATGTCTGAATTTCTGAACCTATTTTGTCCCATGTACTACATACACACACTCTCTCATGATCTGTGGTTGTAAGCCTTAGCATGGAGGAGATCTGTCTCAAAACTCGAGCATCTGATTGGTTGTTTCCGATCTCAGTCTTAACATTGACCAATGGTAAGGCTGCATTTTGAGACAGTCCTCCAAGTTCAGTTTTAGAACCATAGTTAAGGCACAGAGCACATTGAAACCATTCAAGCACTATGACGCTATATGTCTGTCACATTTCAAGGACTTTGCACATTGTACAAGAGGAACTTTGCAATACACTTTACACTCCCTTGAAGTAAATGGATGATATAAGTATATCATTAGATTGTTTAATGGTACTTCAGTTTTTGTCGAAAGGTTCATGTTTTACATAAAATGAGGACATTCAAAATGATGTCTGATTCATACAAGAACTTCCAAAACAACTTTAGTTTTGGATGAGAACTTCCCTGATATATACCAGCACATATGGGGTTTCTAGTTGTAATGTCTGAACATACATGTTATAGTGTTTGTTAATTTAGGAGTTTTTCTGTATTTTCTATGTTGTTTTTCTTCCAAACCTCAATATTTGAAGATATCTATTATTTTCACTATTGGTGCCTAGTATACTGGTTATGCTATTGGTTACCAAGTATACTGGTTCACTGTTGGTTACCAAGTACACTGGTTTCACTATTTGCTTCCTTGTATACTGGTTTCACACTTGGTTACCAGATATACTGGTTTCACTTTTGGTTACCTAGTATACTGGTTTCACTATTTGCTACTGGGTATACTGGTTTTGCTATTTGTTGCTAGGTAAACTGGTTTTACTATTGGTTATCAGGTAAACTGGTTTCAATATTGGTTATCAGGTATACTGGTGTTACTATTGGTTACCAGGTATACTGGTTTTACTATTGGTTACCAGGTATACTGGTTTCACTATTGGTTACCAGGTATACTGGTTTCACTATTGGTTACCAGGTATACTGGTTTCACTATTGGTTACCAGGTATACTGGTTTCACTATTGGTTACCAGGTTTACTGGTTTTACTATTGGTTACCAGGTTTACTGGTTTCATTATTGGTTACCAGGTTTACTGGTTTCACTATTGGTTACCAGGTTTACTGGTTTCACTATTGGTACCAGGTAAACTGGTTTTACTATTGGTTACCAGGTTTACTGGTTTCACTATTGGTTACCAGGTAAACTGGTTTTACTATTGGTTACCAGGTTTACTGGTTTCACTATTGGTTACCAGGTTTACTGGTTTTACTATTAGTTACCAGGTTTACTGGTTTCACTATTGGTTACCAGGTTTACTGGTTTTACTATTAGTTACCAGGTTTACTGGTTTCACTATTGATAACCATGTATACTGGTTTCACTAATGGTTACCTAGTAAACTGGTTTCACTATTGATAACCATGTATACTGGTTTCACTAATGGTTACCTAGTAAACTGGTTTCACTATTGGTTACCGGGTATACTGGTTTCACTATTGGTTATCCGGTATACTGGTTTCACTAATGGTTACCTAGTAAACTGGTTTCACTATTGGTTACCGGGTATACTGGTTTCACTATTGGTAACCATGTATACTGGTTTCACTAATGGTTACCTAGTAAACTGGTTTCACTTTTGGTTATCAGGTATACTGGTTTCACTAATGGTTACCTAGTAAACTGGTTTCACTATTGGTTACCGGGTATACTGGTTTCACTATTGGTAACCATGTATACTGGTTTCACTAATGGTTACCTAGAAAACTGGTTTCACTAATGGTTACCTAGTGAACTGGTTTCACTAATGGTTTCCTAGTAAACTGGTTTCACAATTGGTTATCAGGTATACTGGTTTCACTAATGGTTACCTAGTAAACTGGTTTCACTATTGGTTACCGGGTATACTGGTTTCACTAATGGTTACCTAGTAAACTGGTTTCACTAATGGTTACCTAGAAAACTGGTTTCACTAATGGTTACCTAGTAAACTGGTTTCACTAATGGTTACCTAGTAAACTGGTTTCACTAATGGTTACCATGTAAACTGGTTTCACTATTGGTTATCAGGTATACAGGTGCTTTGTTTTCTGGAGAATGAATCACATTATCTTGAACATAATTTGAGGTAAAACTGGAGCATGACACAATGCATGGTTTAGAGTTGATACAGTCACAGTGACTTGTAGATTTTTCAGTTAGAGGTTAATATAGAATTAGCTCAGTTTTGTATCAGATAGACATTTTTATGACATTAGTAATCAAACAATAATAGTAATAATTAATAAAGTTTATGATAATAATACTAATAATTAATTATTTAATATTATGCATCATATATTTATATCTAAAAATGACATCAGTTGTACTGATTGGGTTGTACCTGTAGGAGTATTAAATACTACAGAAGGCATATAGAACAGAACAGAATGATTTATTAAAGTTTGGATTTAAGTATAATTAATATAGGAAGGGAGATAACTCATGACAATCTCCAGTGGTTGTCTCCATATTTATATGAAATTTTTATATTTTCATCACATTCCTTATATAATACCGGTATTTATTTTATTTATAATAAAATTGGTAAGTTTGTCTGTGTACCTTATGTCAATGTTTTTTTTCAACAAAGTTAATTTTAGTTAGTTATTTCCTGGTTTGTTTTTATTATTACCTTTCATATTCATTGTCATATCATGAGCATATTACTGTGTAGTATTTGACTCACATATTCTAACATTTTCCCCGATATATTCATTTTTCTCATTTTATGACCGTAACCTTGGTAAATTCAAAACATGTTTTGTCAGTATACTGATAGCCTTCTTCCTTGTACATATTGAATTACCGCGAAATCGTTTTGACAAAAGAATCTTGCATTATACTGTTTACTTGTATGTTCGCAGTACTAATGAAATAACGTAAAGGAAGAAAACCCTTGCCAAAATACCGTGAAACCGGAGGTACTAACGCGAAAAATGCAGCAAACACTATAATGTAAGATGGAAAAACAAAATGACCAGATTGAACCCAGGCTGAATTGACCTTTAACACAGGCTGAATTGACCTTGAACACAGGCTGAATTGACCTTGAACCCGTACTTTATTGACTTCTCAATTTGTATTTTGTCTGATATTGTAGATTGATTATGTACTGACAAAATAAATCCCTTACACATCAAAATTGTTTGAATCAAAAGAGTTACAGGTCATACCATTGTAGATTATTTATTTGTGAATGTTCAAGAAACCGGAAGGGTAATTCCGTTTTATGGAAGATGATGAATTTGGAAACATTCAACTTGGAAATCTCAAGTTTTTTGGTACATGTTCTTTCTGAAAGCAAGTACAATTTGCACCAGTGTGCAATTTCCTGAGAGTCTTCAACATCTCCGTACACGGTCATAGCATATTATCATGTAAAACATTGTTTATATCTATATTGCAGGTAAAGCCCCTACCAAACCTCCCTCCAATCATGAAAGCTTCCAGTTGTGTGCCGCCAGCGATGATGAGCGTCAAGATTGGATTAAAGCTATAAGGAAGGTTATGTTTGCTTCAAAAGGTGGAGGTAGGTCACTGATACCGATTCTCTAATGATTCTATGTATTCTTCTTTTTTCGGCGCAGTCGTACTTACATAGTTTTGCTTTTTGCATATCAGTGTCGTGTAAACCAATAAAATCTTACATTAACCACCAAGGCAATTTCTCTTCAACTGAACAACGTTTGTAATCTTGACGTGGATTTGTATACCTTTTGATAAAGGGTACGTTACCTTACCAAAGTCCACTGAATTACGGTGAATTTACCGAAATCCATTTTGGATCTAGAGTGACCAGCAATCGTAACATCTCAGCATTTTTGTTGCACAATCAATCTTAACCTTCAAATTGCGCCGACCATCTTTTTTCAAGATATTTCTTGTTTTCTTCTGTATACATATACATAGACTTTATAATAATATGAATATAGAGCAATCCATAAGCAATCACTAGCGAATTTCACATATTTATCACCAAGGATATTTTGTCTGAAAAATAAGACTATGTACCTTTAAATACAAGTGTTCTCATTTTCTCTATAGAATGAATTCTCAGAAAGACACCTTTACGTTCAACCAATACGTCTGTCTGTATACACATGTTTCCAGATATAACGTTTTAACAGAGTTGAAAATTGTCCCGTCTGCAGCTGATTGTTTTACTCAAATGTTGTCTAGGCAAAAGCGGTAATATTATCTAGGAATGTTTGTGATGTCTTCCGACTTTCGATGGTTTCCTCTTTATGTCTGCATACATTTTCACCCTTTCTCATTGGTTGCTTGTTGTACGTCTTACTATATTCAACATGTGTCGACCTTTCAGCTATATTTGGTACGCCGCTTGAAGAAATTATGAGATTTGAGAAAACAAGAAGTGAGAGAAAAGTCCCGCTAATTGTGGAAGCCTGTATAGAATTCATCATTGAAAATGGATTAGAAGTTGAGGGTATATTTAGGTATGTCGTTAACACTAGCCTTAATTTTTCGTGTAATTAAGACCTATAAATGCTGAGACCTTTATGGTCACATTCAAGATTAAAGGTAGATTTTCTACGTAATAAAGATAAAAGGTAGTTTTTCAATGTAATAAAGATTAAAGGTAGATTTTCTACGAAATAATAAAAAGGTAGATTTTCAATGTAATAAAGATTAAAGGTAGATTTTCAATGTAATAAATATTAAAGGTAGATTTTCAATGTAATAAATATTAAAGGTAGATTTTCAATGTAATAAAGATTAAAGGTAGATTTTCAATGTAATAAATATTAAAGGTAGATTTTCAATGGAAAAAAGATTAAAGGTAGATGTTCAATGTTTAATGAAGTTTGTGTTTTGGTCCGAATTCCTTATGGCTTATTGTACATTATTAAGAATTAATCAGTAAATTAATATCTCCATGTATATAATATACATTGTATGTTTCAAAATTGATCAGGTTTTTACAGCAGTATGAGAAATTTATTTATGTCTTTGTGGTTCCTGATTAGATATTTTGACAATGACATATTTGACTTTTGTTGTGGCAAAAGTATTTGACTTTTGTTGTGGCAAAAGTTAGTTTCATAGATGTAATACAAAAGAATATGTCCGTCCTGATTAGTACTTTATTAATCTAAAACTAAAAATAACAAAAGCAATTGATGTGACATCACATAGAAAATGGCGGCTGACAATGACATGTTAAATTCCAACCACTACAATATTTACTAGGGATGTCAACGAATGGTAATTTTGGTATTGAACTATTCGGTCAACCTTCCGAACGAATATTCGAAAGTTCGACCTTCTTATTTACTAAAAATACATTTGAAATTCGAACTTTAACTTTTAAGCATAAAGTTAGTGTTTTAAACTTCTCACTCAAGTTGTCAAAATCCCTGCGATTACTAATAATTTCAGGGTCTAAGTGTCATCACCAGAGTGTTATATCTCTCTTGTCCCCAAATATACACGTCAATAAAATTAACACCTGTAGATATTATTTTCACATGTAAAATGTCATTAAATGGTAAAATGTCATTGAATGCGATAATGCCCATTACTGAATTTAATACACTTGCATTCAACTTTTATATTGAATATGTGTATTTTATCGAATATTCGAATGCTGATTCAGTTTCGAATATTCGGACGTACGAACGAATATTCGAATATCCGAATATTCATCAACATCCCTAATATTTACCTATACAGTGAGACCTCAATAACAAGACCACCCTTGGGACTCTTGAAAACTGGTCTTAATATTGAGGTGGTCTTAATATTGAGGTTGAATAAAGAGCAGAACAGTCAAAATGGACTTGAAGTATTGCGGTGGTCTTATCATTGAGGTAGTCTTTAAGTGAGTTTTTACTGTATATCTCTGTATTGATATGAATTTCATCTTTATGTGTATATTTGGTATATTCTAGATTACCAGGTCGTATGCTGTTAGTTCGAGATCTGAAGGATAGATATGACGAAGGTGAGAATGTTGTGCTCAATATAGACGATATAGACATTCATTCCGTGGCATCATTGTTGAAACAATATTTGCGAGAGTTACCAGAGTGTTTAATTCCGTATAAATTCTATCAGGAATTCATGAATATAGCCATGAAATTCCAAGGAACAAAATGTAACAATAATAAGTTGGAATTAGTTGAAAGTTTAAAAACTGCTGTTGTTGATCTACCTAGTGATAACTACAATGTACTGAAGACTTTGTGTAATTTTCTCCGACAGGTTTCAAATAAAACGTACGTGAATAAAATGAGCCCTCAAAACTTAGCACGCGTGTTTGGACCAAATATTATTCGCCATCCTCAAATGGACGATAATCCCGAAGTGTTCATGTTAACCACCGCGGATATATCGGAGCAGTTAGCGTATATGATGATAAATTACGATGATAAGATATTTACTATGGATTTTGATTCCGGTTCATGTGCGGTTGATGATCTTCTGCAGCTTGAACATGATACAGCACCATGTGATTTATTACAACCAACGCCAGGCGGTAAATCTGGAATCGACGAGATTTCGGATATTGTGTTCGAACAACGTCGTGACAGAAGGGCTCGTTCATTTCAGGCAGGAGATTTGATGTTAAACATAACAAACAGTATTGACATTGGTTCTCCGGGGTCGGCGGAGACATCCCCTACAATGGGCAATCCACCAACATCTACAACTGGAAGAAAACCAGGAGTTACTCAGGATGGCAAACCTATTGCTCCCCTTCGAAGAAAATATACCAGAAAACATCAGAACGTTAGTGCTCAAAGAAGTACAGACTCAGTGTCGTCTGATCAGAGTTCGGAAAATTCAGTAGATTTGACAGAAAATGGACACTTGGTCACATCACCTGTTTCGATGCCATCTACGCCAAATACTGCGATCTTAGAACTTCAGCAACGACTGGAAACATTAACTGCAGAACATGAAGCTTTAAAAGCAAGACACGATAATCTAAATGTTTCAAAGACAAAATCTGATGAAAGAGTGAAAAATCTTAGTGCAGAAATGAGTAAAATACAAGAACGTTATGAAGTTCATATAAGAAATTTGACAACAAGACATAAGATACAGACAGATGACTTGAATGCCAAACTGGCTGAAGAGAAGATAAACCGAGCTGAGGCAACACAGAAAATAATAGAATTGCAAAAGACAATTCAGAAATACCAGAGGAGTGATAACTTACCTCCCTTGTATCAATAGTTTTGTATTTTACGTCTGCTTCTTTTGCAAATTTTGGAAACATAAACTTGATTCTGAATTTAGCGGCCATTTTGTGCTTATTATGATATATTTCCTAGAACTAAAGCCTTGTTAGAGTGTACAAAATATAACTGAAGTGAATTGAAGTTACTCAAACATCAGTGATTTTCCTTTCCTGACTTGGCTAGATTAGTTTATTAGTGTATATAACTTTCCATTGTTCAGTCTGTTGAATGTCTTGTGCTTAACAAATGGTTTGATCTTAAATTACTTCATTAGAACATGTGATAGTTGAGTTCTAAAAGGATACCAACCCCTAGGGGCTTTATAGGGTATTACTTTGCTGGTATATGATCGGCTGTTTTAATTGGTTGTTAGTTTATTTCAAGAGAGGGAATATTAATTGTTTGATAATTGTTATTTGGAATGTATTCTCCATAAATAGTTTCAGTATACACTGACATCCAGAAGTTTCTTACAATGAATATTTTGAATTTCATTACTTTTTATGCAGAAATTCTAATAAGACATGTATGACCATGAAGTAAAATTATTCATACCACTTCTGCGATGGATAGTTAAGAATTAACAATTTGCACATCTCAGCATCTGCATCAAACGGCCATCCAAAACCAACATTTGTATGTGTAAATGATCTGACACATTAAATAAGACAATTTGTTTCAGTACGAATTTATAAATACTTCTACAAAACATTATTGCTGTGTCAAAAAGCATTTTCAATTTATTGCATGTGACATAATGAAAATACATTAACTGCAATGGAAATTGTCGAAGTGTACAGGAACTTTTGAAGGGCAGTGTAATTGTTTTCTCTTTTCACACACAAAACTACAAGTTCAGCATTTATTATACTTGATGCTTGTCTTTCCTTATCGTATTCTTGTTGTAATTACAAAGTAAAGTACTTCCTGCGAAACGAACTGCCACTTTCAGTCACATATTTGTTTGTCATAAATAGCTTAGAGATACAGACGATTATATATTTTTGTTGTCTCAAGGATATTCACTGTGGTGACCAGGTACAGTCGGACCTTGTTTATTCGACATCTTCTATCCGAATACGTGGTATAATTCCGAAATAAATATCAGTTCCCGATGTATCTTCTTCGACACGGTGAATTGAAATGGGTTATTTGAAACCCATGTATCATTCGAAATGAAATTTCGGACCTGATGAACTCGAATGAATGAGGTCTGACTGTATATATGAACAGTATGGTGTTCCACTGAAATCCTTAAACAATACAGTAAAATCTCAATAATAAGACCAGCATTGGAACCCTTGAAAACTGTTCCTCTTATTGAGATGGTCTTAATATTGAGGTAGAATAAGAGCAAAACAATGAAAATGGACTTGAAGGAGGTCTTAAATTGAAGTTTTACTGTATACATGTACTCATGTTTCTAAATGACCTTAAAATTGTTAATAATCTACCAAGGCATTTACTTGCGATATAAGTTTCTGTTTATTGTCCTTTATAGATAGAAAGATTGTTGACAAAGTGTGATTCTACATGTAATACATATCTTCTTCCTTTCTCCCAGCCCTCCATGTTCAAGATGTTATCATTTTCCTAAGTTCTATTATTTCCTTGTTAAAGATATATCTGGCTCATCTAAACATAAAATATTTGAATTGGCTTCATCCAGTATTGTTGTTACATTGGCTAAAACATTTCGAATAAGAACCAGTGCAATGTATAACCGATTGAAAATATCTTTTTCTACTATATTTCTAACAGACAAAACTTGTAAAATAGCCTGATTGTTAAAAAACTTCCATTTTTTTTAAATTTTATGATGTACAAACATCTTTCTTCAGCAAATACGGATCAATACATTATGAGTTCGTTCTTTGTTAATGCATGTTTATTGATGTTTTAACTATAGGCAATATATTTTTCATGTTTGTTTAGGTAAACAAATGAACAAAAAATGAGCATAGTATTACTTTAAACGTATAGGTCATTAGTACTTAGAGTGTGTGTAGTATGTAAACAATTACTTAATTAATCTATGTGATTAATTCAGCATGTATAACTTAAATTATAGACCTTACCAGATTGTCGAAACCACAAACAAATATTTATTGATGTGTAGCACTGTAAATAAAACTTTTTCAAGTATTTATTTGCCTGATATTTCGAATAATTTCCTGGTTTTTGTTTAAAGACCATTTGGTCTTTTTAACTCTTTAAACATTGATTTAAATCACAGGAGATTGTCATGAGTTCTCTCCCTTTATTCATCCTATTATCCCATCTAGAGTTGTCTTCCTTTATTCCTTATGTAGCCTAGGTGAGATGAAGGGAGAGAACTCTAGAAGGGATAAAGGGAGAGAACTCATTGCAATCTCTTGTGATTTAAATCATGACACCAACTTAGCTACATTGTGTTCGATTAGTATAAAAAGGCTTCAGCAATATTTGTACTGTTAAATGTATTATTATACGATTATGGGAACCCCCACGGCGGCGGGTGGGCGGCGTCCACATGGTTTCTGCTCTCTAAGTCAAAGAGTTTTCATCCGATCTTTACCAAACTTTGTAAAAATATTTGTGGGCATAATATCTCGGCCAAGTTCGATAACCAGCCACATCCCCCATGCACTTCTGAATTATGACCCTTGAATTATCCAAAATTGGCAAAATTAGCCTTGTCCGCTCTCTAAGTCAAACAGTTTTCATCCGATCATTACCAAACTTGGTGAAAATGTTTGTAGGCATAATATCTCGGCCAAGTTCGATAACCAGCCACATTTCCCCAGGCACTTAGGAATTATAGCCCTTGAATTATCCAAAATTGGCCAAATTAGCCTAGTCTGTTCCCTTAGTCAAAGAGTTTTCATCCGATCATTACCAAACTTTGTGAAAATATTTGTGGGCATAATATCTTGGCCAAGTTCGATAACCAGCCACATCGCCCATGGCACTTCGGAATTATGGCCCTTGAATTATCCAAAATTGGCCAAATAAGCCTAGTCCGCTCTATAAGTCGAACAGTTTTCATCTGATCTTCACCTTACTTGGTGAAAATGTTTGTGGGCATAATATCTCAGCCAAGTTCGATAACCAGTCATATCGCTCATGTCACCCGGGAGTTATCACCCTTTGATTTAAGAAATTAACTAAAATTTGTCTTGTTTTAACTCTGAGCTCTGACAGGCGTATTTTGTGACAGTTTGGCACTCTTGTTATTGTTGTGAACTTTTTAATACCAAATTAAAGAAAACCATCCCGTAGTTAGGGAATTTTAGATGTATGAAAGTCTACCTGCCCCGCCACAACCTAAGAATTATTCAGTGTGCACAGGTGCATGCTCTGGTCCTTGGGTTCTTATCTTATTGCGTCATCTGTGTCTGCTTTTTGTTTGGTTTGATCAAACAGTAAATACACAAAGTTCAAGCCAGAGTATAACTGGGTGAATTATGCTTATGTCGTAGTTCAATATAATCATGCTATGTTTTGTTGTTTTATAGACACTTTCATTGGTGTTTTTGCTGTTTTCATTTTTTCTTTGTATATTTTAACCATCTGCATTTTAATGTTGCAATATTAGCTATGAGATTAACAAGTGGCATTATTCTCATGATGTCATATTATTATCATATGGCCCTTAATCACCTCATGATGTCACATTCTTCGCATGATGTCATATGACCCTTAATCACCTTATGATGTCACATTCTTTGCATGATGTCACATGACCCATAACCATCTCGTGATGTCATATTCTTCACATGATGTCACTGTTGTTGATGATGTCATATTCTTCTCATATCTATATTGACAATTAAGATTTCACACTGAGCTTCTGTCTTGGAAATTAATGTTTAAAACCACTAAGGCTTGTAACTTTAGAATATAAGTTGCTTAAGTTAAATGTCAATTTGTTTGTGTGTTACATAATTATGTACAAGCTTAAACCAGAACTTGCTGTCAATGTGCATCTAGGCTTGAGCAAATTTCAATGACTGAAGGAAACCAATAGAAACCTGTGTCTTCATATAAACATTTTATGTCTCCCTTTACAGAACAGGGGTTAAAGTTTGATTGCTCTACTTGGTTGTCTGAACAGGAGATCCCTTCTTTAGTATATAGATAGAGGGAGAGAACTCAATGTGGGATAAAGGGAGAGAACTAATGACAATCTCCTGTGGTTGTCTGTTGATAGAGCATTTGTTTCTGGTCAATAACTGTAGCATGCTTTGGCCTTCAACATTCGGGCTTTGTAGGATGGTTGTCTGGGGTCAGTTGATGAACCTGGTTTTGGAGGGGTCACTAGATTAGCATTTTACTACCCACCTCCACTGACAGGCTATCATCAGGGTATGTGTTCTTGCAAACAGCTCTTGTTGTTAAATCAGTATGTACTGTGATGTTTGTTGAAATTGTTTGTTATTTGTGTCTTGTTGTTCTACACACACTTGATATTTACTGTTTAATGTGATAAAAGTACAATAGTAATGTACCTGTGATCATTTATGCTATGCACTTGTACAAGATTGAGTAATAATTATTGTGCTTCCGAAGTCCTGCCTATAGTGTAGTCACTGATAAACTTAAAGACGTCTTTATCTTCGATATACTTGTCATCACCACAGTAGTTCTCTTATATGCTAGTATGAACCAAAAGCACCAGACTGTCCTTTCTAAAATGTGATTTTTCTATGTTTGCAATTTCTGTGTACAGGCGGACCTTGTTTATTCGACAATCTTTTATCCAAAGACTTGGAATAATTTGAAATAAATATCAGGTCCCGATGTATCTTATGCACGTTGAATTGAAATGGTTTATCTAAATCATGTATTATTCGCAATAAAATTTCGGACTTGATGAATTCGAATGAACGGGGGCCGACTGTAGTTAGGTAGTATCCAAGCCTTACATGTTGTGTGGTATGCTGTAATGTGTCCATGGGACGATGTCACTGTCTCTGATTTTAACCACAATTTAAACATTAATTATCTATCAACCAATTTCAAAATAGTGCATTTAGATTATACACCTGTTATACCTTGTTAAATGCATTATAAAGCTAAACATTACAATGACTACCATGTTTATATACATACACAGCTCAATCTTCTAACAATGAAAGCCCATTTAATGTAATATATATCGTACAAGAATGTTCCCATTACTACAGCAACCAACAATTTTGAAATCGCATATCTTGCCAAACTTGGGGAGTAGATTTTCCAAGTTTTTTGTGTCCATCTATTGTAAGATAACGAGTGTTCGTCTGCTCACTTATGTCAGTGACATGAATATGTAATTACGATAATAAGCGATTGTTTGGTATAAATAGACAACTATTTGTTATGAATGATTATTCGTCTCGACTTTGTTACTAGGAAAGAAATAATATTTATATCAATGATTCACTTGCGGATTTATTTATAACATGTATGTCAATATTATTTCTTTATTTTATTTCCTTGTAATCACTCCGTTTACTTCTGTTTATAGACCAGACCATGCTTATGCAATAATATGTTTTTCATTTGTTTAGGCCATGCTGTTTTATATATTTGTTAAGCGTCCACCAAATTTTTTTTTCATGAGTTTAAAAAATCGCCAGGGGAAGTAACCGCTGTGTAGTATTTACATAATTATGTTATTGTGAATATTTTGATAACTTGCATGTTTGAAAATAGTCAGTATTTCTGTTAGACTTGTAATATTTATAACGAAACAAGTTGTTTATTCTTATCATGTTAACCTCATTAGAACATGTGAAATGATACATTGTCTATTATCTGACTTTGTGTTGTTTCAAAACGACTTTGCGTGTGATTTTTTTATATAGGTAGTTAGGTTAAGTTGATGCTTAACAAAAATAAGAAATAAACAGTATGGCCATATGTGTTCGTTGTATAAAGAAATAAAATGCAAGAAATTAGAATTGGATGACAGATACTCACAAGTGCATTAAATGATTGTACATGTAGTATTGTATTGCTGTATACCAGAAGGTGCTTTTGCATTTTAGAGTTTATTTTCATATACCTTTGCCAGGTGGGGTAATAACAAATTAATGCAATATTATATTTTGGCATTTATAATTATACATGCTTTATGTTCAATATACATGAACGTGGTGTGGTGTACACTGTGCAGTTACTCTTGTTATGCAATTGCCTGGGTGCTTTCAGTTTTTATGAATTCGAGAAAAAAATTGAATGTTGTGTAAATACCAAGAACTTGATGTGTAATATAGTGATTCGGAATATGTCTTGGAAACTAAACAATACTGAATATTTTTCTCAATATGTCGCTCTGCTATAATTGTGCCGACACATATGTGATATATATTGCTATAGTGTCCCTATTGTTAGCTTTATTATTGTTGAATGAATAAAATAGCTCCTTATACATGTATGTACATATAAATATATGCTTATAGACTTTGAAAACCCAACAGTGGGGTAAGTTGTTTCGTAATTGAAATCGAAATTAGCACTTGTATTGTAATTCACCATTTAAATGTCAACTTACTGGTGTCATTTTGATACCAAAATATTTATAATTGGATGAGTATTGAAGAAGTTATCTCACACAGTAAATGCCTAGTTCCAGAAAATAAAAGTAACATGTCCATTAAGTTGACTTGTAAAATGATGTATTACAATACAAGTAATGATTTTGCTTTCAAGGTCAAAATTAACTTACCCCCCCCCCCCCCACTGTTTTCAAAGTTCGTAAGTATAGATTGTCTTATATTCTATGTTTTGTTCTCTAAAATTAGCTTCCACTTGTTAATTCAAATTCAGTGCTGTAGAAATATTTCAGCGTTACATGTACAAATTTGTGATGCAGTTATGTTCTGTTTCAATTTGAACAAGCTACAAAAATGTTTTTTGACGATTTATTTGATTAAAAAGTAAAGCACATTGCTGATTTGTTTATTTGTTCTTTGTTCATCAATGAGATTTGCTGCATGAGGTAGAACTACTGACTTCACAGACCCTGAATAAGACGCGAGTTCTTGCCCGCAACCAAGGAAGCAGTCATAGAGAGTGATTTATATAAGTTGTAATGACTTGTTTCATACTTGATGCGAAATATATAAGATTATGCTCTTGAGATTTGCTGGGTGATTTTGTTTAATTAAATATTATGTAAATGGTGGCTTGTAATACATGCCTGCATTAAGGTCAGGATAAGGTTAAATTTTACAAGCTATAGTATATCTTAAGTAATTTGCCTCATATGGGAAGTGTGAAAGATTGGGCTAGCACTGGTTGGTAACCCAGAAACACTGGTAAGGTCATGTGACCATAATATATAACTGATATACCACTGAAAATGGCTTAAAATTCAAACACAACAGCCAAATCTGACAGTATCAACAGTCTAAACCACAAGGGATTGTCACGAGTTCTCTCCCTTTATCCCTTCTAGAGTTCTATCCCTTTATCCCTTCTAGAGTTCTCTCCCTTTATGTCTTCTATAGTATATGCATGAATAGTACTATATATAAAGGGAGATATCTCTGGAAGGAATAAAGGAAGAGAACTCGCCACAATCTCCTTCCTTTATTTCTTCTAGAGTTCTCATCCTGTATCCCTTCTATAATATATGTATATATAGTACTATTTGAAAGGGAGAGAACTCGCCACAATCTCCTTCCTTTATTTCTTCTAGAGTTCTCATCCTGTATCCCTTCTATAATATATGTATATATAGTACTATTTGAAAGGGAGAGAACTCGCCACAATCTCCTTCCTTTATTTCTTCTAGAGTTCTCATCCTGTATCCCTTCTATAATATATGTATATATAGTACTATTTGAAAGGGAGAGAACTCGCCACAATCTCCTTCCTTTATTTCTTCTAGAGTTCTCATCCTGTATCCCTTCTATAATATATGTATATATAGTACTATTTGAAAGGGAGAGAACTCGCCACAATCTCCTTCCTTTATTTCTTCTAGAGTTCTCATCCTGTATCCCTTCTATAATATATGTATATATAGTACTATTTGAAAGGGAGAGAACTCGCCACAATCTCCTTCCTTTATTTCTTCTAGAGTTCTCATCCTGTATCCCTTCTATAATATATGTATATATAGTACTATTTGAAAGGGAGAGAACTCGCCACAATCTCCTTCCTTTATTTCTTCTAGAGTTCTCATCCTGTATCCCTTCTATAATATATGTATATATAGTACTATTTGAAAGGGAGAGAACTCGCCACAATCTCCTTCCTTTATTTCTTCTAGAGTTCTCATCCTGTATCCCTTCTATAATATATGTATATATAGTACTATTTGAAAGGGAGAGAACTCGTGACAATCTCCTGTGGTTTACCACACTGAGCTAGTGGCATTACATGAAAAAACAACATAAAACAACATAGAGAGAGAATCACAACATTTATCCTTCATTACAAACTAATACATAGTGAATACAATGTAATACGCACATTCCTATAACAAAGTCAGTGCAAAGCTGCTGTGACTGCATACAGTAAAACCTCACATAAAGTCCAACTTTAAGACTACCTCAATAATAAGACCATAATTCGAGGGTTCAGTGCAAGACTATTGTAACTCCTATATAAATACATAGGAGTTACGATAGTCTTGCATTGAACCCTCTATATTATTTTCAATAATCAGACCATATCATAAGACTGACTTTCTTCAGAATAAATGGTCTTATAATTGAAGTTTTCAATCTACATATATGCCTTTTTCTCATCAATTCTCATTAAATGTGTGACATAATTACTGTCTAGATGACAAATATATATTAGCAAACTGTGTATTGAATGAACATGCCATGACATTTCTGCTTAGGGGCACAAATCTACGAGAAAATGGCGTATATATTTTATCAGAGGTCACAGCAGTATTGCACTGATCAGTCAATATTTCCTAAGAAAAAAATAAAGTGTATATGCCAGGAGTATAAAATTGACTAACAACAGAAATACACAGATTGTGAGAACATAATAGAAAAAAACATTTGAAATCAATTAAAAGATATTAATAATGCACAGCAGTCATTTCAAAGTTGTCTGACATTATCGCTGGAATGTTCTATTGTTGCATAGGTAAAGGACAAGTTGATACACTTCAGTGTACTACTATAGACTAAGCCTATCAACCTGCCCTACCTATAACGGGAGAGTGCATTGATACTTAGGTAGTTATGTCAGATTGCTTTGAATTGACTGTATTTTAAATAAAACCAAGATAACTTAAGTTGGCAGACAAACTATGCACGTGTACATGTTCAATAAGAGAACATGGAGGTTTTACCCACACATAAAATCACAGGAGATTGTCACGAGTTCTCTCCCTTTATCCCATCTACAGTTCTCTCCCTTTATCCCATATACAGTTATCTCCCTTTATCCCATCTACAGTTCTCTCCCTTTATCCCATCTACAGTTCTCTCCCTTTATCCCATCTACAGTTCTCTCCCTTTATCCCATCTACAGTTCTCTCCCTTTATCCCATCTACAGTTCTCTCCCTTTATCCTGTCTACAGTTCTCTCCCTTTATCCCATCTACAGTTCTCTCCCTTTATCCCGTCTACAGTTCTCTCCCTTTATCCCATCTACAGTTCTCTCCCTTTATCCCATCTACAGTTCTCTCCCTTTATCCCTTCTATAGTATATGTATATTTAGTACTATATAAGTATATATACTAAAGAAGGGAGAGAACTCCAAAGTGGTTAAAGGGAAAGAACTTGTGACAATCTCCTGTGTAATAGAATTGCATTGTTCAGTATAGATACCTAAAAATTCCCTGCATCGTTGTATATTATACATCTTGCACTAAACCCAAAAGCCTAAATTGTAGAATAGTAAACATATCTGCCACTTACTGCCATTGTTGAACCGCTAAGATAACATTAAAATACTTGCAAACTAAATGATATACAGTCGGACCTCTTTCTTTCGAATTCATTGGGTCTGAATTTACGTTTTGAATAATACATAATTTCGAAAAGTCCCTTTCAATTCGATGTGCCTTAGAAAATACATTGGGAACTGATCTTTATTTCAAATGATACCAAGTATTCGTCAAGACGGTTGTCGAATAAACGAGGTCCAACTGCAGAGTGCCAGTTTAACATATATAAAGCATGACAATACCTAGAGTGAAGACAAAAACATAATAAAAATATCAATGACCGAGTATATCTACGTGGAAAAATAACAACTGATAAAAAAGTAAAGAAAAATGCATATAAAGGCTTCCTGTCATTCAATTTAAACTCGGGGCTCTAGAAATCCACTAGCCGAATGTCCAGGACTAGTCTCATGCTGAATCGGACTACCAGCAGTTGAGTTAAAGCTAGTCCGGCCAAGTCTGTTTTTAAAGCTAACCAACATCAGCAATTGTTCAGTAGTAAGTCAAACCTTAGAATCCCACAAACACATAAATGTGATTATTAATTTTAGATTGTGGAGCTATCATTGTGTATGTTTATTTGGTACTAAACTGACAGATGTTCTCGGACAACTAGCTTCCTATGTCGGACAATTCAAATTTTACATTTCCATTAGTCCTGGACAAGTGTCTTTGAAAATAAATTCTAGAGCCCTGAAACCCTGTAATAATTTCATGTTATGAAAGATATAATGAAAATTTAAAGATTTTGAAAGGGGAAATAATATGAGCTTTAATGAAAAGAAAAGAATTATTCAATACATGAAAATGAAAACCCTTACCAAGCATTGTAAACTGTGAAAAACACTGGAGTATATATAACAAATAAATGATTCCGAACGAATGAATTTTATTGAATCGTACATACATCAGCTATTACAAATTATTCAGCTTTGTATAAGATACTGATTTTGTTCAGTTTTAGAAAATTGTCATGTTTATTTAATGAACATTTCTTAGGTATGAGAACAATGTGATTGATATAACTAACACGGAACAGATAAAACATCTTATATAATAATTGTCAAAATTTATTGTTACATACTCAGTTACCATGGATACAGCAATAATAATTAATTATATCTCATGTACAAGACAATATTATAACCACTACAAAATGAACAACAATTATACATCAATGATTTACACTAGATGGGATCACAGACATTATGAACATTGAGACAAAATTATTTTGTATATAAATTAGTCTTACCAGTATACATAATTGTACAAAGTATGTCATTATTACCAACAGAAATGTACCAGGGCTCTAGAAACCCACTAGCCCGATGTCCCGGACAAGTCTAATTACCGATTTGGGCTACCAACAGTTGAGTTGGACTTAGTCCGGGACAAGTCTGTTATGCACGCCTACTTAACTGTTAATCCGCACCCTATTCTATGCTCGGACAACTAGCCTCCCATGTCAGACAAGTCAAATTTAACTAGTACACTAGTCCAGGACACGTGAATTTAAAGATAAATTATAGAACCCTGGTACACTGTACATGAATATAATTCACCGACTTCAAAACAAGGCCAAGCATGGTCAGCAGTGGCCATTACTTGTAAGTCTGAACAGTGAAGGTATATACATTTGTAAAACTATATTCCTCCCCATGCTACGATACATGGCATTCCCATACAACCTACTCCATTTTGTGTCGATACAGCACTTTCACTCACTGTTTTCTAATCGTAAGTTTAATCATTGTCTAATATTGTAAGATACAAACAACACATCCATTTCTACAGATCTCCAATTTAATTCTCTTTAAAAATTAAAAAATCTTACTACTACTTCTTACATAGGGATACATCAATAGATTCAATAGATTTTCGCTTTAAATCACAATTAAGTAGTCAATTTTATAGAAACTAAAATTAATAGACTAAAGGAATATTGAGCTAAAGGTGGTCTATACTAAAACTGACGATTATTCAGTGTCTACAAAATGTGGAGATTACTCTCAAAGTAAGCGTACAGCACACACGAAGGACCACACAAATATACATAAAGTCATTTCGTTGTGAGGATAAAAAGAAAATAATTCATGATTTATGATAATCAGTCATCAAGTATAGTTTGATTTGGACAATTACTTAATCAATTTCGTTTTCATTATATCTAAACAGATAAATTTTTGCCTGAATATTTCTTGTTACTCACTCTACACTTTTGCCATGTTTTATCAAAATATATTCTGTAATAATAACGTAGGAACAAAATGAATATTTACCATTTTAAAGTCTAAGTCTGAGAGATTCAGTCTTAAAACGTACGAAATAAAGACAAATATCTGAATACAGAGTAATATCCCAGATATTAGGAGTGCACAAAAACACAAAACTGCTGGTAAACTCATATTATGTTTTGAGAAACCCTGACATTTCCTAGATATATAAATGGAATTCAAATATTATGGTCCATTTTCATAAAAATCACAGATACATAGACATTCACATAAAAACAATGCCTTGCTGAAAAAGTATTTACACCTAGTGATTACAAAAATATATCATAGCTTCAGCCACATACGATTTTAAATGAGGGATTTGAAATCCCTATTTATTACCTACATATTTTTGTAATTACAAATTTATAAGCAATATTTTGAGACCTCTCATTTGAATTTTATATGACAATATTGCCAGATTACAAAAATAGACCTCTGCTTAAAAACATTAAATGGTCTGAGAAGACAATGATTCAAAACAGAAAAAAGTAACAGTGGCACAGACGAATAATATTCTTAAGACCTGTTAATCTGCAAGTCTTATAAATTCAACTCCATCTTTTTTAATTTTTATCAGGTATTAAGAAGTACTGGAGGCCAGAAAAAATTGGAAAAAAAATCAATAAATTTTCAACATAAGGCATTGTTTAAACACATAAAAATAACACGCACCATTATCAGTTAGTCTAAAATACTGGCATAAAGTTAGTTAAGTTTGCATTGCTTCTGCAATAAAACGATGAACAAAGAAAATTTACATACACATACAAACACACAAGTCAACAGATCAATGATAACTTATATCATTGAACACAGCCATATTTATAAATCTATTGTAAAAGCAAAAGAAAATCTAAGGAAATACTGTAATCGATGTTATTTCCTACAGAGGACAACATTTTCATGCAAGATGGTAAATTAAGATGGAATAATAGCATTAAAATAAACCGCATACTTATTCATAAGGCCCTACCAAATTGGATCTATGTTTAGCTTCCACATCACTTTCAAAATCTACCTACCAGATAGAGTATCAACAATGTGTTCACCTATTGTATCTAAGGCTTCTTTCATGACATGAATGATGGTATTTACACAAGACATAAATACAAACTAAGAATTAAATTTTGGCAGAGTGACCTATAGCTTTTGGCTGAATTTCATATCTTTTTTCATGACCTTGGCTCTTTAGCTTAATTTCATATATTTTTTCATGACTTGAAGTGTATTTGCGAATCAATCTTTGTAAAAAACAATACAGCTAGTTTATTAAAAATGATATAACCAAGAAGATAAACAAGGGATTACTGTCTACCACGTTTATCTAACGGTTGCTGACAATGGTAGCGAAAACATTATGCTAAATCAAAAACTTGTTGCTATACACAATTATGCAAAAACTATCAATTACTTTGTCATGGCATAAACTTCTAACTTCACCAAAATGTTTAACAATTAAAAAAACAAAAAAATAAACTTAATATCTAGAGTGTACATGAGTCTATATGATGGCAAGTGTAATATATATGAATTGTATATAAATAATTTAAGTGTTAAAATCCGCACCAATTTACAGCTCGTTAAAAATTAACAATCAGACAAGGCTCTAGAAATCCACGAGCCCGACGTCCCGGACAAGTCTAATTGCCGATTTGGGCTGCCAACAGTTGAGTTGGACTTAGTCAAGGACAAGTCTGTTATACATGCCTACTTAACTGATAATCAATACACTATTCTATGCTCACACAACTAGCCTCCCATGTTGCACAAGTCAAAATTAACAAGTACACAAGTTCGAGACAACTGTATTTTTAAAGAAGATTTCTAGAGCCCTGATAGAGTAGACAAGACATTCTCACTCATTAGCACAATGAAATAATTAACAAAAATAATATCATAAAATCAGAATAAATAACTAGAGAGTCACATGATGTAAAATCATAAATAAGTCAATCAATGAATCAGAAAACATTCTACACAGTAATTTAGTATACAGTTACATACATGGATATAACATTTATAGACATTCATGGGAACCTTTTAAGAACAAAAATTTACAATGTTCACTTTGAAAATCGGGAGATTATCGCTCCCGGCCAGGAAAGCGCGAGTGGTTTATCAAAACCGAGACTCTTCCGCAGGCACCGGGTGAGTTCACATGTATGTCTACAGATGATATATAAATAAAGTTTTAACAGGGCAAACTTGTTTCCTATTTCAAATTCAAATTGTATCTAAATGAATCAATATCTCTCTATATACCATGAATATGAATGAATCATTTGTGTATAAGATAAAACTACTTCTGCAAATACGAAGACTAATCATAATGCAGAAAAACAAATACAATGATATATAAAATCCAAAATAAGTACATGCATATATATTTTGTTTACCAATCCTCCATTAATGAACGACACTGCAATGATATAGCTATATAAAAATGCCACTGTTCTGATTTATGCAAATAAACCACAAAAAATACAGAAGTCAAATATAAAAACTGAGGTATGAACATTTGTAAAATGCCAATTACACATCAGTCAATGTGTGGGCAGTAGCAATAATAAAAGGGCCACAACATATGTCGCAATTCTGAGTACAACTGATCTGATGTTAAATGGGTCCCAGCCCCTTGCGGCCATCCTTCTTCAACAGATAAACATTATTTTGCAAACATAACTAACTTTCTATAGACTCCACAAACGACCATTTCTACAGAATCCTAAGTTTCAGAGAAGAATATTTTTAGTTTCCTAAATCATAAAAACATGAAAAGCCCACCCCAATCATTAATTTTTTGACAAATCAAAATTATTCAAATATCTTTATAAATGGTCACCCAGTATCAATTTTAACAAAATCATTTTTTAAATTCAATTTGGTTGCCATGACATCAATGGTTCCACAAGGACTGCCTTGATTATAAGTGTACTGGCACAGGACCATCCAATGATCATAACTGTAAAGTGGGATGAAGATTGGCTTGATATAACTTAAAACCATATGTTGGAGAAAGCATGGTCATAATGGCTCACCATATGACACTAGCTACAGGTGAGCTATGAATCCAGTATATTGTATATACAAGCCTAACATTCATGTGAAAAAATGGAATTAAAAGATTAAAAAAAAAATTGAAATCAAACACTATTTTCTGATCTACTATTATAATGATAAATAGCTATAGTTTTAAAAAGTTCAAGTCCACACACATATACTTAATGCACAAACTTCTACAAAATGAGTTAATTTCACAAGCAGTTATTGGAAGTTGTTATATCGAGTCTTAAGTCATTTAAATTTTGTTCCCTAATGATGTTTTCCGTTCTGTTTCCCGTTCTGTTTCCCATTCTGTTTCCCATTCTGTTTCTCATTGGTCTCCGGTTCTGCATCCTTGGTAGTGTAACACGCTTCAAGGAACAAACCAACAATTTGTTGTACCATGGAACGGTCCGGGATAGACTGGGACATGCCATATATAGCACCCTGAAAAGACATTTATAGTGGAGGTTATTATCCACAAATATTCTACCAGGTTCAGAGTTAAGGCTGATGTTACCCCTGATGGAATAAATTATTTAATGTCAGAATGTAAGAGATTTGCAATTCCTAAAGTCAAGGGTTTTGGAAAGAAATCTTTTGCTTTCAATGGTTGTTGTCTTTGGAACAGTCTGCCACAAGATGTGAGGGATGCCAAAAGTATTTCTTCTTTCAAATGCGAAGTAAAAAAACACATTTTAAGCTCGTCTTAAATGATGTATTGTCTTTTCTTTTATAACTCACAGTTTTATCATTTGTAACCTAATACCTTGTTAAATTTTATTTGTTTAGCTTTTTCATCCATTATTCCTGTCAGAGATAACTTATTGTTTTATTATTTCATTGTTTTATCTATTTGTTTATAAACATGTAACACAATGTCTTTCTTCGATTAACTGACTGTGATAACTTTATTTATAGCTTCAAATTCTTCCAATGTCACACAGTACTATTTATTAAGGACCACAATGGAAATAAGAGTTTTTACTTGTACTCTTTTTTGTGTTATCCTTAACATATAATTTTGATTGATATGGCTTTATTGATTCATACATATTGTTGTTATTAATATATGTCTTATTTTTATATTGCCATGTAAATTGTACATCTTAAAAACATGAAGTGTAAAAATAAAGTGTTGTCTGGTATTTTCACGTTACTTCCCGTTCGCGGTATTTTGGTATTTTAACAACAAAACATGCAATGAAACAATTTGGCATAATAGGAAAAATGTGGAAAAGAAATGATATTGTAAGCATTAATTTACTGTCAGATATTGGAAAGAAGAAACTGAACACAAAAGAAAATCGAAGTAAGGTTCTCTTCTGTTACCTTATTTCATCAGTACCCCAAAATACAAGCAAACAGTACTCTTATAAAACATTGACCCATAGTGGTCCAGGGGTAGAAATTCTGATCTTCAGTTCATGAATTCGAAACCAATAACCCAGGTAGTAGTCATCGAGAGTAATAAATTTATGTTGCAAACTCGTTTTACAATCGATTTGAAATAAATAAGATACAAGTAATACTAAAAATAATTACTATACTATCAGTGTGAGAAAACAATACCCATACAAGTTATAATAAACTGTTTGCCCATGCAAAAGGTCAGAAAACCTACCCTGCGTTTAGTTACGGCTAACAATTGTGAACGTTACGAAACTTTTCCAATCTACCCTGCGTTTAGTTACGGCTAACAATTGTGAACGTTACGAAACTTTTCCAATCTACCCTGCGTTTAGTTATGGCTAACAATTGTGAACATTACAAAACTTTTCCAATCTACCCTGCATTCAGTTATGGCTAACAATTGTGAGCGTTACGAAACTTTTCCAATCTACCCTGCATTCAGTTATGGCTAACAATTGTGAGCGTTACGAAACTTTTCCAATCTACCCTGTATTCATTTATGGCTAACAATTGTGAACGTTACAAAACTTTTCCAATCTACCCTGTATTCAGTTATGGCTAACAATTGTGAGCGTTACAAAACTTTTCCAATCTACCCTGTATTCATTTATGGCTAACAATTGTGAACGTTACGAAACTTTTCCAATCTACCCTGTATTCAGTTATGGCTAACAATTGTGAACGTTACAAAACTTTTCCAATCTACCCTGTATTCATTTATGGCTAACAATTGTGAACGTTACGAAACTTTTCCAATCTACCCTGTATTCAGTTATGGCTAACAATTGTGAACGTTACGAAACTTTTCCAATCTACCCTGTATTCAGTTATGGCTAACAATTGTGAACGTTACAAACTTTTCCAATCTACCCTGTATTCATTTATGGCTAACAATTGTGAACGTTACGAAACTTTTCCAATCTACCCTGTATTCAGTTATGGCTAACAATTGTGAATGTTACGAAACTTTTCCAATCTACCCTGCATTCAGTTATGGCTAACAATTGTGAACATTATAAAACTTTTTTGTTTTGTATCCCTGACCTACCATATCAAATTCACTGCACACGGGGAACCTAATTGCGAACGTTACGAAATGTTAACCATAAACACCTTTACTGAAATGCAGAGCTGACCTAACCAGTAAAAACTATTTGTATAACACTCAACTCTTATTATTTGTCTTTTACATTAGCCTAGGGCAGAAAATACGGAAAAGGCAGTTTATTCCATTTTTTCTTGGAAATGTGTCTCATTTAAAGACAAAATCTGTCATGCAGCAATTATAATACTATCTCCATGACCCCCACACAATCTTACCATGCCGCCACATTTAGCTTTCGGATCCTTCATGATTTCAGCCACAGCGGCTCTTGTCTCTTTGACGAAGTAATCAGAACAGCCGGGTCTTGTATGCACCAATGTCACACACATATGGATGCTAAAAGTAAAAACAAGAGATATCTTGATGGTCGGCGCAATTTGACAGTTTAGATTTGTTGTGCAAAACATATTAGTATCATCTGCAAGAATTTTTCAGTAAATTTTTTTTTTAGTACTCTATGTACACCAAGACACATTTTTAGTATTTTGTAAAGTGTTCAGTAAATACACAAGAGATTAAATCTAGTCGAGATACACTTAAAATTTTGCCAAAGCAATATCATTTCCTTTTACACTAAGACACTGAGTATACACTGAACAAATTTCGACTTTCACAAAGAAAATATCTATCTTTCACAAAGAAAATATCTATCTATCGTCATGGTTCACCACGCGTGACTGTGAGGGAGATTATCAACTTTTGGCACGAGGATCACGTGTACTGTGTAGTAAGCAGTAAATTTCAATTCAATGCAACACATGTTGTATGTCCAACACGAAAAACAGAAAAGATGCCGACTAAGACCTCGGAAGAATGCGCCAGGGCCATCTGTATGATTGATGCTGGTACTCCGATTCGACATGTATGACTAACTTTATAAATTAATTAATCAATTCAAATAGAATTTGGAAAATAATTATAAAAATATATATGTTTTGTATTATTTACCACTTTTTATTAATATTTCAAGCTGCCCGTCTGTTCAATTGGCGCAAATGTGTACAATCGTTTCTGTTCTTATATTTCGACGAAGCATCAAGTGGACAAATAGAAATTTTGTTCAGTGTAGTTTACCTACAGATATTTCAAAAAGCCCTGAAAGAATTAACATCTACAGATTTTCTATTAACGAAAAAGATAAAGAAACAAACCTGGAAGGGAATTGAAGGGGGCTCAGACTGAACCCTTTCGCAGTCAGTGCATCAGACAGACGGAAGATGTTGAATTCCTTGGATGCCACGGCAACGACAGAAACTTGAGGATCACCAATAACATAAATTCCATTGATCTTGTTCAACCTTGAATTATACAAGTCAACTTTTATAATTGGTTCAAAATATGATACATTACTGATAATAAGCTATTTTGTTTTAGTGTTGTGTTGAGTTATATACTGTACCGTTTACAACAGGGTTTCAATTATATATTAATATACTCAGTACATCTAAACGAACATTTATGTACCTGTGATATGTCTTTTAAATGTCATTTAAACACATTTTGATATGAAAATACTTGTTGATTGAAAGAAAATTTAGGGTTCATCCTTACGTAAAATTAAATAATATCAGGTTATGTTCTTATCTTGTATCCCTAGGTAAGTTCATGAAATTTGAGAAAACTTACATTGTACGATTTTAAATGTACATTTACTGAGAATATTTGGCTCACAGTATCTGAGTCCCTAACCAGAACTTACTTTTTTGTTAACAAGTAAACGACAAACTTCCCATTAAACAGAAATAGAGGATAATTAACTACATGTTTTATTTTTTCTGCCTATTCATCACATAGACAAAAAGAACACATGCCCACCCAATGCAAACTAAAGACCACAAGAATGGCATTTCTGAACGCTTGTCAAACCTAACAGGGCGGTAAAATATTAATATAAAAAAGTAAAAAATTTAATCTTTGGTAACAGTTACAGATCCTTACAATTTTACTGTCCACCTATGAAGTTGACTGAATGACAACATAAGTAGATTTATTGATATCACTGGTGTAGCCCAGCATAGACACATATGAACAGAAGCAATATTTCCGATATATGAAGTATTTCAAGTTGAAAAATGCAATACAAATGTAGGTTAGATGGAGGTAGCCTTTAAAGTATTGAGACAAAAGTCAGACTGAATATGACTCAAAGTCTCCAGTATGTACACTCATTTTATTACTCTAGGGACCCTGCCGACAATATACTGTTAAAACCTCACTTAAAGACCACCTCAATAATAAGACCACCTCAAAATTAAGAACACACTTTTCAAGTCCATTTTCACTGTTTTTCTCTTTATTCAACCTCAATATTAAGACCACCTCAATATTAAGACCACCTCAATATAAAGATCACCTCAATATTAAGACCTCAATATTAAGACCACCTCAATATTAAGACCACCTCAATATTAAGACCACAGGTTCTAAGGGTGGTCTTACTATCGAGGTTTTACTGTATACATTCTCATCCATGTCACTTGAATACACTGTAAGCCAACAAGAAGGATAATTTCTAAATACCAACATTACGCCATTGACCGATTTTTCATGTTCCTCAAAACATGACTTTATTACAAAGGCAAACATATATAAATACATACTCGTCTCTAATATATCTGGTGGTTGTTATAATCTTCCTGGTAGACTCGACATAACCATCCTCTCCATGATACATCATAGCAGCCCAACAACCTGCTACAATGGCCCCAGCTCTACTTCCTGTATGGAGATACAGAAATAAACTGTTATCGAAAGTATCATAAACATAATTATTTGAAGCTTCAATACTTTTTTCTGATGGTAGTTTAAAATCTCACAAAAAGTATTTACATTCACAAGATACTTTCTGCAAGATTTATACTAACAGGTTTTTAAACTCAAAGTAGCCAATTCAAGACATCAAAACAAAAACAGGGATTTTCTGTTACCTTTATTAGAAGCTTAAGCAGTCATTAAAGGTGCTGAACTCCAGATTGAAAACAAATCGTCGTATTTTGCAATTCCGCAAAATATGTGTAGTCTTATCATCATAAACGTAAATAAAAGCTGTATATGGTGAATATTTGAATCATTTAAAGCAATTAGGCTAATTAAATCGTCGTCGTAATATCGAGCAATCGGGGTTTTCCAGTTTAAAAATACCGCGGAGTTCCCATCTAGCATGCACCTCACGAGTCACATGATCAATTTGCAATATAAACATACACAATGGCGTGATCCACTACTGACATCGAGGAGATAATTGTTCAGTGATTATTTATTTTCGTTGCGTGCAAATAAATAGTAAGTCTACCTTGTTTACTGCATTTATTCTTTTCTTTGCGCTGATGAATCGTTTACATGACAGAGACGTTCCGAATGCGAATAAGCTCAATGTTTACGGTTCTATTTTTAGATTTACTGGGTAGACTAACCCTAGTAGAATTTTCGATGGAAAAATACGAAAAACTACGCTATGACAATGTTTCGCAAGTAATGATGAATGAAAGTAATAATGTTTTAGAGCTTTACGTGCAACAATATCAAGATTTTGTAAATGTTTGAAAATTTTCTTTTTTTTTGCTCGCTCGTCAATCTGGAGTTCAGCACCTTTAAGCATAGATCAAAAAATGTTTTTTGCTATATGTTTCATGTCAGAAAGCTTCACATTAAAAACTATATGCCTCAAGCTCTTTAGTGACAGCAACGTGCCTTCTGGAAGTCAATTAAGGATACAATTTCATTCCTTACCCAAACAGTAAAAAAAATATTTTGTAATATAAAAATGTTTTGTAGCTTTAACAAATATCATCTATAAAAATCTCTATTTAATTAAAAGAAGCTGCATAAACACTTCAAGGTGTTCATGATGCAAATAAATACATGTACTAAATATTTAGACAACTGCTTACATATACTCAAGATATGGTACCGTGATAACTGAAAGATTAGAGTGTAATTAAATGTCAAAAAATTTAACACATTGCTTGATTCATCAGAGATTAAAAGTAACTATGTACAGTCGCACCTCGTACATTCGAATTCATCAGGTCCGAAATTTCATTTCAAGTAATTCATAGTTTCGAATAACACATTTCAATTCAACGTTATTAAAGATACATCAGGACCTGATATTTATTTCGGATGATACAAAGTATTTGGATAGAAGGTTGTCAAGGTCCGACTGTAATTGCATTCATTGCAGACTATAATCAGTCTGAAGCTGATATTGTGATATCTCATCAATGACTCCAGGGTTGACTTAGTAAACTGATAGGAGCACGACGTAATAGATAGTTCCCACATTTACAATATTTACATCCCTTGTTCTGAATAGTCGGCCATTTTGAAAATAATTGATAGGCAAATTTCCTTAAAGTTTACAGGGAATATATAGTAAACGATGAAAAAATGAAATCAGATATATAAATATAACTTAATCATTATGCTCATGTGGGCATTTGACTCAGTACATTACAGTTGAAGAAAAGGTGGTTGTCACATGCAAATTATCTTGGTATTTTCTCAATTATCATATATTTGGGAATTACTCCTATAAGTGCTTATCAGTTTTGCCAATCAAAATGGCTGATGATTAAGAAAAATGGAGGTAATTATTGTAGATGTGGGAACTATCAATTCGTACAAATTTTATACATCCGTTCCTCAACAAAATCATGGTCTCCAGAAACACATATAAAAACATGAGCGCTAGCGCCACCAGAGATTGAAGAACCTACCAGCAAGTGTGGGTGAAGCGTAGATACCACCGGGCCAGTCGGGCTGAACAAAGAACTGATACTGTCTGTATGTATTACCCACGTACAATATTACCGAGGAGCCCTTGGGTGCAAAGCCATACTGTAAATTGAAATCACAATCAATCTTATATGTGAGTTAAAACACAAATCAAAACATAGATTTAATATTCAAACTACATGTACTCTTCTTCTAGCGCAGAGTGTGAAATTATGCAAGTTTCAAAGCAGCCAATAATATGTCAAAGGCCCTTTTACATCAACCAACAAAAGTTGTTTTTTTCCAGACCACAATTAGGGGTTCAATTTGACCCTTGAGTTGACCGTTTAACCCCTGGAATTTCCAAAATCTCCACTGAAGGGTAAATTTTTCTCTAAAATATAGGTATTTTGGCTATAGAATGGTAAATTGAAATCTAACATTATCAAAATGACCCTCGAAATTCAGCACCTAGTGGAACTATAATCATTTAGACCACTCCATTTTATACATTCCTCTTTTTCATTAAACACATTATATTACAATATTTTCCCAAGATCATAAGGATAAAGTAGAGTGTGCATTTATCATAACAGAATACCTCACACAATCAAGGAATATTTCTAAGAAGCATTTTAGAGATAATATTTTCATAAACAGAATTCAAACTAGCTCTACACTTGTATTGATCTGGAATACTAACAGAGGCGCAGCGGTCGAGGGATAGATGAGGTAAGGTGATGAGTTCGAGCCCCGTGAAAAGCAGGATTTGATCACTAACTTCACAATCCCTTAATCTGGCATGAGTACTGGTTGGTAGCCAGAAAGCAGTCATCGAGAGTGATTAGTATAAGTTGTAAGAACTAGTGTCATAACCGATGTAAAATATGTAAGTTTGAATACTAACAGAAAATGACATCATCAGCAGACGACTTACCTTATGAGTATCAGCAGATATACTGGTGACACCTGGTACCCGGAAGTCAACCTTAGGAACAGAGAATCCAGCTCTCTCCATGAAGGGAACCAGAAATCCACCCAGACAACAATCAGTATGGACTGGAATATTGTATTTTACTCCAAGCTAAAAACAAATATAAAAGCAATATGGTGATTACTGCTGTACGATTTTCAACCTCTTCTTTAAGTGACGTCATTTCCAGAAAACGGTACATGTTACGTCACCATGTACTGGCAGTAAGCAATATTTGCCCCATATGGCAATATGAAAACCAAGTGACCATATGGAGTAAATATTGTTTCCTGCTTGCAAATAGTGACATCACATGAATTTTCCAAATGTTGACAGAAGAGGTTGTAAATCCCTCAGCAGGCATTAAATGAACCATTCAACTAACAATTGAAGAATAGAAGAAATATAAATCATTTATCAATTGAAGATAAGAAGAAATATAAATCATTTAGTTGCATCTTCACTAATAACCAGAAAAGTGAAACCAAAGAAAGATCGATAAATTGCAAAGAATATAAAAGAAGTTCCTTTCACAGGAACTTTGTGATATACACATGTTTATACAATCAATTTATAGCAGATTTAAACCTAAACTCATCGAGTTTTCAAAATGTGTGATAATCTCTTACAAACCTGTAAAAATCAGCTTATTATATTTATTGATTAATAGCTGAACAAATCTGCCTAAATCTGACTACAATTTAATGTACATTCTATAATTAAACGATAGTTATTACATTGATCAAATATTTCATCACTCAATATACACTGCCATCCAAAAGTTTCTTCACACATGAATATTTTGAATTTCATTACTTTTTTATGCAGAATTTTAAATAAGACATGTATGACCATGAAGTAAAATTATTCATCCAACTTCTGTGATGGATAGTTAAGAATCAACAATTTGCACATCTCAGCAGCAGCATCAATCGGCCATCATCCAAAACCAACGTTTGTATGTGTAAATGATCTGACACAAAACTAAAATGAGGAGAATTGAGGAGATACATACAGCAGCAATGGATTCCAAATCATCAATAGATCCATGAGGGAACTGGGGAGCTGATCCGACCAACTGTAAATATAACATTTAACATAATACAGCCCTTTTTTATGACAAATTTGGGGCCGATAGTAGGCCCAATTCCCCAAAGATAAAGTATACATTTTTCCCCTACTTAGAAAGAAAATTCCCCTTCAGTAAAATTATTTAAAATTTTATCCTTATAAATACCCAAATTTGGTTATTCATGATGCAAATTTCAACCTATCAAAATGACCCGCTATACTTCCCCCTAAATCTGAAAAAATGGCTATATAATACCTGAGGTACAAAGAAGCTATTACAAATGTAACAGCACCTTACACTGAAAATCACTCATATTTAAATATGTAGAAGTGGGTAAATATACCCAGAATATAACGCAATAATTCCAGTAAAAGCTCACTTAAGAACTCTAAATTAAGACCAACTCACTCATAAGACTGCATTTTCATGGAGCATTGTTCTTCCATTTTTCAATGTGATCATTAGACCGCCACAAGACTAAGGCCAACTTTCTTCAGAACCAACAATGGCCGGAGGAGTTAGGATTTGTTATATCCATTGGGTGTCAGTTTACAGTAAAACCTCACTTAAAGGCCACCTCAAAATTAAGATCACCATTTTCAAGTCCATTTTCACATCTCAATAAGAAGACAATTTTTCAAAGGTCCCAAGGGTGGTCGTATTATTGAGGTGTTACTGTATTGCAAAAATAGTAATATTAACTTGATCTAAAACCATACTAAACAATGCGTCGCCTTATTTCCAGAACCCCGTTACTCAATTTTTGGCAGCTTTGAGTATTTGGTACAGGTGAAACTGTCTTTCCAAGCTCTTTCTATCTGTACTACCTATATTGTTCTGGAATGCACATAACTCAAATAAAACGCAATTCCATAACCCAGTATGTAACATTTATCTCAAGAGGGTAAACTTTAAAGTTGTTTTTCTCAAAAAGATGAAAAACAAGTTATAATGATGTATCTTATAGGATTCTAATATAAAGCAATATGACAGATAGAATACACCTACCATGCACGTGTTCTTGTTGATAGCTTTCCTCATCTTGTTCACATCTACCTTACATGTGACCGGGTCCACTGGTATGTGGGTGATTTTCATATGGAAAAAATCAGCTCCCTAAAATATACACAATTCTTTCAAATCTCATAAGAGTTAGTAGTGAAATCACCTAACAAATATATAAGGCCATCCTTAAAAAATGTTTGTTTGCGGTAACTCGACCTGGAAGTTTAACAGTGGGTAGGTAGATATGGTTATTTTTTTAAATTTAGTACTGTATTGGTTAAAAAATGAAAAAAATATTTTAAATAAATTAAGCCCCATTTTTCATGTGACAGTCCCGTAACTGCACACAATTTTTTAAGAACAGTCATAGTAGTGCATGGCTCTATGGCATTAAAAGATGACCAGACAGCATGTACTGTTTTATTCAAGTATGAAAGACTAAATAATGTTTGTTAGGTTAATTAGATTATAAGATGTCTGACAATCATGAATGGTTCATTACTCAGACAGACATACATGTAGATAAATTTATCTTTAGTTACTCAGACAGACATAGATAAATTTACTTTGAGTTACTCAGACAGACATAGATAAATTTACCTTCAGTTACTCAGACAGACATAGATAAATTTACCTTCAGTTACTCAGACAGACATAGATAAATTTACTTTGAGTTACTCAGACAGACATAGATAAATTTACCTTCAGTTACTCAGACAGACATAGATAAATTTACTTTGAGTTACTCAGACAGACATAGATAAATTTACCTTCAGTTACTCAGACAGACATAGATAAATTTACCTTTAGTTACTCAGACAGACATAGATAAATTTACCTTCAGTTACTCAGACAGACATAGATAAATTTACCTTCAGTTACTCAGACAGACATAGATAAATTTACCTTTAGTTACTCAGACAGACATAGATAAATTTACCTTCAGTTACTCAGACATAGATAAATTTACAATTTGTTACTCAGACAGACATAGATAAATTTACCTTCAGTTACTCAGACAGTCATAGATAAATTTACCTTCAGTTACTCAGACAGTCATAGATAAATTTACCTTTAGTTACTCAGACATAGATAAATTTACAATTTGTTACTCAGACAGACATAGATAAATTTACCTTCAGTTACTCAGACAGTCATAGATAAATTTACCTTCAGTTACTCAGACAGTCATAGATAAATTTACCTTTAGTTACTCAGACAGACATAGATAAATTTACCTTCAGTTACTCAGACAGTCATAGATAAATTTACCTTCAGTTACTCAGACAGACATAGATAAATTTACCTTTAGTTACTCAGACAGACATAGATAAATTTACCTTCAGTTACTCAGACAGTCATAGATAAATTTACCTTCAGTTACTCAGACAGTCATAGATAAATTTACCTTCAGTTACTCAGACAGACATAGATAAATTTACTTTGAGTTACTCAGACAGACATAGATAAATTTACCTTCAGTTACTCAGACAGTCATAGATAAATTTACCTTCAGTTACTCAGACAGTCATAGATAAATTTACCTTCAGTTACTCAGACAGACATAGATAAATTTACCTTTAGTTACTCAGACAGACATAGATAAATTTACCTTTAGTTACTCAGACAGACATAGATAAATTTACCTTCAGTTACTCAGACAGTCATAGATAAATTTACCTTCAGTTACTCAGACAGACATAGATTAATTTACCTTTAGTTACTCAGACAGACATAGATAAATTTACAATTAGTTACTCAGACATAGATAAATTTACAATTTGTTACTCAGACAGACATAGATAAATTTACCTTTAGTTACTCAGACAGACATAGATAAATTTACCTTTAATTACTCAGACAGACATAGATAAATTTACCTTATCAAAAGCAGCATGGGCAGTGACTGGAACAATCCTGCAATATAGAATTTATCAATTCATACAAACATTCATACAATGGCTGTCAATACTGGTATACTTCAAGAATACAGATACATTTAACTTTTTATATTAACTCATCATAAACTTCAAAAGTAAAAATGGCATATCAAAATGTCCATGTACTGGTAATATGAATGAATTTAAGATTTAAGTATTCTTGTGCGCTAGAGACATTCACGTCCATTTGTAACTTAGTAGGTATGCATGATTTTCTCAGATGTAGACGTAAAATATAGTCATGATTTATTGGACGCATAGATTTCACAGCGGGACACGTCCCATCACAAATGATTATGGTTATTCAGTTACAACTGGTCAAAAGAGGCCTGTATAAGAAATATATAAACAGAAAATATTATTCCTTTCAAGGCATTTCCTATAGGCTTTATTAATAACTTTGTAATATATTTATAGATTTTTAACAAAATATTAAGCAATACAGTAAAACCTCACCTAAAGGACACCTCAATAACAAAACCACTTCAATAACTAGACCACCTCAAAATTAAGACCACAATTTTCAAATAAAGTCATGCTTGAGAAACACGAAAAATCGGTCACTGGCGCTACCAGTCCATTTTCACTGAGTTGCTTTTTATTCAACCTCAATATCAAGACCAATTATTATTGAGGTTTTACTGTATTTCAAAATTAAAGCACCAATTTTAATCATAAATTACCGTTTGTTTCAAATGAGAAGTGTGACTTACATTTCAGGGAACCTGATGCCATTTTCTCGTGCCAAGTTTCTGTACGCTAAACAAGCCAGAAGGATACTCTCTGTACCACCTGATGTTACCTGAAATTAAAATATGGAATACAAAAATAACAGAATGTAACATTTAGACACTTGTTTACCTACATTTTTGGCATTTTTCGGCACAGCCGTACTAATATGGCTTTGCTATTTGCATATCCGTGTTGTGTAAACCAATCAAATCTAACATTAACCACTTAACCAACTTCTCTTCAACCGAACAAGGTTTGTAACCTTGACATGGATTGGTTAACCTTTCGTTAAGGGGTAAATTTTGATCTTGAGTGACAAGCAATCATAACAACTCGGCAATTTTTATGTTGCACAACGAATCTTAACCTTCAAATTGCGCTGACCATCTTTTTCAAGATATTTCTTGTTTAGTGGTAACATCTATGGATTAGAGCAATGGGAAGTTGCTGAACAAGGTCTTGTGTTGCTTACAACAATAATAAAACTAATGAAAGTTGAGATATTTGAAAAACCTGAACACCTGGACTGAGGTCATAGATGGGGACGTCAGAAACCCTGGTGGGTCCAATGTCATACCCTGACCTGGGATAACACAGCATGAAGCCTTCAGAAGGTTCAAGAATGTAACAAAGTCCAAGAGCTTGGCCTGCCTTTTCCAGAGACAACAACTAGAGGGTTCAGTGCAAGACTATACTAACTCCTAAATAAATACATAGGAGTTAGGATAGTCTTGTGCTAAACTTCCGAACTACTGTTTCCAATCACATAAATTTCAACCTTTCCAAGTCCATCTTTAGTTATAAATTGTCTTTTTAAAAGATCAAGAATATAAACAAATTGAAACATAAAGACCTTTGAATAAATACGTGTATAAGGAATACTGGTACAAGCATAAGGATACAACAATGGGCAATAAATTTAGATGTCATTTATTCTGTCTTTCTTTCAACAACTCACAAATTCATAAAAAGCCATTGCCATGTGAAGTTGGGATGAGACATAGTCCAGCCATGGACGTCTCATCTCTATACTGTCACTGTTAAACGTCTCTGTTACGAAGACGTGTGTAAAAGTTGGAGTATAGAGACACGTATGTGGGGCTAGGATGAGACATAGTCCAGCCATGGATGTCTCATCTCTATACTGTCACTGTTAAACGTCTCTGTTACGAAGACGTGTGTAAAAGTTGGAGTATAGAGACACGTATGCGGGGCTAGGATGAGACATAGTCCAGCCATGGACGTCTCATCTCTATACTGTCACTGTTAAACGTCTCTGTTACGAAGACGTGTGTAAAAGTCGGAGTATAGAGACACGTATGTGGGGCTAGGATAAGACATAGTCCAGCCATGAACGTCTCATCTCTATACTGTCACTGTTTAACGTCTCTGTTACGAAGACGTGTGTAAAAGTCGGAGTATAGAGACACGTATGTGGGGCTAGGATAAGACATAGTCCAGCCATGAACGTCTCATCTCTATACTGTCACTGTTTAACGTCTCTGTTACGAAGACGTGTGTAAAAGTCGGAGTATAGAGACACGTATGTGGGGCTAGGATAAGACATAGTCCAGCCATGAACGTCTCATCTCTATACTGTCACTGTTTAACGTCTCTGTTACGAAGACGTGTGTAAAAGTCGGAGTATAGAGACACGTATGCGGGGCTAGGATGAGACATAGTCCAGCCATGAACGTCTCATCTCTATACTGTCACTGTTTAACGTCTCTGTTACGAAGACGTGTGTAAAAGTCGGAGTACAGAGACCGTATGCGGGGCTAGGATGAGACATAGTCCAGCCATGAACGTCTCATCTCTATACTGTCACTGTTAAACGTCTCTGTTACGAAGACGTGTGTAAAAGTCGGAGTACAGAGACCGTATGCGGGGCTAGGATGAGACATAGTCCAGCCATGAACGTCTCATCTCTATACTGTCACTGTTAAACGTCTCTGTTACGAAGACGTGTGTAAAAGTCGGAGTACAGAGACCGTATGCGGGGCTAGGATGAGACATAGTCCAGCCATGAACGTCTCATCTCTATACTGTCACTGTTAAACGTCTCTGTTACGAAGACGTGTGTAAAAGTCGGAGTATAGAGACCGTATGCGGGGCTAGGATGAGACATAATATATGAACCAAGCATATAATGACAGAAACGAATTCTGGGCAATACAGACTTCCAATCAGTAACATACTATCTTATTTAGCACGTTTCACATACACAAGGTTTTGCCCTTAATATAATATATTGTGTCAAGGCAATTGTCAAGGCAATTGACATACGTCCACACAGTTGATAGTGCACTAGTTTTTGTTCAACTAAAAATATCTGTAATACTTTCAACACGTGTGAGTAGTATCTTAACACAATTGACTCAGCGATTTTTGTTACTTGACATGAATTCACTTTCATAAGCAAACTGATAAATTGAAACTACAGATAACAACATGCCATGTAAGATAACAACATATTATGCAAGATAACAACATGTTATGCAAGATAACAGTAACTACCAGCAAATCTGGTACACCAAATTGGTATAATCACACATACGTAACATAATTGGGCATATAATTACATTCACACCTCAATAAACATCAGGCTGTAGATATTGTGTTACTTCTGCATGAACGTCAAATTTATTGTATCATTATGTCAAGTAAGTTTTACATAAGTTCATGTATTTGAGCGCTGCTATGAGATTTACAATCTCTTCTGTATATGACATCTTTTCAAGACAACGCAAAATATGATGTCACTATTTGCAAGCAGGAAACAATATATACTCCATATGGTCACTTTGTTTTCATATTGCCATATAGGGCAAATGTTGCTTACTGTCAGTACATGGTGACGTCCCATGTGACGTTTTCTGGAAATGACGTCTCTTAAAGAAGAGGTTGGAAATCGTACAGGGATGCTCATTTGTATTTGGACGTCACAGTAACTATAATCTCGCGAAGTAAGACAGACATATATCAGATGTGCATTTTTTTAGAGGTATTGGAAGTAAGCGAGAAAAGTTAACCTATGTAGAAAAGGTAGCTGTCTTAAAACTGCTTGAATGCTTCGCTAGCTACAAAATGGCGTCCACTCTATCAGACTACATTGTTCCACATGGACGCCATGTTGATGAGCAAAACATGCACTGACAGATCATGCTACCTGCTTAAAGTTAGGGACTACTTTTTCTATGTATAAGAAACGGCACTCTACGTAGCGCTGGGTAGAACTCTAGTTTTCCTTCCTCTAAAAAATGTGCCTTAGATATCACACTCTTTTGTTGGTTGATAAGTGAGATGGGCTACACAGTTTATTTGCATGTTGTGTAAATTACTTGACTGTTATTCTATAAACCTGTTCTTATGTCACAAACAAATCTATTTAGTAGATTCATTAAATACTTAAATGATCACCAAACGGGAAATTTTAGTTGTTAATTATCTTTTAAAGTGCAGAGTGAATAAAATTAAAACAACAATTTATTGTTTTTTAATAAATAACTTAAACAAAAGTGTACTTCATGTAAAATCCATCAAAGCGTCAATAATGGTATGAATTCAACCGGAAATTTATTATCTTCCTCATTTTTATAATGCATTATGTATGTTCTAGTTGAGTCATGAATTGAAGCATAATGCATACCATATGTTCAAGTTTAATTATGAACTGATGTATGCTCTCATTGTATGTCTTCAATGAACGATACCTGTGTTATTCATTGTGCGTCTAAAAATAGAACATTGTCGTTATAACGCAATGCTTTCAGTATGCTTAGTAAACTTGTACTGGAGACAGTCAGTTTGTACATACACATTTATGCAATAGATGTCTCGAACAATATATGGCTCAAACTAATTGATAGATTCGACAGCAGTTTAAGGTTTCAAAGTTCTAGTGTAGTCCATCCTCGGTACCCAGGCTATACATAACATATATGATACCCTCAGCAAACTGACTGTAAAAATCTCATACTCATGAATAATTAATGAGGGGTAATCTAGCCGTTTGATTGGCCACATGACATACACCTCATGCGATACGTAAATTGCCGAGGAGTTATGGATGAAATCGCAGTTCTGAGCGATAGCTCTTCACAAAAGAGATTCCATCTTTTTTTTATTGTCCATTTCATTGGTCGAGAAATGCTAATGAATATCCCTGCATTACAAAGTTTCGCTAGCCAATTTGCTGAGGATGCTGTAGTCTTAAACTCAACCAATGGCAAAGCAGCAATCTGAGATCAGTTCCGTCTCTGATTCAATTTCAAAACCTTTGATCTAAATCTAGCACTATTTAACCTAATGATACTTGAAAATGAAAGTCTGATTATCACAATCTTGTCATAACAATGTTTGTGAGTGAAGAGATAAAACAGACTCTGCATAAATTGGGGTTCCATCTGACCCTACACTTGACCCTTTGACCCCTGGAAGTTCCAAAAAGCCACATTTTGACCCTAAGAATTTTGTTCAAAAGGGTAAAATTTTCTCTAAATCAAAGGTATTTTGGCCATAAAATGGTAAAATCTAGTCTTACTATAAAATGGTAAAATCTAGTCTTACTATAAAATGGTAAAATCTAGTCTTACTATAAAATGGTAAAATCTAGTCTTACTATAAAATGGTAAAATCTAGTCTTACTATAAAATGGTAAAATCTAGTCTTACTATAAAATGGTAAAATCTAGTCTTACTATAAAATGGTAAAATCTGGTCAACAATTATCAAAATGACCCTTGATATTCAGGGCGTAGTAGAACCCCTGATATAGCTATAACGCTACAACAACCACAGGGTGCAGTCACCATTATACACTGGACTTAGATCTGGACATTGAAGCCCACATAAGAACTTATCAAGTGGTCAGTGAAATATTGATTACATATAGATTGTACCTAGGATTGTGACATGCTTTCATTAAATACAGGATTTCTCATGTCTGATAACACCATGGTTAGACAAACAACTATAATCAGTCAATATTATCACCATATCTTTGAAAGTATGTTGAAAGTATGTTGATAGATGTCCACACACTTACACCAGAGATATAAGGGCTTACAAAAACTAAAAATATGATGCTGAATTGAGCATTTCTGCAGTAAAACTTTCATATCATACACAATGACTGGATCTGGATTGGTCATTTCAAATATGAAATATCCCAGACATCTTTTAATTCTATGTTCAGATCATTCTATATGCACAATGGAATACTGTACAACAGGGGTTCTACTAGGTGCTGATTCTCGATGGGTCATTTTGATATTTTTTACTGGTTCTTACCAAATAAAACCCAAATAACCTATAATTTAGAGATAATTTGAGCCTTCAGCAAGAATCCTTAGGGTCAAAATGTGCCTTTTTTGAAATTCCAGGGGTCAAAGGGTCAACTTGAGGGTACAAACAAAATCACACTAATGGGAAGATTGTAACATATTTGTATTGGAGAAATAGACAGTATGGGTAACTATGAACCAATGAGGCCACGTCTTTAGGCAAGTCAATGTTAACCTTCAATCGTTTTCCAACAGAATCAACTGATGCTGGTTCACAAACATATGAGCTATGCCATGACAAAACCTGTTTTAGTGACCAAAAAATCCATTTTCAGGTTTTTACATATTCTAACAGAATAATTTTTCAACTTACATTCCATACCAAACATTAATGTCAGACAACCTCGTTTTGTTGTATGGAATTTCCAATGTTAAGAAAAAGATGCAAAAGTGAGCTACAAAAATGACCATGTCACGTCAGAATGTACATAATTCTTAAAAACATCTTCTGCTCTTCAAATGAAAAAAATTTATGTAATACGTGTAAATATTTCCTCGCTATATTATTTCTATACATCACAAATAAACTTACAAACATCTACAGACAATGCTATTAGTGTGTGACGTCAAAACTTTGGGCAATACTCAACGTCATTACCAACGCTACTCATACAGGTTTTGTCATGGCCGTGCTCATATAAGAGTGTGTTAGGTGTTACATCTGACCAACAATTTTTCCGACAACTGCATAAAATACCACATAACCTCATACTGATACGTACCGTGCCACAAGTATCTTCATCACCGTTAAACATGGAACAGCACATTCTCACAACTTCAGCTTCCATCTTACGGATATCAGGAAATAAGTCAGGATGTAATGGATTGGTCCAGCAGAATTTACCATATGCCTGTAAAAATTTGAAGATACAAATATATCTAAGGTGTAAACAAAAAATGTTTGTTTCGGGTTTCCCGACCTACCCTATTTTTTTGCCCCGACCCCAGAACATTTTTTTGTTTGTTAACAATTTTTTTCCTTTTGGTAAAATTTCTTTATGTGATTTTTTCTTTAGGTTCATATTTCTGCCCAGTTATTAGATGCTTTATGAGTATTCCAGCTACATGTATAGAGTGTTATACATTCTTGATACATCCATGTTAAAAAGGAAAGGGGATTTGTATTTTGACATATATTCATTTAAATCTTTGTCTAATTTGCTGCGTTTGAAAATTTAAAAAATCTCCAAAAAAATAATGTTTCTATTTTTGGGGTATGACACCTGAAACAAACATATTTTTTTGCCATGCACTCATCCAACAGCCCAAGCTTTAAGTCCAGCAAATAATTCAACAAAAAATGGCATACAATAAAACATCTCTTACACCAGAATATATGGTCAGAAAAAATTAAATATTGTAAATCCCAATAATAAGACCTTTCACTAAGTATGAGACTAATACAGTAAAACCTCAATACTAGGACCACCCTTGGGACCCTTTAAACTGGTCTTCTTATTGAGGTGGTTTTAATATTGAGGTTGAATAAAGAGCAAAACAGTGAAAATGGACTTGAAAATGTTTTTTCTTAACTTTAAGGTGGTAATATTATTGAGGTGGTCTTAATGCTAGGTTTTACTGTACTATTTCAATACCCACAATCAAAATATACTTTTTCAAAGTTCATTGTCAAATATACTATTTCAATGACCGAAACATAATTATGCTAATTTGATTAAAGAAAAGATAAGTCTCCCATGATGACAGACATGCTTATAGTGGAAAGTATACCTTGACCAGCATCTTAGTTAGCTTCTCATCTCCATTGTACACAGCACCTGATACATTGCCTTTTGACCAATCAACTTTCACTGAAAAAAAACAAATTAAAAAATATGAACCAGACCCGAGCTAGATAAGAATTTTACTACATAATTAAGAGCTATGAAACCAGGGGTTCCATTTGAACCTTGAGTTGACCTTTTGACCCCCTAGAATTTCCAAAAGTCCATATTTTTACCCTAAGGATTTTTAATGAAGCATCAATTTTTCTCTAAATTGTAGGTAATTTGGCTACAAAATAGTACAATCTGGTAAAAAAGTATCAAAATGACCATTGAGATTCAGCACCAAATGGTACCCCTATAAAACTACTGAATGAAGAAACAAAATTGGACCTACAGAGAACAAAATAAAGATAAAAATGTTTTAAAAAACATGTTTTAATTACCGCTCAATTAAAACATACCATAGAAATTAACAGTAACTACAAATATTATTTAACTATGTATCTATAGAATATGCTACAGTATTCACAAGTGCAGTAAAATAATGGTTAGAATCCGATTCCGAATATTGTTCTAAATCATCTGCAGTGCGCGTCCCAGTACAATGTATTTCCTTTGGTGTCTATAAATAGCGAATTCATCATTTCCGCAATGAATGAAAGCGGACAATTTTTGTGAATGAATCGTAATGCTGATAGTAACCGCTAGGTGGCAATGAAAAAGTCCATCTGGGTTATTAGCATGATTGTAATATATCACATTACGAAGCAGCGCGATATAAAAAACTTAAAAATACTTATTATATGGAAAAAGCCCAAACTTACCAAGAGCATGATATCTGTCCAGTTCATTCATTACCTCATCCTTAATAAATGGAAGAATCACAAAATGTAATGAAATTTATCAAAAATCATATATCTGTAATTATTACTGTATATAATAATATTTATATAGTAGTAATGTATATGCACACAATGGAACAAAGGTACATAAGTAATTCTGGTGCTGGTACATTTGTAAAACAGTGTCACAATCAGTAGACATTAATGAAGACAATTGACATCTGGCATTCAACCAGCAATACTCGTCATTAATTGTCTCCTAGCTAAAACCAGCATGTTACAAAATTAATTCATTGTGCACAGTCACATACTATGTCAGAAGTCCAAATAATCTGTGAGTATTTCATTTCTTTTTTTGTTTTTCATTGGGCTTTACTCCGTTTTTCAACAATTTTTCAGTCATAATCATATACAGCAGCCAGTTGACCTAACCAGTTAGTTCCTAGAATCAATTATCAACCAGTACTAACTTGCTCTTTTGCAAGCAACTGACAACCAATGTCTAAGGAAAACACAATCTGCCCAACCTGGGAATCAAACCCCAGATCTGCCAGGTGACAGTTTAGAGCTCCACCAACTGAGCTTGCCAGACAGGCTTTATTTCATTTCTAAAATGCAATCTATCACGCTTGAAATTAATAATATCAGTATTTTATTAGGGCCTAAATGCCAAACCAGCATATGAAGATTCCTCAACCATTTCTTGGACATACAAGTATACGACTTAAAGTCTTAATGCAGTAAAACAAAAATTATCATTTCTGAATATTATAATCATCAATATTTAATAATGACTGTGCAAAACAAATTCAAATCTTGCAGATAAATAAGATAATACATTTAATATATTTGACATACTTCAGATAAACCTTTGTCCGGTAATCGGAGCACATATTTCATTGATCCCACCCCCTTCTGGAACTCAGATTCTATTCCTTTAGCATTTTTCTGGACTTCTGCTGCTATCTTGGTGCGGACTATGGGCAACTTTTTCACAAACTTGAAAAAACTCTTCAGAAATCTGGCTTTTAAACCTGAAATAAACAACAGCGTGACACTTGTTATGTTTAACTTGCAGATAAATGCAGGAGAAGAAATTCAAATATCAGGACTTTTTACAGAAAAAGTTTAGAGAGTACCGTAATACTACAAAAAATACAACAGCAGCTTATTGGCTATCATATTCTCTCAACACTGATTGCACCTTGGAATTGCCATAGAATCAATGTCTAATGATAGATTACAAATTTACATGAATGTCTTCATATCTAATGATAGAGAATATGGAACAAAAAATAAATTTACTAAAATAACAATGTTTTAAATAAACATAACATCCACTGAAAAATATGTAACTATAATTAATTTATTATTTAATTGATGCGCTACTTACTTTTTTCTTGGTCAAACAAGAATCTGTAAATGGATATCAGGACGAGTGTTAAGCCAAACGTGTATGCAATAATTTGCCATCCTTCCAGCTGATCACAAGCTGCGTTCACTTTCAAACGAGCATCTTCAACATACGGTGCAACAGTTTTAAGAACGTCCTGTAAAATATTAAATAGTTTGAAAGTACAAAAATGAGTTACCTATTAAACATTGCTAAATAGAAAATGAAATATATGCCCTACAGTAAAGTGTTTATAAATTTATCATAGTGTCACCCATTTCTGACTTATGAGACACATACTTTCTGAGCACATTTACTTCCTAATTTCTATCCTTTAATGCCAGGTACCAGGCAGGTAGGTGCATGGTAACCATTATTTAACTAGCTAGCGCCTCTTCAACCGGCCATATCAGAACACCACTGGATTCGAACCTTCTGCCTCCCGCTCCAAAGGCGGATGCCATAACCGCTCAGCCACGTGAGACGGTCAATGTATGCTATATACTATATGTATGTAATATAAAAATAGATTCTTTAATAAAGAAATAGAACTACCGATAGTATTTAAGTGTCATTGTATTTGTATTATGTATACATATTATATACAAATGTAAAAAGGGAGCAGTTAAGCGAAGACTGCAACAAATCTACATTGTTACATAATTGATCAGAATATGACTGGTCAACAAATATCATGGTTGATTATGAGAAGCAAAAATAGGTCTGCACTTAGTAACAGGGGTGAGCAACCTACTTGTTGACCTCTGTGTTGTTATGAAACACACCATCAATTTACATTATTTATGCAACCAAGCACCATAACATTTTTAATTATGAAATAATAAACAGAAAAAAAAACAGAAAAGCGAATTCAAAATTGACAAACCGATTGAATTGTTTAGTTAACTTGCAAAAGTTGATGTTTTGTAAACAATCGACCTTGACACTGGCATAAACAAAGACCCGAATTTTTTTCAACGTAATCAGAAACATATCTTTTGATAAATTAATCATATTTACAATCAATACTCATAGAGTAAGATTTAGATTAAATAAAGTACCAAATTATCCTGAAATATAATTAATTAAATTTACCCTAGCAATACTCGTGACGTCCTCCATTTTGTCTAAGTCGAACTGAATCTCGCGAATTCTCGTCGCAAATGAGCAGGTTTTCCTCGGGTCACATGATTTCCTTCGAGATTATCAACAGGAAGTGAGTCTGGCTATCGGTGAATAATAAATTCCGTAAATATTCTGTAATTTCTGGACTCTGCTGTGAGTATTATTCGTTACTTTGTATAGGAAAGTGTATGTTTTGGTTTTCTTTCAATGTTTTGTTGGGTTATTTATATTGTGTTGTCATACTTACTCGTGTAGCAGGAAATGAAATTCGGAAATTACAAATATTCAGAAAATTGATCACCCTGTTTGGTGTGTGGTACTCAAACTCAGTTTTTTGTTTCAGATATGTAAACCTTGATTTAAAGGTTTGATCGTTACTTGTATTGGTATGGTGAGATATTTTAAGCATTGACAGTGATACTGTGTGTTTAAATTGTCCCATTTTATCATTGTACAGGTCCATACCTCTAGCAATGGGGTTAGGGTACTGGAGTACCGTACATATAGAGGGCCTATATTGGAGCGACATGTAGGTTAGTTTGACAAGTACACAGTATCGGCTTAATTAATCATAATATAATGAGAGAATTATCAATATCAGCATAATAATTGTTTAACCCTTAACGCCATGATCACGCGTTTTCACGCCCTAATCGTATCTCCATGATCACACGTTTTCACTCGCTTGTTTTCAAACCGTTATAAATCCATTTTTTCTTAAAGTACAATCACTTTTAATTATTCCATTTTAAACATCAAACTTTTTATCTATTGAAAGCATGTGTAAAATTATGGTGTTTATATTTAAACTTTTCCCAAAAATAGCGCATGAACAATCTGACACAGGTAAAGATTTTCACTACACATGACTTCTATAATTTATAAATATGCACTGCCACCAAATGTACAGACAGCTGGCAATGTTCCAATTTGCTTCACTGGTAAACAAACTCTTTATGTAGGTCAAATGTTACATTCTGCCACAGTCATACTTTAACAGATCAAAGAAAATATTTCAAGGACTTCAGTAGATCAGAGGATCTTTGAAAGATTTCATCTTCTTTCATTTTCACTGCGCTATTCATTGTGGAAAGTGTCAATATCAAATTCTGGTCAGTGTGACACGTGTGCAGTATTGTTTTAAAAATCAAAGGGATTAAGTTATAAAAACTGGTAAGTGGCCTTACCAATCAACAAATTGTGTAGATCACCCGGGGTTTATTGCTTTCTTTGTTTTGACAGCTGTCTGGGGAGATATTTTAGGTGCAAGTTATACATGCAGGTGTACCATCTCATATTTACAAAAATGTATGTTTATTTTGTTAATGGTCAAAGGCACTGTATGTGCAGATTGTACCAATAAACATATAGATATAGTATAGTTAGTGTGGGAATGAGATAGATCGGTCCACAGCGAGTGTAAACAAAACATGAGAAACTCAGGGCCCACACTGGCTTAAAAAAAGTAGGAGCTACTTTGCCCAGCGCATGAGTGCGCATTCGTGTGCACAAAAATGATTTATACATGTCCATTTAAGTCCAATCTGTGTAACAATAGTACTTGTTTTGGTGGCCTAAAAAATAAGTCTGTTTCCTGTAACTTGACTGACCGTAAATTTTTAATGGCGTCCAAAAAAGAATTACGGTCCAAAAGTAAAAAAAAGTCGGATTTAGAGATCTCTGGCCTGTGACGACAACGACAATTTAGTCGTGTCCGAACTATCATAGTCACTGCAACTCCATTATAACGGGATCGGCGGGGGGCATGATTGAAAATGATTCATTAATTGAAAATAGGTCATTTTGATATTTTTTGACCAAATTTTACCATTTTATAGCCGAATTACTTATTATTTAGAAAAAAATTGACCCTTCAGCCAGAATCCTTGGGGTCAAAACGTGGCATTTGGGAAATCCCAGGGGTCAAAGGGTCAATTCCAGGGTCAAATGGAACCCCTGCTTTAACCTATATATATGTATTTCCAGGTATTAATTTAATTACTTAGTAAGTTACTATGTGTTTCATTTATGTTGCCAAAATCCAGTGGCATGAGATAGAATTTATGTTGTGTTGGTGACATGATGTTGGTAAACTTACAAGTTATTGTTCAGTTTATTGAATATCTGGCTGCCATAACTGACTTTTTACTAGGGCCAATTAATTTGTGATGGGTAAAAACTCCAAAATAGTTGAAACAGTATTTTCTGTTTGCCAGATATTCAGAAAATAGCTAGAGCAGGTTACCAGTTTAACTTAGTATTTTGCCCAAATGGACTCGGTGCTCTGAACCTGTGAAAGTACAATTGTAAAAATAATAATTGTAGCTCTAGAAAATTAACATCACAGGAAATAATTTGTATAGAGCTACCAATCTCTGCTGTTGATAGATAATGATGATGTAATTACATTTGTTTGTGTTTTGTTGTTATTGGTTATCAGTTGAGATACCAGATTGTATAGTGAGGTAGGAGTACACTGTACATATCTATTGTTGCTTATTTATTGTATTTGGGTTCCTGTTTTATGTAGGAATGATACCAATAAACATGATAAACACCTAATTTTATTATTTCTCTAATGGAATTTAGATTGTCTGGGTTGTGTTAACTAAGATGTATTTACTATTCAAATACATTTTTGGTGGATTAAGTTGCCTCCCTTTGGGTTATAATTAATGTGTCGATTTTTGTATCACAATTGATCAGTCAGTCAGGATACATGTACTTCTAATGCTGACACAGTAACTACTTATGTAATTCATGTTTATGAAAATGTGAGAAGTTAGGAGAGTGGTAAATGGACAGTTAAGTTATGACATTACCGAAGAAGCCATACTTCCATTTTGTCATCCAAAAATAGGACAAGCTAGTTTCATTTTAGGAACATAGAGGATTTGATAATATGAGTCATGGGAGATGTTACCTCTGTAAATTTGACAAACTGGTTAAATGTAAAAGTCACCAAAACAGAAGTAGGAGTCCTGAACTCCAGAATTATTGGCAGGGCTCTTGAAATCCACTAGCCCGACGTCCCGGACTAGTCTAATGCTGAATTAGGCTACCAACAGTTGAGTTGCAGTTAGTCCCGGACAAGTCTGTTTTTAAAGCTAACTAACATCAGCAATTGTTCAGTTGTAAGTCAAACCTTAGAATCCCTTTGAAAAAAATCTAGAGCTCTGATTAGGCGTTCCCCAGAACTCTGTGTATATCAAACCAAGTGAGGCTAAGAAGGATTTTTCATTACTTATTCAACAGGAAAAAATCAAGTTTCCCATTTCCCAAAGTATGTCTGTCATGTCGTACTATACACATTAGTGCATGTATACTAATAACTTGCAATAACTTGTAATTATAAAGCTCATGTTTACTTTTTGTATCAACAGTAGTACTCGACACCACTAAACAGGGTCAGGAAATAGTTCAAGTGGAGATCATATAAACAGATGCTTGTAATTACATATTTGATTATGTGTTTAATCATCCATTTATATATCTAACAATCTAAACAAGTCAACTGTGGTATACTGGTTAGATAATACATTTCCAGCAAGGGGTTGAGTCTAAAGAATTGTCAGTGGTAATTACTGTTTTAGATTTAAAGTTAAGAAAATTTCCCATTAATTAAATCAAAAATATACTTAAAGCCACTAAAAACGCAACTGAAAATTGTCTGCTTCAAAACATGACATAAAGAAGAAATAATTCTAGATTAATTCACTAACATAATTTCCTAAACTATTTCAATCAGGAAATATGAATTATTGGTCCATAGTTTCAATACTTTGTTTAACAATACTTTAAACATTGGTAACAGTTGGTAGCTTTTTACACCATGTACAAAATGAAGCCTAATTAAAACAGTTGCGTTTTTAATGGTGTTAAGTATATATTCTGAAATTAGGAGTCAAATATAAATACATAACGCTACATGGAAACGTTTGATTTATTAATTAATTATTATTTATAGGGGGGGGATCATTAATGATTGAATCATTGATAACGAAGTTTCCTAATCATTTTGACTCCCCACTCTGTTGCAGTCCTATTATCTTGGGGAGTAATCACAGCCTCTAATTGGCACATAATGACTATTGATTGGAACTGCCATTCTTTCTCCGTAATTTGTAAATCCAGTTAACGAAACTTGTAGTGACTTCATTGTTATACAGTCCAAATCGCTAGTGACAAAGCTGTTCCGGGCGGGATTGTCGATGTATCCGTGTGTATTGTGTGTTGTATGAAAAGATGGAATTATAAAAAAGTCGGAATTTATTGACAGCTGTATCTTTGCTCGGATTGTTGCTTGTTCAGAACATGCGGAGTTAATGTAAATTTTAGAAGTTGCATGTTTTCATCTTGTGTTAAACCTGTTATGACGCTATGTTTAATTGTTTATAATTTTACAGTCGATTGAAATTACACAGGTAAGTTTTTCTGGTAGAAATTTTCCAAGTATCTTGAAGTTTTTTCTTGTTAATTTTATTCAGACATTAACCATTTGTCAGTTTGAATCACGTACCAGACAGATGGGATTTTATGTAAAACTATTATTTCTTGAAATTGAACCATAAACAATACACAGATTCCCTGAGTAGTGGGTTAATGACTTTAAGATTCTGGTTTGGTTTAGAATCCCGTGGAGTTCAAACTATACTACGTTAGAGTAAGCCTGTCTGAAAACCTAGTCTGTGCAGCCATATTTTCAAGTTTTATCATACATTTTACTACATTCCATGTGATTGATGTACATTGTCTCTAGCTTGCTAATTAGGAAATACTAGTATGTGTGGAATACAGAATCAATTTTTTTTACATTTCCTCAGTTCAGCATTGCTGAGCGATAACCAAATTGTTTTTTTTTTAAAATGAAGGTTGATAAAACTGTTTGGATACATATACATCACTTTTTGTAGAGAGAAAACTACGTCGACTACACCATTTTAGTGTGATATTTTAGTAGACAAAAGTCCACACAAGCCTGGTGCTGGGTGGAAATATATCAACATCAAGGAGAGACAAAACTTCCTCCCACTGCAAGCTATCCCCTGCAAGCTGCCCCCATCCCCTGCTATAGCTAACTCCCCCTGCAAGCTACCTCCTAGCAAGCTACCCCCTGCAAGCTGCCCCCCTGCAAGCTAACTCCCCCCGCAATATACCTCCCAGCAAGCTCCCCTGCAAGCTGCCCCCCTGCTAGCTAACTCCCCCCGCAATATACCTCCCAGCAAGCTCCCCCTGCAAGCTACCTCCTAGCAAGCTAACTCCCCCTGCAAGCTACCTCCTAGCAAGCTACCTCCCAGCAAGCTACCCCCTGCAAGCTACCTCCTGCAAGCTACCTCCTAGCAAGCTAACTCCCCCTGCAAGCTACCTCCTAGCAAGCTAACTCCCCCTGCAAGCTGCCCCCATCCCCTGCTAGCTAACTCCCCCGCAATATACCTCCCAGCAAGCCCCCCCTGCAAGATACTCCCCCTGAAAATCAAACTCACCATTTGCTTAGCATTAGTATTTGAGTTTTTTACATCTATATGAGCTACTTATATCATATCAAAATTTACTTATCTTTCATCTTGCCGGATCTTGAAATGCTGATTTAAAATTGTGTTGTTCAGGTACACCTTGACAGTTTTATGTGTAATTACAATTTAAAAGCACCTTACAATTGTTTTATTAAATGCAGATTTGTATTCTAGCAAATGTTTTTACTATAGTTCAATACCTGTCCAGTATTTGGGGCAAGGATTCCATATCTTCTGTAAATGCACAGATCACATGCAAATGCATGATTCCATTAAGTCTTTGCTGCAGGCAGTATAATTATGTAGCTATATTAGAAAAAAAATGTTTTGTTAGTTAGTTCATGAGGTAAATTCGGGCAATAAAACAGTTGCTGTCAGTATAATGATGTTTGAACAAACTGCTGAACTACGGATATACCTGGTTGGTAGTCAGACATAATATTGTGTGTTTTTGTTTGCATTATAATCCTAGGGATTCTGTGTTTAATTTAATATGTAAATTTTCCTATTGAAATTTGAATCTTTCTAAACGCTTGGCATTCGTTATGATGTTATTAGATGCAATATTTACATAGCTCTCTATAATTAAAATTTGATATGCACTGATGATTTGACATGCAATTTGCTTTAGTTGTTGTAAACTAGCATTGTCAGCCATGAAAATATATTTTCCAATTTTTGAAGATGGTAAATAATTATGGAAAACATAATTAACTTAATTTTACTAATACACTGCAATTCCATTATAATGCGGCGCCTTTGAACTCTGCAAGTAGAAAATTGCATCAAACATTGGCCGAATACACTGTTGATATAACAAGTTGAGATTTGGCCCCTTTGCAATCTGCAAGAAATTGTTTTGACTCACAGCACTTCAAACATTCTGTGCCGTTTTGTCCGTTTTTGTCTCGACTTAAAAGGGTCAAATTTTCTCTAAATTATGGGTGTTTTGGCTATAAAATGGTAACATTTGGTAAAAAATTATCCAAGTGACCTTTGGGATTCAACACCTAGTGAACCCCTGCCTTTTTCATGGGTTCCTCTATGACCCTTCATCCAGAATCCTTTAAGTGTCAACATGTGGCTCTTTGTAGATTCCAGGGTTCAAAGGGTCAACTCCAGGATCTAATGGAACCCCTGCTTAGGATTCCTGAAAAAGAATTTCTGAGATAAATAGCTCCTGAGTCCTTCTTTGTAACTTTAACAACAAATGGTTAAATTTTGACACCCAGGACAAAAGTAAGAATTCAGGACTCCAAAATAGATGCTGCCATTTTTAGAACTTTGACCTTTTATACTGAAAACAATCTATCTGTTAGTATACGGTATTAAACTGCACTGTATAAATAGTGAAACAAATTGTGATAGTTACATGCTATTTGTTTCAATTCTTGACTCATTTATACCATACTTTTTTTCTCTTTTTTAAAACAAATCAATTTTAACTTGTTGCACAGTTTTCATGTTAAGAAAGATGATAATAGAATCAATAAGAGAAATATTTTGGTAAAACCCAGAACTTTAAGCTTGGCTGTCTATAACGCTTGCGTGTCTACGTCATTGTTAATGAAGTCAACAACGAAATTGAAACAAACATTCTGATGGGAGCTTTAAATTCACATCAAGTATCTTAAAATAGTAGAATCTGTTTGTTTATGTATGCCTGTTTATGACTTTGTTCCGGTAGGTTGAACACTCTGCTACATCCCTGCGGTCTGCTTTGGTTGTACGCTGTCTTAGGGTCACACTTCACGAACCTCTGAGGACTACCACTCATATAAATAACAAAATTACTGTTAACACTTTCCTTGTTACTGCCAATTGTCTTGATACCTCTGTGCTTTGAAATGTAGCCAGTTACTGCTCTTAATGCAAATCTTAGTTTGTGTTTGACATAATTTATTATGCTTCTGTTTAAATCTTTGCCTAGCAAGTGTATATTGTGCCTTTTGATAAACTCAATTTATTTTGAGAGCTGTTATCTGATTATACCAAATCTATAATCAATATCGTGGCATCCTGAAACCTCCAGGTGAAAAACAGGCACCTAGTTAACACACACTGCCGAGTATTAAAACATACTACTGGTATAAAGTTTCATTTGTTATTCACAACTTTATGGATCATATATTGTCTTAGGAACACCCATAAAAGAACTGCTTCAAGTGATTGAACCAAGATATACTCAGTGTTGATTTAGGTGTGTGAGTAATAAATATAGACGATTCTATTGCCATGTGTTGGTGGAATTTGGAATATGGAAGTGGTCAGTTGGATATATATTGAAAGTTTTTGTATCTTAAAATGAATAATTGTGTATTTTTTATGTCAAAGTTGAATGAACATGTGCATTGAACTTGAAAATTAACTTATTTAAAATATCATTCATGAATGAGATGAGGATAGATGGAGTAGTTTGGCTGTGTCAGGTTCATTTACATTTGTAAACAAATTAGACAACGGTCATGAAGATAGTTGTGGTCTTTCCAAGGACCATATAGACGGAGAGTAAGAAGCGTTACTGGTACGTGAAATTTTTATGCACAACTTGAGATGTTAATAAAGTTAATATTTGATTTTCATACCCATGTAAATGAATAAGAATAAAGAATTAGGTCAATATGGGATGAACTTACAGTACATCTTTTTGAGATAAGTTATCCTGAGAAACAACTAAAGATAGTATTCTAAAATTACAGTTAAAAATAATTATGTTGATTTTGTTGAGATGCCTGAGTCATTTAACTTTCACTTTGTTGGTGGCATTTGTTTTGGTTTTGTTAACTCATTGTAGTGGACGTTTAGGTGAACTTTTATGATCTTGAGCTTGCCTGTTGTTAGTTGTTTGTTCCAGTGTTCTTATTTGCATATGAAGTAGATTTTAAAAATATGAATAATTATAAAATTCTAATATATTTTTTAGCTAGACATATTTGTGATAGAAAAATTTAGAGACCTGCTATCACTTATCTTTAATGCGAGACTCAGGATATATACAAATAATGCTAATTGCCATGTCTGTACGGTAATGTTTCATGAGTTAATCGTTAAAAAAAAATATTTTTGGTCATATATATGAAACAGTCTCAGGAGAAATTGTGCATCAGTGTGCATATTTACTATCACTGTTACTATTCAGTGCATGAAGTATTATTCTATTCTGGGAAGTTCTGTACTTTATTGTACTTTTAATGATCATTTGTAAATCGTGTTGTTTAATCCTTTTAAACTGTAATATTGAACTTCATGCTGTCTGATTTAGTGAGTTTTTTTTTAACTAAAAGTAGAGGCATATGCTGGTAGAACTTTGTCTGGTTAATTGCTAATTTATTAGTACATTTTGCTGGTTAATCTGAGGTCATCCTTAAAGACGTTGGTTTGGCATAACCCTACCCAGCAAAATTCAGGTAGGTAGGTAATTAAATTTTTATTTCTTGCTTTTCATTTTTCATTCAAATTTCAACTATTACTATGCAGCCCTGATAATATTTTCCTGCTACATTTGAATAGGGGCCAGGAATAGATGAGGATGACATGCCAGATGACCGATTTTCTTGGCTTACGTTAGAGTATCATGCTATTTTGGGATGATTTTTGCCACTCATTGTTTAAAGTGCTGTTGTGCCAGAAACTCAGAGACCCATTTAGAACAGGAACCAGAAAACCTCACTTAAATTTTCCTGGTGCTTTAAAAGTTTCATCTATTGTCTTTTCGAGAATTTATTTGGCTCCATGTAACTTAGTCAGGTTGGTGCAAGTTCAATATTGATGATGGGAATTTTTGCTTTTAGACAGTCTGTTATTGCAATTTTCTGAGACTGTATCTGTAGATTAACCGCTAATTAACTTTGTTCTTCTCTCCGCTAATATATTGAATGCAGACTTTAATTGGATACTCAATTAATTGATGTCATGAAGGCAATGTAAATTAATGTATCACAATCTTAGTGTTACATGTGCGTGACATCTCGAGGACCCTGTGGGATGTGGTGCCCGGATAGCCTGGTGTTCTCAAGTGATGACAGCCTGTATAACAAAGACTCCTATGTATGATATATATAATCAATACATAATCAGCTTAGTGAAATATTGTCTTAATTGTGTATGAGGTTTACGTGCAGTTACGTCATTCTCGTAATAAACTCTTGACTTGCTGTACAACTCATGTAATCCTTTAATCAGGTTAATAATAAGGAAATAAGAACCCTGTGAAATGGAAATTATACATGTCAGGTTTGTTGTTGGGCTGGTTGCTTGTATGACTATGGTCAAGATTTGTGATTCAGGGTTTATTTTAGCTATTTTGGGAAGATGACCATTACCCTTCAAATTGGGAAAAGGTCTAGAAATTACAGCAAAATATTAGGAATTTACGTAAAGGATGCAGTGATTAAATTAATTAATCAACAATTGCTATTTATACAAACTGCATACACATGTGAAAGAAAAGCCTATAACTTTGTTCATTGGATTTATTTGGAATTTTTACATTCTAATTGGGAAAAATGTATACTTTGGCATTGGGAATATAGCCAAGTAACGGCTATAAAAACAGATGGAAAAAAACCTGTGATTGACTTTAAGTGTACTTATAGAGGACCTAGTGGTATTTAAATGGTTTGATTTTTCATATGGGAGTATAACACTGTGTGCTGTTTGTGATGAATGTCATGTGGTTTAGTTTTAGAATACCGATGTTTTAGAAATATTAAGTGATGGATATTGTAGCTAAACTGTGTTATATGTACTGGTGTTTGCTTCGTTTCTGTTTATGACAATATGGAAAAAAGAAGACAAACTCGAATGTTTGCAATGCGTTTTGTATAATTTTTATACTTCTTCAGGCAAATTAAACAATGGTTTTGTATACAAAACATATGAGCGCTGCTGTACAATTTCCAACCTCTTCTTTTAGTGACCATAATTTATTGAGTAAATATTGTTACCTGCTTGCAAATAGTGTCATCACATGTTGCATTTTCTTGAAATGACGTCACTTACAGAAGAGGTTGTAAATCCCATAGTGCTCAGTGCTCATATGATGACGTTATGACATCATGTTGACGTTATGATGTCATAATGTCAAAGTTTGACGTTACGTTTCGAGGGTTCAGTGCAAGACTATCGCAACTTCTATATAAATACATAGGAGTTACGATATTCTTGCGCTTAACCCTCGATTTATAAATCAAAACATATGTAAGCGAATCAAAGTAATGCCATTGTTTCACTCTTACAACAGTTTCTGTTTATGGGCATTGTAGAGTATCAGAAAATACATTTTGTGTTGTAATATACTTTATTAGTCAATTTTGTGACATGTGGCTGGACTAATCAGTATCTCAGTATTTTTGTAACTTGATAACCATTAGTATTTATCTTGTGACCACAATTAATGTTATAAAATATGTTATATAGTTCTGTGTACAATTACCAGACTGGGGAACTAATTGCTATATGACACACATCTTATAATTAATCTGAAGGTTGTGATTTCCTATAGCCTTATGAAGTTGAAGGATATGTCTCCTTGATTTGACTGAAAACTAATGGATATATACATGTATACAAAGGGTTTGCCCTAAGCTTTACACTCTTGTGGGGAAGTGTTGAGTTGCTTTGTGGCAGGAACAGGCTTGTACTGGTTTGAAACCCATGTAATCATGGATTGCATTCCAACAGAACCAATGAGAAAATATATACCATCAGACATTGTTTATTCAACAACCTATCCGAATACTTGGTATCATCCGAAATCAGTATCAGGTCCTGATGTATCGTCTTGGGCTATTCAAAACTACGTATTATTCGAACTAACATTTTGGACTCAATGAATTTGTATGAATGAGGTCTGACTGTATATACATACTATTCACTCAAGTACAATGACTGTCAGCACACTTTGGTAGTCTTAATGTTACATCATAGATACTTTATTTTATTGTATAGGAAATGGTAAAGTGGTCTCTTCATGAGGCATGTATGTAATACTTTCTAGCATAGATGGATAAAAATTAATGTTACATTAATAAATAATTGAGCTGGTATGATTAATTAACCATCAATGCCTTAACAAACTTGAAATGATGTCAGTTCATTCGGCAAACTATGTACATGTTAGTTCGTTTGTAAGCCTAGTATTAAATTACTTTTATGTATGAATATATATATACATGTATGTATACATGGTTTGAAAACTGTTGATAATTGTTCTAAATTGTTTAGACTTTGTTCTGAAGATGTTTTATATTCGAACAATAGTCAAGTCATTGTTTTCAGGGCAATACTGACTCTGATTACTCACTGTACCTTTGTTTAATTTATTGTCAGAGTATTTTGTGTGACTAATTGTTAAGTAATTAATGATAAAGTTAGACTGACTGTTTCACGCTTACAATCAGTGTTTCACACTTCCATCCAGTGTTTCACTCTGAACTTTAGTTAAAATAAACATGTAACTCTTGCAATCAGTGTTTCACACTTCCAACCAGTGTTTCACACTTCCATCCAGTGTTTCACACTTCCATTCAGTGTTTCACACTTCCAACCAGTGTTTCACACTTCCAACCAATGTTTCACACTTACATTCAGTGTTTCACACTTCCAACCAATGTTTCACACTTCCAACCAATGTTTCACACTTCCAACCAATGTTTCACACTTCCATTCAGTGTTTCACACTTCCAACCAGTGTTTCACACTTCCAACCAATGTTTCACTCTTCCAACCAGTGTTTCACTCTTCCAACCAATGTTTCACACTTCAAACCAGTGTTTCACACTACCATTCAGTGTTTCACAGTGCTTCACACTTCCAACCAGTGTTTCACACTTCCAACCAGTGTTTCACACTTCCAACCAATGTTTCACACCTCCAACCAGTGTTTCACACTTCCATCCAGTGTTTCACACCTCCATTCAGTGTTTCACACCTCCAACCAGTGTTTCACACTTCCAACCAGTGTTTCACACTTCCATCCAGCATTTCACAATATCAACCAGTGTTTCACACTTCCATTCAGTATTTCACACCTCCAACCAGTGTTTCACACCTCCATTCAGTGTTTCACACCTCCAACCAGTGTTTCACACTTCCATCCAGCATTTCACAATATCAACCAGTGCTTCACACTCCCATTGAGTGTTTCACACTTTCAACCAATGTGTCAAACTTTCAACCTGTGTTTCACACTTCCAAACAGTGTTTCACACTTCCAGTTTAAAGAATTGTTTTGTTTGGAAGTTATTTTTAGCTCACCTGCGTGGTCATTATTTAAATCTGTCAAAAAAAAAACTGCGGCTGCTAATTTTAGTTGTAATACTGACAGACTTCATTTTTTTAGTCTAAACAGAAAATAAGCTGGTTTGTTTTAATTCTCTTCGAATCCTGTTGGTGTATAGGTTTTATCCCCTCATCAGTAAAATCGCTCTAAGACATATGAGGGTTAAATACTAATATAATTCAATATTGCACAGGTTTGATTTCAAGTCTATATTGCTTCATACCTCGAATTTTATGTTGTAAATGATTGTAACCATATGAAAGGGATTATACACATATCTTCCTTGTTAGATTTCAACATTGAGTCATAGACTGCTTTATTGATATTGTTTGGCTCACTGTAGAACATAGTAATGTATATAGTATTGAAGTACAGTTGGACCTCCTTCATTCGAATTCATCTCGTCCGAAATTTTACTTCGAATAATACATGGTTTCAAATAGCCCATTTCAATTTGATGTGCATTGGAAGATACACCATATTATACTCAGTACATTTAAAAACGCAAAATGTAAGATTTCTCAAATTTCACGAATTTACCTAGAGATGCAGGAGAGTAAACTTAACGTGATATTATCTAATTGTAGGCAATGATGAACGCTATATTTTCGTTTAGTCAACGAGTATTTTCATATCAAATCGAGTTTTAAAAAACACTAAAATGACATTTAAAATGACATATGGTAGGTACAATAAATATGCTTTTTAAATGTACTGTGTATATATACATTGGGACCTGGTATTTATTTAGAATGATGCCAAGTATTTGGACAGACGATTGTCGAATAAACAAGGTTTGACTGTATGTAAAAATGCAGCAAAATATTGATTGAACTTTTCTTGGCCCAACTCATGTGTACAGATTTTTTATACAAGGTCATGTATGAATTCATTTTCAGTACTACTATAAGGTAATTTGATGGATTTATGACCCTGATTTACTGATAAGAAAAGAGAACTGTATCTGATGTACATACTTTTATTCTCCGATAATGCGATGCTTCGGGATTTCTGGTCGATAATATATGGACAAAGTCTTCATCGTTGGTCGATTTTCTGGTGATCCGCAGCCCGAATCCATCTGCTGTGCATAAATGGAGTACAATTCTCGTCTTCTCCTCGCCTTTTCTTTTCAAATCAGTTTGAGTAATGTGTATTGTATGTATAAGTCTATCATTCTGGAGTTTGCAAGATAATCACAACTAGGATAGACATTATTGATCTTGTTTCTTAACTAGATGACCAATTATATGCCAAATCTGAAATTGAACTAATTTGTAGCAGTCAGCGACAACTTCCTTTTTGGAGAGGTTTTGGGATTTATGTTTGGCGATAATCTGAAATGAAGACCATAAATGGTGAATAGTTTGACAGAGGCTGAGAACCAGCTGATGCATGGTCATTTGGTCTACTGTATTGAAAGATACTGCTTGACATTGTTACGTATTCAGGGGTGTCACTAATTTCTGAATTGGCTGGGAAATCATCAAAAGTAGGGAGGGGATCTTGGGGAACTCCCTTTAATTATGATCACTCATACCAGAAAAGTAGCTGGGTGATGATGCTGAAGTTACCGGGTAATTTTACCGGCTCCCCACTCTTATTGAACCCCCTGCATATTATGCTGTTTTTATTTATCCTTTGCAATAGACACCTTAGTGGGCACTCTGGTTCTAAAGCCAACAAACAGAGGAATTTTGTGTATTTAAAAATAAGTTGGGAAATTTGATTAATACTTGCTATTTTTCAGTTACAGCAAATTTTTAATAATTCAAGATTGACAAATAAAGCAATTTTAGTATAAAAGAAATGCAATCTCATTGAAATCAGCCCATAAATTTAGCTCCATTACTTTCCGCTGTTTGGATCTGACTACACATCTTAAGAGGTCACTTTCATATAACCTCTCTAAAAATAGATATGCGTAACCAGGTGCTCGTTCGTGGTCCAATGAAATTTCACCTTACAAAACCATGTTTTGTCGTCTTTCTCAAAATGGCTTTATCGTTTATTTGGAGTTTCTGTTTATACTGTTTTTTAATGTCCTTCCTGCCGCTTCCGGTTATAAATATTTCCAAAAACGTCTTGGTGATCTACGCTCAAATAGAATTTACGGAGCTCGCCGGAGATCGACGAATATTCATAACTATATACCAAAGCATTTTGCAGCCGACGATTTGATTGGCTACTCAAAGGTCACAAGAACGTGACCTGTATTGTGCAGTCATCAGATCCAGTTAGCAAGAGTATAGGAGCGTGCGACTGGAGTGGATTTTAATGAGATTGAAAGAAATGTGAACTATATCGAAGTGGTCATAGAAGAATGTTCTTAGGTGTGTTTTGTTGGTGAGGAATAAAGGCGGATTTTAAGTGGAAGTAGGGCAAAACATACCATCTCCCTTGGCCACGTGGTTAAGGCATCCGTCTTGGGAGGTTGAAGGCTCAAATCCCGGTAGGGGTCTGTTCTGATATAACTGGTTGGTGAGCTGCCAGCTAGTTAAATAATAATTACCGTGCCCTTACCTGCTTGATGCCTGGCTTAAAGGATAGGAATCGGGAAGTAAATGTTCTCAGAAAATTGGTGTCTCATAAGTCAGAAAAACCAAAGCCTTTAAGTAGGGGGTGACACTCTAATAAATAAACTCCTTTTAGCAGGGGAATTGTACCCATAAACTGCTCCATAAATAGACGACCAATTACCCTGTTTCTAATGTATTATATGAACACTGAGGAACTTTCTTACTGGTTTCATTGAACAAACTGATACCTAGATGTTGGATTGAGAGCCAAGGTCATGCCAGTTATCAGGTCAGAGTTACCAGTATCTGATTATTAAGGCGTGAGGATACTAAATTTATGCATATTTATTTTACATAGTATTTGTTTGTTTGTGAACATTTGCTCAATAAGTGGCAAACATGTTCCAGTATTAGTGTAAATACAAAAATTTATGATCTATGCTAGAAAGCCTGTGTTAATTTTATGACCAGTAATATATTCAGTCTGTTATGAACCAGCTATTGTTTTCAGTTTTTGGGGAAGTATGACTTTTACATATTTAAATATGAGTGATTTTCAATGTAAGATGCTGTTGATATCTTGTTTGTACCTCAGGTATTATAGCCATTTGTTCAGATTAAGGGGGAAGTATAGCGGGTCATTTTGATAGGTTGAAATTTGCATCATGAATCACCAAATTGGGGTATTTATAAGGCTAAAATTTTAAATAATTTTACTGAAGGGACATTTTCTTTCTAAGTAAGGGAACTGAAGGGAAATTTTCTTTCTAAGTAAGGGAAAAATATATGCTTTTTTCATTGGGGAATGGGGCCCAATATCTGTCCCAAAATTGCCATAAAAAGGGGCTGTGAACACATATAAATTTCAGTTTTTGGATTAAAAACGAATTCATTCATGTTTTTGATAAAGAAGCTAAATGGATATAATAGCATTAACACCATGCTGTTCTTGTTCTCATGCATAACTGGAATTATTTATGACCTGTTTTGTTGATTTGCCGAGTTTAATTAAATCATCTATTTTCTAATGATCAATAGTCCGCCTCCGCTCGATCAGCTTCAGAGACTTTGTTTATTAGTCATTGTCGTTCATTCAGAAATTGTTTCATTATTCAAGCAGGGAAATATTGTGGCTATTTGATTTCATGCATCATAATCTCTCAGGTATCCAAACTTCCGTAATTCATCTCCATACAATGTGTTAAATATGTTTTTATGGAGATTTTTCATTTGTGCTGATTTATATGACTTAACTTAAGGTAGTTGATCCGTAATGGGCATTTTTTAAAACCTTGTTAAATCTATTGTTTCCATAATCTACACCTTTCTGCTAATCATTAGCCAATCAAAATTTTAAAGAATTTTTAGTTTCAAAATATGGTAAGTATTAAAGTAATAATTTTGAGAAAATGACATGTAAATGCCTTCATACAGATGTACTCTAATCTCTATAGAACATTGCATTGTAACTTGTCATAGAAGTTTCCTGGAACTGCAAAACACAATGCAGGTATTTCCTATGCTAGTGCTCCTTAATTGCCACTTAGGTCAGGATAGAAAATAATGGTATCAGACACTTATATTTGTGGTTTTGCGAATCTTATAAGAAAAGTGACAATGTAGATTTGGAGAGTACATCTATATAAAGGCAATTAGCACTAATTTTTTCATATTTATGACTAGTAAGACTATTTGGTCAAATGAATAAGACTATGTTCCTCAACAGAACATGATATCTATAAATATGTCTTGGCTTTGAGTATTTGGCCAGGAACATATTAACATTTGCCAAACTTTCTCTTTGATGTTTGTGTACAGCGTGTTATGATTTCTTGTGAATGTAGTTAATTGATGTATGTAATTAACACTGTAGCTTGTTTTGTACACTAGCCATAATTTCTTGTTATTCTTGTGTTTCAGGAAAGAGATGATAGACGTATGACCAATCATGATGTAATAGAATTTTGTTTTGGTAAGAACTGATTATTATACTCTGATGTATGTTGTGTTAGGCAAAACAGGCCTTTTTCTGTCCATTTTGGGAAAAAGACCCTAGATAAATTGGGAAATTTGCGTGATAAAATTTGCCAATTTGGGAACATTTTAATCGCTTCAACTACAATTTTGAGAATTTTCATAGTTAAAAGAACAGGCTTTTCATATCTAAATTTTATATAAACAAGCATTCTAATCTACATTTCTAATCAACTGTCAAAAAGACATACAAAATTTCCACAAACATTTATGACACAAGGGACAATAATGGCCAGAGTTATTCAAAAAGCTTCAGTAGTAATTCAGTAAAAAAATTCAGATTGGGAAATAAACCATATTTTGGCTTTGGGAATGGGTCAGATAGTCTGACCTGTGGGAACTATAGAAAAAGGCCTGCAAAATAAATAACGTTTTGTTCAGGTAACTCGCCTGACCTTAGGTTTTCCATTCTGACCCTGATATTGTTCTTAGCTCACCTCAACAGTGAGCTATTGTGATCGCTCCGTGTCCGTTGTTGTGTTCTCCTCCTAAACTGCTAGGCCAACTTTGACCACCAAAGTTCACAGAAATAGTCCTTATGTGGTCCCTGTTCAAAGTTGTTCAAAGAATTCCATTCCATGTTGAACTCTGGTTGCCATGGCATCGGAAAGTATAAAACTTTAAGAATCTTCTTTTAAAAGACCACTGGCTCAAATTATTACACACAGATGTTCTTCTGGTTAAAATTCCTCTACCCAGATTGTTCAAATTTTGTGATTCATTGCATTAAATATCTTATTCTGACACCTTCATAATCACCCTCTGCTCTATAACTCTACCGTGATTGATATTTTCTATTTATAGACTGGCGAATGACATGCGTCCATAGCCATTAAGCGAGCCACTTGCAACAACTCACTTAAGTCAAAATATGATAACAATAAACATGTGTAAATTAAGATTATGCAACTGTGTACAGAGTAGACAGCTCTCATTGTCATAGAAAATTGTGCTGTGACAATATACAACATGTTTCAGTTATACGTGGCTGTAAGTTGACGTAATCAGTTTTTTCCTGGAATTAATTTACAACCAGTACTAACTTGTCCTTTCGCAAGTGCCTTACAGCTTCCCCGACATGAATTAGAGGACAAATGACTGTAGCCACATTATTTGGTACACATGACCTGTCTAGAAGGGAATCAAACCCGAACATCCGGGGTGACAGCCCCTTTAATCTCTCTGCCGAGATAACTTGATGGGCAATAATGTCCTTTATTTAGTACTTAACATAGATTAAGCTGTAGGTTAGAAAGTCAGACATTTAAAAAATATTCAAGTAGTTGTGCTAAAAAACTGATAGAATATTTTTGTATATATTTCAGAACTGTGTAGAGAATATTTTTGTATATATTTCAGAACTGTGTAGAGCATGAGGATGAAAGCCGAGGGGAAGTCCAGGTATCGTCATATCATCCATATGCACTAACAAAATTATCCACCTCGTATTTATAACAAATCGCTCCTTATACCAAATATGGTGGACCGTGCCACACACAGTTCTTCACATTTACCCATCCCAATATCAAAATCCCCTAAATCAGTTCATAATGGAAAGTTTGGAAATGAAATTGTCCAAGTACTCACTTCTGAGAGTGAACCAATGGATTCAAATGGTTTGGAAAATGGTGTTAAGTCTATAACCAAACCTGTTAGTCCGTCTCCTAAATTTTCAAAAGTGCCAAAAGTAGCCGCTCCCAAAGAACTGTTGATTGATAAGGGTAAGCCAGGTAAAACCCCACCAGAGAAAGGCTTTGAAACATTTCTTATGACAGGTGATATGATAATTAAAACAAATCCATCTTTGAAGATTAATAAATTTGACGGTAGTGGTTTAGAACGTCATCATTCTGATAGTTCACCGTGTGATCATAAAATGGAGAAGAGAACCTTTAAAAGATCAGCATCTTCTCCTGATCAAACAACATTTACTGGTGCTACAGTTGTTTTAGCTAATGATAATGTTACTATGGATAATATAACTAAAGCCTTAGAGAATGAGGATGACAGTTCAATGATTAGAAAAGAATCTGCGGAGTCGGGTTTTGATGAACAAGCCATACATTCAGATACTGGCACTTTAGAAAAAATTGAAAAACTTCCTAACGATCCGACCAGTGTATCTGACTTATCTGAAGTAGATTCTGATGATTTACTTGGAAATGGTAATATGGTCGGATCTCAATCTTCAGCTACATGTGATGTTTCGACTGTCTCAACACCATCTGATCTTAGATCTGATATATCAGTGAATACAGTGTTACAGCAGGAAGTTGAACCTCTTCTAAAAGATGACAGTTCAAGTTCTAGCAGTATTGATGTGTCCTCGACTGAGAGCTTTTCAGGAGAGTTAACTCCAGAGATGGTATTTGAACGAAGTTTATCTGATTCTGGTGGAATGTCACCTGTTTATAATCAGCATGACATTGTTAAGAGTCTTATTACCAGTAAAAGTGCTGAAAAAATTATACTTCAGAGACAATTAAGGCAAAAACTTCAGGACCCACAAGGGGTTAGAGCTAGTAAAAGTCAGGAACACTATGTTGGTGAAGATTTAACCTTTGTAAGCATTGATATTGAAGACACGGCTTATTCATTAGATCAGATTCCTCAACCAGCTGATCAAACACCAACTTCTGATGATGTTGACACTCCTGCATCATTTGAATTTGAGCCATCAAGCCCGTCTCATACCACACGGGTCCCCGACCCAAATGATGATAGAATATTTATGCCAGCTTTTATTAAGCTGGACAAGTCAGTGCATGAAAATATGGATGATTCTAAAGAAAAGGATGAGTGTAGTGATGAGTTTGAATCTGTAATGAATAGGTTAGAATACACTGATGATGAAAGTGATACTATGAGTGATGATGATGCTCAAACAAGAACTCAGGAGTTTGATAATGAAACTGGTGCTTTGTCAAATGACGCTAAAAATATGTCCTACAATGGTAATCATGAAGAATTAGATGAGAGAGGAGTGATACTGAACCAGGATGATTTATTTGCTCTTCCCCCTGCCAAAAGTGTTGATCACCCCTCGGCTAAGAGACTGGCTAAACGTCTGTACAATCTTGATGGATTTCGGAAATCAGATGTATCTCGACATCTCAGTAAAAAGTAAGCAAATTATCAATGCTGGCTTGTCTATCTCTGCGTGGTGTGTTTAGCTTGTATAGCCAATATCTCCTGTAGATGCATTGATAACATACAAAACATGCTCATACTTGGTTCTATTACTGCCATATATTTCTATCAGGTTTGCAAAAAATATTTTAATTTTGCCAAAGATTTCTTCATTCATTCCATGAAATTATTTTCTTCAGCGAGTGAGTTTACTAAACTCATTTATCCTGTCTGTTTAATAAGCTTTATCTGTGCTTAGTTTAAGACGTAGAACTTGATTTCTTTCCAAATCATGGGCATGTTTCTAGTAGCTGCTTGTATGCATTTACTGTGGCCAGGTTCTGTTTTATTTTCACTTCAACCTTGTCTGTCTTACTGATGTGTGTGCTCGTGTGATTTATTGCTCACTCAACCTCACCTCATGTATTTCCAACTAATACAAGGTCAATATACCTTGCTAACTTAATCATCTTTCAATAATCACTGGCATTGACATTTTCACCTAAAGGGGGTTATTTGCATTGCCTCCATCATTGCTGTTGTTGTGTGAAGTTCCATTAGATGTGTGTCAGTCCCAGGGATTCTTCAAATAGGGGTTGTGTATCTCTTTTTGATAGTCTTGAAGTCTGTGAATTGCATTAATATCTCTGGAATATTTTAGCTAATTTATGAAAAACAATTTTGTGTGATTAAGTACGAGCATGACGTAGTTCTGCAGTGCGTCTATTCTGTTTCTCCTTGGTACCAGTATTTTTTAAATGTCAAACAAAAATATATTGTTGTTGATTTGATTAAGGGAAACAAAATTGTTTTGGAGTCTGATTGAATTTATTTAAAATATTCATTTACATGTCCCAAGGGGGAAAATGTTCCTGTTGTTACATGTATAGGGACAGTTTAATACTGATAAGAATTGTAACTCAATTAGGCTTGTATCCGACCTGCTCTGTCTTTAAATGTTTGTTCGAAGACATGTTTACAGTAAGTTCTCATCATTTGCCTATGGAACATGAATTACAGTAAGTTCTCATCATTTGCCTAAGGAACATGAATTAGTACTGGTTTGAGACACAGGAACACTGCTTTAGTTAGCTGAATGCCTTAATATTATTGAAAAAAAATTGACGATAGTGTTGAGACAATCGCAACAAAAAACAACATACACTTTTATTGCCTTTGGTTCATTTTTATGTTGTTGAACATAGAATATTGTATCATTGATTGAATCATCCAACTGTTTTTTAGGCTATGTAGATTGTACCTGCTTCATACTTGGCTCTTGCCACTTAATTGTAAGCTAGTACTCTTGTCTGATCCGATTTAAGCCATTTCTCACTAATGTGACCATATATAGGGGTTCCATTTGACCCTTGAGTTGACCCATGGATTTTCTCTTAATTATAGGTTTAATGGCTATAAAATGGTAAAATCTGGTCAAAATTTATCAAAATGACCATTGAGATTCAGCATCTAGTGGAACCCCTGCATATAATTGGGCCAAATAAATTGAAGGATTCTTTAAAAGATTCTGATATTCACGCAAGGTATGGAGATAAGGGTTTCAGTGAAGGTGTATCTTAGGTTCTTAATCAGTCATTACAAAATCTGTGATTATATTATTGCTAATTAGAATACCCCATTTACTCCATTATGAATTAGGTTCATGTTTTGTTTTTTATCTTCCGATATCTATCTGTTGAGAAATTTTCAAGCTCAGCTCTGAAGTTTGACTTACAGAAAACAATGTTCTAAATTATATGCCTTTGAAAGAATTTTAATTACATGCTCTAAAATAAAATCATTACCATTTTAGAGATGTACTGTTAACATTTATTTAGATGACAGTTTCTGTATTATGTACTGCGGATCAATGACAATTGAGTATGTAATTAGAATGTAATCATCATTAAATTTGTAATTATGCAGTATTGCATATAATTGTATAGGGAATATCTTTCGGTTCCTTTTTCATTTAGCTCGGCTTATTTAATTAATATCTTTCTGAATACTGGTATTAGGGAATACAATATTTGAAATTTTGTGGGGAAATCTGATTTTAAATACTGATGGCATAGAACATAATTATGATACATTGACAGAATTTTGATATTGGGAAGGGTACCACTCCTCATTTCATTTGTTGAGCTTTCCAGTTGGCTTCTGTTGTTATGCCCCCCCCCCCTCCCCCCTTCGAAGAAGATAGGGCATATTGGTTTGCACATTTGGTCGGTCGGTACGTCCGTTTGTCTGTCCGTAACCTTTCCGTTTCCGATCAATAACTAAAGAACCCTTTGACCTATCATCCTCAAACTTGGTCCACACATTCACCTTGGGTAGCAGAGGAACCCTATTGATATTGGGGTCAAGGTCACAGGGGGGCATAATGTTTTACAAACATCTCTTGTTGCATGTAGACATTGATTAGAGGTCCACCCTGAGTTATTGGAACACCTTTGGCACAATTTTGCTTCTTAACTTGTGTTTCATGCTCATTTTGTCCCAAGGACTTCAATGAATCATTTGGGGGTCATGGGGGTAGGGTCATGTGGCATCCATCAACAATAATTTCTTTTCCAGAACTAAATTATTGAACTCAACCAAATTTCATTGGAAGCATTCCTTTGTAGTATGGATTAAAAAAAAAATTGATGGTTCTGAGCAACACTGGGGGTGGGTCCTACTTCTAAGATTAGTTTTTTTCTTTGCACTTTTCTAGAATTATTGGATGGTTATGTTCCAAATTTGACTGGAAGCAACTTGTATTGGTGGGGTTTTTAAACTGTGCAAGCTATGGCCCAACTCATCTAAGACTAAAGTAGGGATTTTCATTATACAACTTTTCCTCAGAACTGCTGGATCGAATTGAGCTAAATTTGATTTTGAAGCATCCCTTTTGGTTTGGATTGGAAATTGCACAAAATGATGGCCCTGCCCTCCCACCTTTGGGAATTGGGATTAGAATATCAGGCATAATTTTACAACAACAGGTGATCAGACCCTCAGAGCCTTGTGTTTGTGTTATACTTTAGCTGCCATGTAATATTGTTAGTCTTTCCTATGTAGTCTGTATGTTGTGTTGTGCACTGAATGTAGTTGCATGTTTTACCTTAAATTTAATATTTACTTGCTTGAAGTTCTGTGCATTGTGTTATACCTTAACGTCTCTGTCGTCTTGTATTCGTATATTTACATACAATCCGTATATATAATTGTTACAGATGGATTGATACACTCTTGTATCACTTGTTTTTGTGTCTTAATTTATATGATTATGTTCAGATGTACTGTCGATTCAAAATTGGAGATTACCATTATTGTGTACACAATGTCTATAGGTCGATCGTTTGCAAAACATGCGTTCATTAACTGACCACCTCAAAGTTTGTTTACTAAAGTTTTCAAGTAAATATAAATGGTCTTTATGTGTTAAGTTCTTTCAATACTGGTATTAAGTTCAAACATCTGTTTTGTTTATACTGTAGTTACTGTGCTTCTGTCTTACATTTGGAGGGTTTGGTGCAAAACTAATGTATCTCAGTTTTTGGCAAGAAGCACTTACTATAGTTTTGTGTCCATCCCTTGATACAAGGGTTAATGATGTGTGTAATTTAAGTCCATGGTTGTTGTATATTTAAACTCTAAATGGTTCTGAAACTGCTCTGGGCTAGTGGTGTCAAAAATTGACTTTGTGTGATATCTTATATTTCCTACAAGGTGTACATAATTTGTGTACTCGCAAGTAATATGTGATTCCAACTCTTAAATTGATGTTTCCATTTATCTTGATTGAATCAAATTATACAAATTTCCTGAATAGATCAAAATAGTTGCTAGCAAACCACCAGATTATGAGATAGTGAGGTATTGATAGCAGCTTCATAGCTTGTCTCATATCGACCATGTTAAAACTTCAGTACTTAAGACTCTAAATAATTATAGGTTACCATTCTACTGCACTGGGTTAATGAATTGATCCCAGGTCTAATCTAATATTTCGCTAGGTATCTTAGTGCTGTTGTCAGAAAGGTGTCTAACCTTATTTCTCTAGGTATATTAGTGCTGATGTCAGATAGGTGTCCAACCTTATTTCTCTAGGTATCTTAGTGCTGATGTCAGAAAGGTGTCTAACCTTATTTCCCTAGGTATCTAAGTGCTGATGTCAGAAAGGTGTTTAACCTTATTTCCCTAGGTATCTTAGTGCTGTTGTCAGAAAGGTGTCTAACCTTATTTCTCTAGGTATATTAGTGCTGATGTCAGATAGGTGTCTAACCTTATTTCTCTAGGTATCTTAGTGCTGTTGTCAGAAAGGTGTCTAACCTTATTTCTCTAGGTATATTAGTGCTGATGTCAGAAAGGTGTCTAACCTTATTTCTCTAGGTATATTAGTGCTGATGTCAGAAAGGTGTCTAACCTTATTTCTCTAGGTATATTAGTGCTGATGTCTGAATAGTGTCTTAACCTTATTTCTCTAGGTATAGTAGTGCTGATGTCAGAAAGGTGTCTAAACTTATTTCTCTAGGTATATTAGTGCTGATGTCAGAACGTTGTCTAACCTTATTTCTCTAGGTATATTAGTGCTGATGTCAGAAAGGTGTCTAACCTTATTTCTCTAGGTATATTAGTGCTGATGTCAGATAGGTGTCCAACCTTATTTCTCTAGGTATATTAGTGCTGATGTCAGAAAGGTGTCTAACCTTATTTCTCTAGGTATCTTAGTGCTGATGTCAGAAAGGTGTCTAACCTTATTTCTCTAGGTATCTTAGTGCTGATGTCTGAAAGGTGTCTTAACCTTATTTCCCTAGGTATCTTAGTGCTTGATGTCAGAACGGTATGCGGTCATTTTTCAGTGTCTTCTGAGCTTCCAACTTCGGTACAGGCATTAGGTAGAGACACGACCCACCTGTCTGTTATGTATCGAGGTGTTGATTCGTACTCGTTCACTTGAGTGCTCTGTTATCTTCCTACTTTGTTACAATCATCAGATAGGAAGTTTCAGGTTATCTATGGGCTGTGAAGAACATTTGTAGACCAATTTTGTACCATCTCACACCTGGTAAATCATAGGGAACCAATAAAAATGCATGTTTTCTGTAAGTAATTATCTCCTGCCATTTTTTCTATATCGAGTAACTCACTGATGCCTTTGGCAGAATAAGAAGTGTTGCCACAAATCTGATAAAATCCAAATCTGAATTATCAGTTATCAGTTAATAGATGTTACTCAATAAACACATATAAACATAAACTTCATATTTTACATACATCATTATAAACACGCAAAACAATTATATATAGTGTAACCTCTCTAGAGTGGCCCTCTCTCGAGCAACAACCTCTCTTTAACAACATTATAAATTTTCCTGTAGTAACCATATACTACAAATTAAACCTCTCTGCAGCAACAACCTCTCAACAACAGCCATCATTTGTATCTCAGAAAGGGTGCTGCTCTGTAGAGGTTGCGCTTTGATTGGCTTTTCTATCATTCTTGCGCGTTTCAACTTAACTGTGTCATTCATTAAGTCCTCCGTTTTTTTCACTAGACCCCTAATCATGCTTTTTGGACTCCCACTTTTTCCCTGGGACTCGTGTTTCTGGCTAAATTTCTTTGAAATTGCATTGAAGGACTGCAAGTTTGTCCATAAGCATGATTATAGACTGCTGTTTTCAAATCCTAGTTAGAACCCTGGTCTTTAAGTGCAGACGTGGTAATGAGTATCATCAATGCAGGTGTGAAATATTGCATCAATAAACTCAATGTCTGGATGATCAATAATTTAGTTATTCTGTTTTTAATTAATGATTCACCTTATTATGTAAACGTATGTAAACATTGATATAGGCGTAGAACTTTTCCCTATTTCCTGAAAAGGTATACGAATATCAAAGTAGGATATGTCTCTATACATTACTGTTGTATTCATCAAGTAGAAATTTATATTAAGTCTTCAGTGCTTGACTAAATTAGTATGTTATGCCTGCATTATCAAAGTTTATATTCCTGAATTACCGAGACAGCCATGGGTTGGTTGAATCAGTTTTCCACATTATGTAACAAACATCTCTTGGACAGCACTGGCATGGGGATAGTGATCACTCAGTTTCCACATTATGTAACAAACATCTCTTGGACAGCACTGGCATGGGGATAGTGATCACTCGGTTTCCACATTATGTAACAAACATCTCTTGGACAGCACTGGCATGGGGATAGTGATCACTCGGTTTTGACAAAGAAGCAGTAAAAACAAGAAATACCTTGAAAAAAGATGGTCCGCGCAATTTGAGGGTGAAGATTTATTGTACAACATAAAAAATGCTGAGACGATACGATTGCTGGTCACCCCAGATCCAATTTGATTTTGGTAAATTCACCGAAATTCAGTTGATTTTGGTAAGGTAATGTACCCTTTATTGAAAAAGTTATCTTATCCGTGTCAATGTTACAAACGTCGTTCGGTTGAAGAGAAGTTGCCTTGGTGGTTAACGTAAGATTTGATTGGTTTACACAACACTGATATGCAAATAACAAAACCATGTTAGTACGGCTGCCCCGAGAAAAGATACTATTGTATTGCACAATACCATCTATATCACAATGATAATTTTCTATCTCGCTCTTTCTTGTTGTAAGTTATGAATGACTTCGGATTCAATTTTCATTTACTCGATACTGGGACTGGTTTTATTAACATAGTTATGAGTTCGGATAGGCTTTGGTAATTATTTGAATAAGTTATAAAATTTGAGTACGTCGACTTTTGTCAGAATTTATTAAAATTGATTTTTTCCCATTATGAAATATTGAGGTAGAAATTGGTTTACTTTAATATCAAACGTTTATAAAGGTCAGTACAAAATAAACATGGACACATGAATTACTGGGGCAAATTTAAAGCTGAAAATGTGTTGCTTTTTATCTTCTGTCTACATCTATTAAATTATTTCAACATGTCACATACCGACACGGTGTCAATGGTCTACTGGTATGGCGCTTTATTTCTGTGGTGCCAAATGTTGGTGTTTTTTTTTATTTCTCCCTCCTTATTGGTGATGTATAATTTTGGCGCATTTGCCATTTTCCAAATTAACAAACATGTCACGAAAGGTTACATTAATTTTAGTTACACTTTTTGGCGGAGTTTTATTTTGCCAGATTAGACCTTGACCGCCAATATAACCTGCTTTACAGCATGCATACATCAATTTTGTAAAGTTATACAGAGTTTATTTTTGTAAAAATAGTTTTGCATCTGACAATGAAATAGCTAGATTTAGCTTTGTATTGAGTTATATTTCAATATGTCAGATTGATTTCTTTGTCCTGGCCTGAGTCTTCTGTTCATGTTAAAGGTAGATTGTCATATTTTCTATCAAAAAAAGCTAAGAAACAATTTTAAAAAAATTGCGTGTTAATCATACAGGCATACTTTAAAACACTGCACTTAAAAGTTTCCTTGAACTGCAAAACCTGAGTATGAATTTGATACATGTATTTCCTATGCTAACGCTAACTTGTCACGTAGGTCAGGATAGATACCGGTATCGGACACTTGTATTTATGGTTTGGGGAAGCATGTAAGAAACGTGACAATACAGAGTACATCTGTATGAAGGCAATTACCACCAATTTTCTCATATTTATGACAAAGGATATTTTGTCAAAAAAATAAGACTATATACCTTTAAACTTTCCAGTGAATACTACCAGGTCTGTATCCATTGAAACAAGTAACAACAAATATTTACAAAGTTGATATAAGTGATGATTGTGGTAAAATAACTGGAATATTTGAATCAGTGAAGCATATTGTGATTGAAGTGTTAACATATGTATAACGAACATTTCAGTGATAAAGATAAAAAAGGTGCAAGTTGTGTTCAGAATCAATAGATGACAAAAGACAGATGTCTGTAAGCAGTTATAAAAAATCTTGACTAAAATATCAATGTTTCCCTGAGGTTAACAACTGAAAGTCAATATTCAATAGTCTCATTAATGTAACTGCTATGTTAATCAGGGTAATTAACTTAGTTGCCTAATTATGTATGTATAACTGGTTTCACAAAAACACCTGATGTGATATAAATAAAATGCATACATGATGCATATTACAAGGGGTGACAGCCAATCTGGTTGGTCAGTATTTCTTCATTTATATATGCATATACATGTACACTAGTTTTGGTTTCACTCCTCGATTTAATCATTTCAAACACTTAAAGGGTCAGTTTCAGTTCAATTAAGTTCACCTTTCACTTTCAGTTAAATTCATGCTAATATTAGTCCCCTTACCTAAGTGATTGGTTAGAACTACAGTCGGACCTTGTTCATTCCAATTCATCGGGTCCGAAATTTTATTTTGAATAATAAATGGTTCTATATAGCCCATTTCAGTTTGATGTGCCTCAGAGAAGATACATGATAGAACCTGATATGTATTTCCAATGATACCAAGTATTCGGATAGAAGGTTGTCAAATAAAAGAGGTCTGACTGTATATTTGTCTTGTAGCTAAATTTTTGTAGTTGGAAATTTTGAGGCAATTGGAACTACGTTGATAATCGATGAAAACTGATAATATTGCTCCACAATGAATGAAATCTACCTGAGGCTGTAGTATTTTGTATCTCATTCATAGAATCCATATCATGGAGATACTGTCAGTATGTTGTTATAAAACATCACAGGTTAACATTTGCTGCATGGTAAATTTTATAATCAAATATGTTGGATCTTCATTCACGATAAGGGTTTGTATGTTTCTTATAGACAAGTGGAAATTATGTATGAATGAGTTATATGAGGAAATAAAGTTCCGTTGTACACAAGGGTGGCATTTTTCGGCACAGCCGTACTTAATCTTGGTTTTGCTATTTGTATATCAGTGTTGTGTAAACCAATCAAATCTTATGTTAACCACCAAGGCAATTTCTCTTCAACCGAACAACGTTTGTAACCTTAAAGGACTGGTTAACCTTTCAATAAAGGGTACGTTACCTTACCGAAGTCAACTGAATTTCGGTGAATTTACCATTTTGAATCTGGAGTGACCAGCAATCATAACATCTCGAGCATTTTTTATGTTGCACAACAAATCTTAAACTTCAAATTGCATCAGCCATCTTTTTCCAAGAGTAAGGTCAAGTTTAGTAGATAAAGGCATGACTGATGTCTACTGGTAAATATAAATATTCAGTGAGGGTAATCGAGATTCCTTTGTAACCAAATGACTCCCACTTTGGTCGACTTGAAGTCATTCATACACATTATAATATCACAACTGATAAGCATTGTGTAGTAATTGTACGATTTAGTTTTCTGAGTCACTAAAAAGAAGGGGGTTATAATCATGACAGTAATAATAAATGTTAATGAGCCGACACATTTAGACTCGCTTAAAATCTTACATGATGAGTCACCAATACTGCCATCAACAATACTGCAGTCACCAATACTGCCATCAACAATACTGCAGTCACCAATACTGCCATCAACAATACAGCAGTCACCAATACTGCCATCAACAATACTGCAGTCACCAATACTGCCATCAACAATACTGCAGTCACCAATACTGCCATCAACAATACAGCAGTCACCAATACTGCCATCAACAATACTGCAGTCACCAATACTGCCATCAACAATACTGCAGTCACCAATACTGCCATCAACAATACAGCAGTCACCAATACTGCCATCAACAATACTGCAGTCACCAATACTGCCATCAACAATACTGCAGTCACCAATACTGCCATCAACAATACTGCAGTCACCAATACTGCCATCAACAATACTGCAGTCACCAATACTGCCATCAACAATACTGCCATCAACAATACTGCAGTCACCAATACTGCCATCAACAATACTGCAGTCACCAATACTGCCATCAACAATACTACAGTCACCAATACTGCCATCAACAAAACTGCAGTCACCAATACTGCCATCAACAATACTGCTATCAACAATACTGCCATATCAACAATACTGCCATCAACAATTCTGACATATCAACAATAATGCCAACAACAATACTGCCATCAACAATACTGCTATCAACAATACTGCCATATCAACAATACTGCCATCAACAATACTGCCATATCAACAATAATGCCATCTACAATACTGCCATATCAACAATACTGCCATCAACAATAATGCCATCAACAATATTGCCATATCAATAATACTGCCATTAACAATACAGCTGTCAACAATACTGCCATATCAACAATACCGATGTCAACAATACTGCCATCAACAATACCACCGTCTACAATACTGCCATCAACAATACCACCATCAACAATACCACCGTCAACAATACTGCCATCAACAATGCTGCTATCAACAATACCACCGTCAACAATACTGCCATCAACAATACTGCAGTCAACAATACTGCCATCAACAATACTGCTGTCAACAATACTGCTGTCAACAATACTGCCATCAATAATACTGCCATCAATAATACTGCATTCAACATTTCTGCCATCAACAATACTGCCATCAACAATACTGCTGTCAACAATACTGCCATCAGCACTGTGAATTATATCTCTGCTATAAGGGAGGCTTTTTCATTCATAAACTGTAAATTACTGAGAGAAAAACAATACCATGGTTCCATTTCATGCAAGTAAATTTATATTCACTTCACAAACTGAAGAAGTCTCTATATTTTACCAAATGTATAATCTACAGAGAGTTGAAGATAGTAATCTGCTGTAACTGCCAGCACATTAACAAAAAATCCACTTGTAGTTCTTAATTCTTAATTGTTTCTGTGCTTTAGTTGACTTGCCAGAAATGCCGTATAATTGCCCTTAAAATTCATCCACATGAGATCTAGGAAGAAGAAAACCTCATAAAGCATGACTGTTGTGTTTTGTATATACTTGTGTTCTACTTAGGAACTTGAATGTAGCTTTCCTCAGTTCAATGTGTTCCTGCATTGTCTGGGGTTGATTTGTTTTAGGAAATAGGTGTTACTTTGCCCTTATGAACTACTTCGGATAGTGTATGTCTCTAGAAAATACTTGTATTGGACTTACTCTATGGTTTTCAGATGTAAGTAAAATATTTCAACAAAGTTTTCTCTTCTTTTGTCTGTATGATATGAAACTGAGCTTAATTCATATACACACTGTATTGTGAATCAATGACCTTTGATGGATGTGGTCTGTGTGTGTGTATTGGGTTTCAAATTTGTTTTTTTTTCTGAAATGATCTATCAGTCTCAATGATATCATGTTCTTAATTGAAGTTGTATTGTTGTTTTTGATCAAGGTGATAGTGTTGTTAGTGTATTCTGTGTTTTTTGTGCTAGCTTTCAATGATTGTCTGCTATAATGATGTCCGCTTTTAAGTGATGTCCGCTTTTAAGTGATGTCCGCTTTTAAGTGATGTCTGCTTTTAGTGATGTCTGCTGTCAGTGTTGAAGTCGCTGTCAGTGATGTCTGCAATCAGTGATGTCCGCTGTCAATGAAGTCCGCTGTCAGTGATGTCCGCTGTCAGTGAAGTCTGCTGTCAGTGAAGTCCACAATCAGTGATGTCTGCTGTCAGTGAAGTCCGCTGTCAGTGAAGTCTGCTGTCAGTGAAGTCTGCTGTCAGTGAAGTCCACAATCAGTGAAGTCTGCTGTCAGCGAAGTCCACAATCAGTGAAGTCCGCTGTCAGTGAAGTCCACAATCAGTGAAGTCCACAATCAGTGATGTCAGCTGTCAGCGAAGTCCACAATCAGTGAAGTCCGCTGTCAGTGAATTCCACAATCAGTGAAGTCCACAATCAGTGATGTCAGCTGTCAGCGAAGTCCACAATCAGTGAAGTCCACTGTCAGTGAAGTCCACAATCAGTGATGTCCGCTGTCAGTGATGTCTGCTGTCAGTGATGTCCGCTGTCAGTGAAGTCCGCTGTCAGTGATGTCCGCAATCAGTGAAGTCCGCTGTCAGTGAAGTCCGCTGTCAGTGAAGTCCACAATCAGTGATGTCCGCTGTCAGTGATGTCTGCTGTCAGTGATGTCAGCTGTCAGTGATGTCTGCTGTCAGTGAAGTCCGCTGTCAGTGATGTCCGCAATCAGTGATGTCTGCTATCAGTGAAGTCCACAATCAGTGATGTCCGCAATCAGTGATGTCTGCTATCAGTGAAGTCCACAATCAGTGATGTCCGCAATCAGTGATGTCCGCTGTCAGTGAAGTCCACAATCAGTGATGTCCGCTGTCAGTGATGTCCGCTGTCAGTGAAGTCCGCTGTCAGTGATGTCCCCTGTCAGTGAAGTCCGCTGTCAGTGAAGTCCGCTGTCAGTGAAGTCCGCTGTCAGTGAAGTCTGCTGTCAGTGAAGTCCACAATCAGTGATGTCCGCTGTCAGTGAAGTCCGCTGTCAGTGAAGTCCGCTGTCAGTGATGTCCCCTGTCAGTGAAGTCTGCTGTCAGTGAAGTCCGCTGTCAGTGATATCCGCTGTCAGTGAAGTCTGCTGTCAGTGATGTCCCCTGTCAGTGAAGTCTGCTGTCAGTGAAGTCCACAATCAGTGATATCCGCTGTCAGTGAAGTCCGCTGTCAGTGATGTCCGCAATCAGTGATGTCCGCTGTCAGTGAAGTCCACTGTCAGTGATGTCCGCAATCAGTGATGTCTGCTATCTGTGGTGTATATATGTTGTTATATGTATGTCTAGTGTAGTAAGGTTTCCTGATGAAATAAGACCTGAATCATCTTGCGATAATGTTATCAAATTACTTACTGTGATCATTGCTTCTACATATTCACCAGATATCGGACATGCAGACTTTAGAGTACAGTACTTTCAACACTATATATATCTGGGTAAGATAAACAGTAACACCCTTTTGGAGATGCACATTTCTACTGTTGTGAGAGTGTTGTTTCAGAGAAGTAAAATTGATAGTACAATGAAACTTCACCTAAAGACCACCTCAATAATAAGACAACCTCAATAATAAGACCACCTCAAAATTAAGAACACAATTTTCAAGTCCATTTTCACTGTTTAGCTCTTCATTCAACCTCAATATTAAGACCACCTCAATAGTAAGACCAGTTTTCAGGGGTTATTGAGGTTTTACTGTAAATGTTTACTATCTCAAAATTGATAATGTTGTTGAAGGGAGGTTGTTGCCCTAGAGACTGGGCTGCTGTAGACAGGTTGCACTATATGCTGAACATACTCTTGTAGTTTCCATGGAAAACTAGAGAATTCAGGATCGTTCTCTAAAAATTTGAGGCAGTACGTGTTGGAAGACAATTTTGATGAATGAGTGTTGCTTTAACCAGAAACATGTCTAATTTATGTCTGTGTTGTTGCCTTGAAAATCATTTTACAAAGTATAAGAACATCTTGACTGGATTGTGTATTACTGCTCCATTGTTTACCATATGTTAGTGTAAAATGTGTTACACATGAACCATACTATAGGAAAGCAGCTGTTGCTTTAAGGTTGTACGGCCCTACTAATTACACATGATTTCTCCTGGGACTTCACATACCTGGTTACACTGTAGCTGTTTTTTATGTTGTTTACTTTTTCTTTCCTATCCCAGGTTTTCTGTCTTCACTGTTATTATACATATCCACCAAACACTCCTTAATGTATGTGTACTTGATCTTTGTAGGAACCTCTATGTTTTCAATTTGTATTATGTCTGTTTTTGTACCACATTATTCGTCTCATTTATTAATTAACTCTTTATTCAAAGTGTGGCTAGCTGCATGTTGTGTGTTTTATAGATTTAGCTACTTTACTACGTACTCACGATACCCTCCTCTGATGTTCTGTTACCTGTGTTTTACTGTAACATTTTACTTCCTCCGATCACATACAGGAAGATTATGGATGTATAAGTGTCTGGAATTTATTATCTTTTATCCTTCACAGCTTTGAGAAATATATTTTAAAATCAAGTGATTATTTACCATGATACGTGTGCTGGGACTTTTCGTCTACACAGTTTTGACATGTATTTATTTATATTTTACTGTTCATATGTTTGTTAATAACTTATCTCTTGTATCAAATCGTTTCTGGGTTAAAGTGTATTCATGTATTGCTTACTTTTGATGAATATCTTTTTCCTTAATCTGTTAAGTATGTGTAGAAATATTTCCGCAAACGAACTGATGTATTAGTTTCCTTGTGTTTATGGTGTGAATTCGTATACATTGAAACTCAAACACAGGAATTAGTTCTTCAGTAAATCAGTTTAACACAAGTTACTGACATGTCATGGATTTTATCTGCATAATTAAGTGTCATTGCTTTCCTTTTATTCTTAAAACAATGTTCAAAATTTAATTATTACTTTGATCTGTGTTTTTTCATTGTCTTTGATTTGAACTTTACATTATCAGCTGTGTTTCCATTTATTTCATTTCCCATTATATTATGTACTAATGTTTATTCTTTTTACTAGGAATGACTTCAACATATGTGTAGCTGAAGAATACCTCAAGTTCTTTGATTTTACTGGTGATACTCTCGATGTGGCCTTACGGAAGTTTCTTAAACAGTTCTCACTTATCGGTGAGACTCAAGAGAGAGAAAGGGTTCTCGCCCACTTCTCACGACACTATCTACAGAGTAATCCGGGAACGTACAATTCTGAAGGTAACTCTTAGTGAAATTATATTGCAGCAAGTACGTACAGTGCAGGATTTTCCCTTGGATTGTTCAAGTGGGGGTCCTGGGACTCTGATAAAGTCCCTGATAAATTGTGGGGGTCCCAAGAGTAAATATTTAGCTTTTACATTTTTCCATCAGCCATTGTGATCAGGTATTACTGAGATGCTTGCAAGGAGCAAGCACTGTTGTGATATTGAGTGAAAGTAATTACCACAAAGGCGTTTAAATAACAAAAAGTGCCATTTTGCCATAGTGGACTAATCAGATGCTTGCGGGTCCCGCAGATGCACACCTGTTCATAAATATGGGTCCTTGTCCTGAAAATAGTGTCAGAGATGCAAATAATACGTGTTCGGGAAATCCCTGTACAGTGTTAACTCTTCAGAGCAATAAGCTTTAGAAAATGTAAACTATGGCTGTTGTTGAGGGCTTGTTGGTCTGGTGAGGTAAAATTGGTTGTAAATTTTTATTTCAGGAAAAATTCTGTAATGTTGTTAAAGAGAGGTTGTTGGTTGTTGTTGAATGCACGTTGTTATTGAGTGCAACCTCTCCAGAGTGTCCCTCTCTGTAACAGCCCCCTCTAAAACAATAGCCATAATGTGGTTCTGTCAAAAGGTTTTGCTCTAGACAGATGAACATCAGTGCTCTAGAAATCCACTAGCCCATTGTCTGGGACAAGTTTAAATGCCAATTCGGGCTACCAACAGTTGAGTTGGACTTAGTCAGAGACAAGTCTGCTATGCACACCTACTTGACTGCTAATCTGTACCATATTCTATGCTAGGACAACTAGCATCCATGTCAGACAAGTTAAATTTAACATGTACACTAATCTGGGACAACTGTATTTAAAGAGAATTTCTAGAGCCCTTGACCTTGTGTATTTTCTATATGTGACTAGGGAACTGGCCTGAGAACTTAGCCTGAGTATGATTGATGGTTAGGATGGCAGAAACAGTAGAATAACAGAGTTTTCGTGGATTTTCAGAAACTAGGTTTCTGACAAAATAATAATATTCTTTAAACCTTTACATAGAAGTCTTAATCTGTCTGGCTCATGATAGTTGTAAGTCTCTCTGGGTGAAGCTTTCATCGAACCAATATGTGCATTTTCCTTGCACTTGTTAAGTGTTGTCTAGGGGAATATTTTTGCTTGATTATTTGTAGTCGAGTTCAGTCCTGAGGTATTTAAATAACAACACTATGAATTCTCGTATGAGCGGCTACAATCATATTGCGTGTAGCTTTTTGTTCCTATTAAGAAGCACGTATCAAGCGGCTACTGGGCATAATTTGATTACTTATATTATGTTATCCATCTGATATTTTTTTATTGGAATCAGTTGTAAACTAAGGGTTAGAATTTCCATTTTCAATAATAATGCTAATTGGATTAATTTACATTTATGATTTTAGCTTGGTCACGAACGGCACATCGTTATCTTCATCGCCTAATATGTTTCAAGTCCATTAGGTATCAAGACAAGACAATACTAGGCTAATGATGGGCAATTAATCTGGAATAACTCTGGGTTACTTTTAGATACAGTAATCACCCGAGTGAGGGATTGTCTGGAAGTCTGCAATAAAACACATTGTATAATGAACATACTTAGCAACCGTGTCATAGCCTGCTTCCATGTCATAGCCTGCTTCCATTTATATCTGTATAACTGTAACTGAATAATGCTTGGTTAATATACAAGTTGAAAAATGAACATCATTTGCTGGCTGAAATGTTTGTCACAATACTTAGAAAAAATTAATTGATTTTAAAATGACATGCTCTTTATTCATCAGACTTATTTATTCGCTTGAAAGGATCCCTCCCTGCCCCCCCCCCCACCTGGTTAGAGCTCAGTGAATGAGCCCTGGGCTGTTGCCTGGATGAAACAATACCGCCCCGCCCCCCCCCCCCACCTGGTTAGAGCTCAGTGGATGAGCCCTGGGCTGTTGCCTGGATGAAATGATACCGCCCCCCCCCCCCACCTGGTTAGAGCTCAGTGAATGAGCCCTGGGCTGTTGCCTGGATGAAACGATACCGCCCCGCCCCCCCCCCCCCCACCTGGTTAGAGCTCAGTGGATGAGCCCTGGGCTGTTGCCTGGATGAAGCGATACCGCCCCGCCCCCCCCCCCCCCCCACCTGGTTAGAGCTCAGTGGATGAGCCCTGGGCTGTTGCCTGGATGAAACGATACTGCCCCGCCCCCCACATGGTTAGAGCTCAGTGAATGAGCCCTTGGCTGTTGCATAGAAGGTCGAGGTTTGTTTCAAGTCATATACTTCCATAACATTTGAGTATAGTCATTTTTCCAGTCCACCTCTGATGCGTGTGGAAAATATGTCAGCGGCACTTACAGAAGGGCTAGTTAGTTCTGGTTAATAATTGTCATTTTTCCAGTCCACCTCTGATGCGTGTGGAAAATATGTCAGCGGCACTTACAGAAGGGCTAGTTAGTTCTGGTTAATAATTGAACTGTTCTACGCCAAAACCTGTAGTAGTGACCAAAAATCCATTTTCAGTTTTTTTACATTTTCTAACAACTATATTTTTATGCCGAGAGGGCATATTGGTTTGCACATGTGATTTTATAAAAACAATTAAGCCACCAAAGCACTCAGTTTGTGACTTCCATTGGGAAATACGTCATAACCAACATCACTAATACAGGTTTTGTAGTGAAAGTGCTCAATTAATTAGAGGAAAACTGATGAGGTCAACAGACAACAGTCATGTATGACTGGAATATGGTATTAAACCAGATCAAAAATGCTTGCACAGGTATTATAGGCTCAGATTTGAGGGTAAAGTTTTGCCCTTACTTTAACTATATTGTGGCTGGTTCTAGTTCAAAATGACTGACTATCTCGTGGTTTTTATTAGATTTGGTATCAAATCAACCATGTACAGTAAAACCCCAATAATAAGACCACCCTCTGGACCCTTGAAAACTGGTCTTCTTCTTGAGATGGTCTTAGTATTGAGGTTGAATAAAGAGCAAAACAATGAAAATGGTCTTGAACATTGTGTTCTTAATTTTGATGTGGTCTTATTCTTGAGGTGGTCTTATTCTTGAGGTGGTCTTTAAAGTGAGGTTTTACAGTATTTATGGAATAATTAGGTTTTTTTTCATTTGATACCTCACTACTTTACCATAGTGATCGTAGATATTCATGTTTTATAGTACAGATACCAGAATTCCCATTGCGTCATTACAATCTGACCCAGCTTATAATGTAGACCAGTATCTCGAGCACTATTCATCAGCCTATGTTACTTTATTGGACGTCTTGTCATCTTTGTGACGGGATTTGTGACATTGCCAAATAAGATGTTCCGTAGTTCCATCGTTATTGTCAGATAATGGCTAGAATATTGGACAGTCATGTGACCATTATTTTCTCCTTATATGGTCATGAAAATTACAAGCAGTGTTATCATACTAATGTTTTTCTTAGAAGAGATTGTGTCTGGAAAAAGCTGTCTGGTTTATATAATTATCTTACCTGAACATGACTGACGGTTTACTTTTGTGTGTTAGCTGTCTGCAACCATTTAGCTCATTGGAAATCACTGTCTGCAACCATTTAGCACATTGGAAAGCACTGTCTGCAACCATTTAGCACATTGGAAACCACTGTCTGCAACCATTTAGCACATTGGAAACCACTGTCTGCAACCATTTAGCACATTGGAAACTACTGTCTGCAACCTTTTAGCACATTGGAAACCACTGTCTGCAACCATTTAGCACATTAGAAACCACTGTCTGCAACCATTTAGCACATCGTAAACCACTGTCTGCAACCATTTAGCACATCAGGTCCATAGGTCCGTCTCTGCGTCCGTAAACAATTGCTTGTTTCTCTTGTAACTATTTTTGACAATCTGCGTGAATTTTCCTTTATATAATCTGCATTACCCAGAAACCTGTATGTTTAACATTATTTTGTTTTTAAGTGAATTTTATTGATACATGGAGTTGTTGTTTGTGGAGCATCTATTAATACTGTGCTGCTATGCTATATTTTAATGGTTCTTTAAATATAGACCTTTCTGTCTGATTGCAATCATTAACCGTTCTATGATGTGCTGTTAACACTTTTAATTCAACTATTTGCTTTGTACTTCACAATTGTTGCCTGGCTATATGATTGTCAGACAAGCTGGGTTTATTTGAATCCTTCTGTTGAAAGCTTGGTATTTACAGGAATCTAAACCATTCATAAGATATTGATTGTTATTCTGAAAGTCTGAACTCAACTGTCTCCTATCTCTTGTGTTACAAAACTGTTAAGATGACGGATGATTCCCTGGCATTCTCTCTGGTTTATGATGCAAGCTGAGGTTATACGGCTTTTTCTTTCAATAATCTCTTCCACAGATTTGCAAGAAAATTGTTGAAATCTGTTCTGTTACCATTTCTAAATTCTGTCAGTGTTATTCAAGTCTACAGTTCAACCTCTGTATATCAACCCTATCCTGAGAAACTACTTCTCTTCAACTGCCTCCAAAAAATTGTGGGGCACTTAGATTTACCTTTGTCCGTCCGTCCGTCCTTCTGTCCGTACATCCCACAAAACTTGGTTCATATCTCTTGACTCGTTGGACCTACGGTCTTCAAACTTTACAGGAATGTATATCAGTTTGTGAAGTTGGGCACCTGGTGTTTCACATCCCTCTCTCCCAATGGAGTTATGGGCTTTGAGTAGATGATAAACTGAAGGCGCCTGTGTCCATAGGATACATTTCTAGATTCCTGTAGTATGAATATCATTTTAACCTCATTAGAGCAACAACCTCTCAACAACTGACAGTTTGTTTTTTCCACAGGGTGTTGTTCTAGAAAGGTTACAGCACTGGATGTACATGTATTATGGTTTATGCAGATATGCACTTGGGAACTGTTTTGTTTCTTAAACCTGATTAACAATAATTACTGCCAAAATTGTTTGACTAAATTGTTTTTATATATGAACACAGTCACAGACTTTCATAAACTCCAAATTTAAAAAATATCATTCAGGGTCATCCCTATAAATTACTGCACAAGGCCAGTTTTATCATTATAGCTTGACCATTGTTGGATAATGCCATACAAATAGTGTCATACACTGCCGTACAAATGTTACTTCTAAGGTCAACGCTTGACGTAATGTTACTTCTAAGGTCAACGCTGGACATAATGTTTCTTCTAAGGTCAACGCTTGACATAATGTTACTTCTAAGGTCAACGCTTGACATAATGTCACTTCTAAGGTCAACGCTTGACATAATGTTACTTCTATGGTCAATGCTTGACATAATGTTACTTCTATGGTCAATGCTTGACATAATGTTACTTATAAGGTCAACACTTGACATAATGTTACTTCTAAGGTCAACACTTGACATAATGTACTTCTAAGGTCAGTGCTTGACATAATGTTACTTCTAAGGTCAGTGCTTGACATAATGTTACTTCTAAGGTCAACGCTTGACATAATGTACTTCTAAGGTCAGTGCTTGACATAATGTACTTGTAAGGTCAACGCTTGACATAATGTTACTTCTAAGGTCAGTGCTTGACATAATGTACTTCTAAGGTCAACACTTGACATAATGTACTTCTAAGGTCAGTGCTTGACATAATGTACTTCTAAGGTCAATGCTGGACATAATGTTACTTCTAAGGTCAGTGCTTGACATAATACTTGTAATGTCAGTGCTTGACATAATGTACTTCTAAGGTCAACGCTTGACATAATGTTACTTCTAAGGTCAGTGCTTGACATAATGTACTTCTAAGGTCAATGCTTGACATAATGTTATTTCTAAGGTCAGTGCTTGACATGTTACTTTTAAGGTCAACGCTGTTTTTTTTTTTTCAAAGATTGAGCCGATTCTTTTTGATGATCAAGATGTGATTATAAAATATTTGACAAATGTATCTTTTCTTTCAGATGCCTGTCATACGTTAGTTTGTGCAATAATGTTGCTGAACACAGATCTTCATGGGCAGGTATGTGTTTTTCAAATTCTTGCTATATTGATATTTGTTCACCAATGAATGTCTCAGTAGTCTTACCTTTTCTCAGAGCTCAAGATAATTTTTAGGGTCAATGAGTCTTCTCTTCCTTAAGTCTTAAAGAGTGAATTACCCCCTAACAAAAATATATATTCCATTTTTTCTTGTTATAAGTTAGTTAAACTAAGAATGCAGAATTGAATCTTGCGTGTTACTTTCTTTTTCAACCACAAGCAGCCATTTTTGCAGTAGATTTGTGTCATAGAGGTAACACCGCCTGTGTTAACAAACGTATTAACAGGTCAATACTTGGCTGAGAAGTCCCGAAGAGTGAAAAAAGTACCACTTGTGGTAACAGTAATAATTATGACTCTTCAGCTAAAGCCCTTCAGCAACAGATATAGTCCTGATTGGTATAAATATGCGTATTTCCCTCTAATACAGTGGTACTAATACTGTTTGTTTATGTAATTTTGTTCACTTTTCCCATTGTATATTTTGTTGTTTTGACAATGAACTTCCGGAGTTTTTGTCAATAAACTTTGAATTTGAAAAACTTGGTACAAACAAGACTATACCATTAACATTGTGCTCGAATCACGATGGAAGAAAAGACTGGATTTAACATCTGACTGAACTTCAATGGATCTAAAATTAAATTTTGTTTGTACCGCTGGTAAAAACCCATTTCTAGCAAATTCCGGATATCATCTATTAGCTTTCGCTTGGGGCTACGACAAGTCATAAACATTTCTCAGGCATGTATAAGCGTGTAATAATAATACGAAACCTGTTACTGTGTGGCAACTGTTGTATTTGTCTCTTGTTTATATTGCTGTCATGTAAAGGTATCAACTACAGGTGTCTATGCCAAATAAATTTACTAGACGCCATAAGTAATGGAACAAAAATTGGTCTGCGTCAGCACAGTGACATTATAAAGAAAAACATTTATTTTTAATTCTGAAACACCATTTTCTAAACTTAATCACTTATTACAATGAGTTCTAGCACCATAGTTTAATTTCATTTTGAATATTGATTTACTTATTTGTAATAATAAAACGCTTTTGACCCTTGGAACAAAATGAAGGCTAAAATGATATAGTTGCGTTTTTAATGGCGTTTAGTATAGAAGAATAACAAAGTTATTGTCTGTGTGAAAAAAAGGGTTTCATAGGAATTCAAAGGAAACTGTTCTTTAACCTTACATAATTTTATACAAATATTCCAAAAAATATGTTTTTTATGTATTTTATGTTTTGTTCTGACTTTCTAGATCTGTCAAGGGAAGTTCTGATTTGTGAATGTCGGCCTCCCAGCTCTGTTTTTTTCTCACTTTTATGTCAAAGAATTACATTTAAATGTTGAACCAATTTTTCAAAATAACACAAAATGTTGAACAAGTTGATCAAATTTAGAGAAATGTTTTAGCCCAGTATAGACCCCCTGTTCAGAAAGAATGTTCAATTTGACATATTTGATGTCCAGATCATTCATTAAAGTCAAATCCACGGAAAACTGCAGCAAGTATTAGACAAGTATTTCATCAAATTGAAGGATTTTGTTTGTTGAGAACCTTTGCAGTTGATTAGCTTGTTCGCAGTTAATTTTGTCATATTTGGAGCATTCTCTGAGAATTCTTTTAACATCAATTGCAACAGCTAATAGGAGTGAAACATTTTAGTCAAAGAATTATGTTTCAGCAGCGAGGACAAGCGAAATGATTATCGGTAAACATTGAGACGGCCCCTTTTTAACTAAGTGTTTATATATTCTCCCATGTCACAATGAAAGAGGGTTGTTTCCCTTTGTTTAACCGTTGTATAATTGTAGTCTTGATGGCCATATTAAAAGTGCTGTAATTCCCTGAAAAAATGTTGTTTTGTAAAATAATTTGTAGTGACCTACATATATTCCTGCATTCAGAAATGTTAATAACCCAATTTCGCCTAGTTATGTCATTTGGGCCAAAAATCTCAGAGAATGACACATTTCATTACTATCCTGCATTTGGTTCTATTTTCAGGCTGTTGGCAGAAAGATGGCCTGTAACGAGTTTATTGAGAATCTTGCCGAACTCAACGATGGCGACAATTTTCCCAAAGATATACTTAAAGCACTGTATCATGCTATCAAGGCTGAACCTATAGAGTGGGCCCCGTAAGTTGGAAACCAGTTCTGTGGTTGATTGTATCATGATCTTATGATGGTCTACGTGTTATGAACATGAAATAATATTGTATGAAAGCTTCAAAATCAATGTCGTCATAGAGAATATCACGTGGTAAATCTTATATATCATGTGGTAAATCTTATATATCATGTGGTAAATCTTATATATCATGTGGTAAATCTTATATATCATGTGATAAATCTTATATATCATGTGGTAAATCTTATATATCATGTGATAAATCTTATATATCATGTGGTAAATCTTATATATCATGTGATAAATCTTATATATCATGTGGTAAATCTTATATATCATGTGATAAATCTTATATATCATGTGGTAAATCTTATATATCATATGGTAAATCTTATATATCATGTGGTAAATCTTATATATCATATGGTAAATCTTATATATCATGTGATAAATCTTATATATCATATGGTAAATCTTATATATCATGTGATAAATCTTATATATCATGTGGTAAATCTTATATATCATATGATAAATCTTATATATCATTGGCAGCATTTCTATTTTATTGTATTCTGATATTTTTTGCCCGGTATAGACTTATATTTAGCATTAACTAGAATCAAATCATACTTAGGTGAGGAATTTAAGCATTCCAAAAATCTTAAATTCATGGACTTTAGCTAACTTAGTGTTTGCTGAACAGAATCTTGTGTAATTAAATTACTGCACTCATACAGGTATTGTGTGGAAATAGGCTGTTTTTTTCTGTAATAATTTTAACATTTGATTTGATTGTAGAGACGAGGAATTGCAAGATGCTGTACAGGGTTCATCAGAAGATCCGAAGGCTGGACAACAAACAGCAACATCCAATCTACCCATCCTTCCTCAGTTCATTGGTCGTAATCCATTCTTAGATGTAAGTAGAACAAATATAGCTGTGCTAACTATTGCAGTAATAGAAAAGTCTCCGTGGTTAAGTGGTTAAAGTCACTGGTTTCAATCATCTGATTACTCTATGGTGTATAATTTTCCGTGAGAAAGTCGTACATGCAGTTACGGAAATCAATGCACTTGTGGATTTCTTACATTATATGTTATTAAATGACCAAACTTGTACATCAATATAACGTGAGCAGAAGTTAATCAGATTAGAGACAAAGATAAATTTAGATAATCAATCTACTATGAAATTATGCTAATAGAGGTCAGGAGGATCAGGTTACTTTGTCCGAGTGTTACTTACTGGTTACCGAGAATTACTTACTGGTTACCGAGTATTACTTACTGGTTATCGAGTATTACTTACTGGTTACTAAGTATTACTTACTGTTTACCGAGTATTACTTACTGGTTACCGAGTATTACTTTCTGGTTACTGAGTATTACTTACTGGTTACCGAGTATTACTTACTGGTTACCGAGTATTACTTACTGGTTACCGAGAATTACTTACTGGTTACCGAGTATTACTTACTGGTTACCGAGTATTACTTACTGGTTACCGAGTATTACTTACTGGTTACCGAGTATTACTTACTGGTTACCGAGTATTACTTACTGGTTACCGTTACTAGCACGTCCTCAAATAATCTCTAGATTGCTACCATAGTTAGGTATGATTTAGGCTTTGCGAAATCCTCAGGGTACCCTTAGCATCAACCTCTTTTCATATCTGTTACCTCAATCACTTTGTTATCATCTGATATCATACATAATTAAACAAATGAGTGGGTAACCTCATAACAGTCTGTATCATTTGACATGTTTATCAATGTCATTAATATCTTGTTCTGCTAAATTTGTCAAAAGTCCTGAACATCTCCTATCATAATTCTATTATAAGAGATGGCTGCTGTGAATATAGACTGGGTACATTATATTATTGGTAATCATGATATACTGTAAATCACTTAATATTCATGTGATCTTTATTTCGCGAAAACCAGGGTCCTGAATTATTTCGGCTACAGTAATTTGTTGCTGATAATCTTTTCTCACCTGGACAGCCAATTATCCTGATATGTATTCACCATAAATTCCATGAAGTTCATGTATTATCTCAATAATAAGTACTAGTACATTGTAACTACTAGTTATAAAATTACCGTAGTTAGTGCATGTAAACATGGCTACAAGACAGATAGATATGTTTTTTAAGAAAGTTGGATTGGATACATTACCAACTCCTGACTTTTCGGATAGGTCGTACGTTCAAATTGTAAATTAACGCGGATTTTTTATTTCACGATACAACTAATTCGCAAATAATAGCGAAAATAAAGACACCACAAATGATACCCGATTTACAGTACTTCGGTTTGATTTATGAGGACCAGTCTGATTACATTAAACACTTGTGACTGGTTCAACTCTCCAGAATGAACTCAAAGTGTCAGAAACAAACCCTCATTGTCTCATATGAAGCCTATTTGTTGCTTGGAATTACACCATGTACGTTTCTAACAGATATCTGTGGCATTTTATTGATGCTAATTTCCCTTGTAATTACAATTTCATGTTTTGTATGAGATATACTTAACCAAACTCCTGCTGAGGGAAAAGCAAATTAATGTCATACTGTCATAAAATGGCGATACAAGCAGATTGGTGGATGTGTATTTTCTGAGATACATGTAGTGGGTTTGAATGAAATTGATTTTCACTTCATTCTCTAAAGGATCTTCATACTTGTTCTTCGTGAGGGCACATTTAATATAGCTGACTTCTGGTTCACTGCAAATTTGCACAATAACGGATCGGTGTATTTGCATGCGCTGCCCAGATTTGTTTTTGTCTGGACCATTACTCGGACATTTATTGGGGGATTTTCAAATTACTTGGCACAAGTGTTCACCATGATGAGTTGGTGTGGCACGCAAGACCTGTGTCCGCAACTCGAAGGTCAAGGTTACCATTAGGTCAATCATAAAAAATGGGTCTAATAAATATTGTCCAGAATATTACACTGTCATTTATCGGGGATTTTTAAAAAAATTACATGGCACAAATGTTCACCATGATAAGACAGTGTATCGCACACAAGACCTGTGTCCGTAGCTCAAAGGTCAAAGTCACACGTAGAGGTCAAAGATAAAAAATGGGTATAATAAATATGCTCTGTATAGCATTATGTAATTCTTTTTCTCTTCACGTCTTGACAATTAATGGTCTCAATGTGTTGCCCTTGGGCATATTGTATTATTAATTCATAGTTGGATGTGATTACCAGACTTTTCCACATTCAATAGTCTATAACCAGTGTTGAAAGACAAACAGGTCGTTAGTTTAGTTTCACTTTAACCTCTCTTTTTGCACTAATTTTCTATAACTAAGAATTCTAATATACAACTATGATTATTATGGTTCTGTATTTCTCAAACTTTGTGAAACATGTAATCAGACAGGATTTTGTCATTACTTGCTGAAACAGCTGTCTGGTCGAAATATCACTGTTTCATTATATTCCGATATTGATCCATATTTTGATAACAGACTGGTTTAGTGTGAATTGTAAAACTATCTGCAACTGCTGATAGCCATTGTTCATACATCATTTATGATGATTTACTGACTTAATGTGTCCTTGAAGTTACTTTGTAAGGATGATGGCCGTTTGTTTGTGTTGTTTAATTCATATTGTCAGATTATGTCACATTGAGGAACTATGATTGAAATGTATGTGTTGAAGCTACTTTATACATACTATGCATAACTTGTATGATTGTGCTGTTTATGTTGTTTGATAGATGGCATCCAGTAAGCCATATAGGCTTATTGAGCGTCCATCTTTAAATAAATAATTTTTTATTATTATTCAAAACATTTTTTTCCTAAAGCTATGATAGATGGCTGTTGGGTACTTTCAAACTATAAAGGCAACATCTGTATGCAAGAAAATTAATTTACAAATCTGTTTGTTTAAAGAACAAATGAGTGTTATAACTTATGTAGGCAGCTTCGACTTACTGAGGTCACTTACTTCGTTATTTATTGGCAAAGTCTGTTTTTGGCGGCTATTGCGCCCATTTTAAAGACCTCATAGTCCAACACCACATCACCATATATGGACAATGATAATTAACTTCAACATTATTTTGTTGCTAATTGTATCATTTACGACTTCATGTTTCATGTACTGCAGGTTCCCGACCCCAGTCAAACGACAGAGTACAAGAAAGGTTATATCATGAGAAAGTGCTGCGTGGATCCAGATGGCAGGAAAAGTAACGTTATATTCACTCCTTGGTGTTTACAAAATCATGATGTTGATTTGTTGCGGCGGTGAAAAGTTCCGCCTAGAAAATCATGTACTTGTCACTCGTTCATTAATGAAGTATGACGTATGAAATTGGTTGGATATCATATTATGTGCGGTTTTTTGGTCATGTATCAGATTTCTACTACTTTTACTTCCTGTTCGAGAATTCTTCTTTCTTGACTCTTGATTAGCAATTTATATTCATGTGTGTGTACACAATAACTTACTGAATTGCATGATATATTTTTCATTATTAGCCATTCTTTATGTGTGTACTAATTGCTGTTCATGTCTGAAAGTTAATTTCTTAAAGGACTTTTGCTTTCACATCAATACTTAACGCCATTAAAAACACAACTATTTCACTTAGCCTTCATTTTGTTCCATGTGTTAAAAGCATTTTATTGCTACAAATGTGTAAATCATTCATCAAAAAGAAATCAAGCTTTTGCCCTAGTATTCATATTTCATAATTGATTATGGTAAGGAAATTATGTTTGAGAATTGAAATATAATTATTTCTTTATAATGTCATCGTGTTGAAGGGAACAATTTTTAGGTGCATTTTTAATGGCGTTGAAAATAGTTGAGGTGCTGAAATTGACCAGGAAAAACTATTTTTTACAAACTCACAGTAATCTACATTATGGATTTAATAGTAGATTTTTTGCACATTTGTAATTTAGTAATATTTTATTTATGTCACCATCATAAAACTGATCTGATCGCGGGCATATCTGGTGTGCCGTAATTCTTGTACATGTATGTAAAAATAACGGGCATACTGGTCAAGGGGTAGAGCATCTGACTCCTGATCCGAAAGTTGTGGGTTCCAATTCTTCCTCCGTGAGGTTCAACCATGGACCTCACAATGTTTAAATAAGATCCGAGTACAGGTTTGCAACCAGGAAGTAGTCTAGGAGAGTGATTAATAAAAGTTGAAAATGTGTGTCACAATCAATGTAAAGTAAGACATTTTATACTAAAACTAAGTTGCAAATATGTCTCTTTACTGATAAATCAAAAATTGACTCTAACTACAATGTATTCGTATTTAAATGTTTCATACTTGTTTTCTGCAAAATGAAAAAAAAAATCCATATGTATTTCAGCTGCTGTCGGTAGACGTGGGTGGAGAATGTTTTATGTTGTGTTAAGGGACATGATCCTCTATCTGTATAAAGATGAACAAGCTTTGAAGAAATCTGGAATCAATGGATCTCACAACGCTATACGTGTACATCATTGTTTTGCAACAAAAGCCACAGACTACACAAAAAAGCAGCATGTAATCAGATTGCAGACTGCTGATTGGGCGGAATATTTGTTTCAAACTTCGAACACTAAAGAATGTGAGGAGTGGATTAATATGTTAAACTTTATAGCAGCAAGTTTTTCAGCGCCCCCGCTACCTGGAGGTGTCGGATCACAAAGGAAATTTCAACGACCTCTTCTGCCAGCATCATATACACGCCTTAATTTGGTAAGCAATTAAGAGCACACTTCACTTTAAGATCTTGAAAGTAAGACTACTTCATAAGAAGATTTCTTTGAACAACCTTTGCTGTCTGGAGGGGTGTTAATAAGAGTCCGGAGACGGTAAAATTACCCAAGTAACTTAAGCATCATCACTTTTTTGAGTGAATAATTATACTGAAGAGACATACCCCCCCCCCCCCCCCTGACCCCAGCCAACTTTTGTCACTTTCCTTACTGCTTCAAGAATGGGAATCAAAACCCCTTCTGTGTCATCATTTCAAGAAAACACAACATGTGAAGTCACTATTTGTAAGCAGGAAACAAATATTGCTTACTGTCAGTACATGGTGACGTCATATGTGACGTTTTCTGGAAATGACGTCACTTAAAGAAGAGGTTGGTAATCTTACAGCGATGCTCGTTACTCTTGATACATCATCTCTTCTAATGGATCTATTGAGATTGTACATATTATATTCTTGAACACAGTTTGTAATTCATCATCTTAAATTGTCAGTTAAAATTATTTTATTAATACTATAATGTTCTGAATACATATTGCACATGTTTCACACTCAAACAGAATACATATTACACATGTTTCACACTCAAACAGAATGCATATTACACATGTTTCACACTCAAACAGTATACAGATTGCACATGTTTCACACTCAAACAGTATACAGATTGCACATGTTTCACACTCAAACAGTATACAGATTGCACATGTTTCACACTCAAACAGTATACAGATTGCACATGTTTCACACTCAAACAGAATACATATTACACATGTTTCACACTCAAACAGTATACAGATTGCACATGTTTCACACTCAAACAGTATACAGATTGCACATGTTTCACACTCAAACAGTATACAGATTGCACATGTTTCACACTCAAACAGTATACAGATTGCACATGTTTCACACTCAAACAGTATACAGATTGCACATGTTTCACACTCAAACAGTATACATATTGCACATGTTTCACACTTCAGTCAAACAGTATACAGATTGCACATGTTTCACACTCAAACAGTATACAGATTGCACATGTTTCACACTCAAACAGTATACAGATTGCACATGTTTCACACTTCAATCAAACAGTATACAGATTACACATGTTTCACACTCCCAATCAAACAGTTTTGGCAGCTTATATGAATTATTCTTGATGGTTACTTACTTTCTGTGTTTCTAACCAGTACTCACAACCTTATTCAGGGATTGTGGAGTTCAGGCTTCAACTTTGCCTCAGGCAGGATTCGTGCTTGTAACCTACGGATTAGGAGTAAGGTGCTCTGCTACATGACCACTATTCATGTTACTGTTACGCACATATCTCACAAATAGCACATGCTCAGTACATGTAATACCAACTATGTAGTGACCTGGTTTACCTATAAACAGTCCAAATGGCACATATATACCTCAAACGTCTAAATGAGGCCACTAGAAACTTAAGTGCTACCTCTCCTCAACATGATCAAGTTTTCCTTAGTAACTGTTAACTACCAATTGAAACTTTTCTAGAGCAACAACCTCTCAACAACAGCCAACATTTACATCACCCTAGGGAGTTGCTCATGAGAGATTTCAAAGTAATTGCTTAATTATCATCCCTGTCCAGAAACTGCTGAGTGGACAATTTTTTTGTGAATTTTTAAGAACAGTAAATAAATGATTTGTGTTACAGCAAGATCAACTACGTAGTATTGATGACAGACTTACTCAGACGGATACAGACTTACAAGAGCATCGACAGTTTCCTCCAGAGAAAGGCTCTAAATCAAGTGTCATCCACCACTTCCTTGAGAAGGAAAATTATCTAATTTATGAGGTAATGTATTTTATTATTAATACATTGGCTATTTTCTCATGAACCTTCAGTGATTACTTTGCTTTCTGACTCCTACAGGCTTATCCACAAATCAATCACATACGCTGCAAGATGTGGAAATTCTGATGTTCACTGGGAAGGTTCTTGATAAGATTACTTTTTTATGTCTGTTCAACGTTATATACAGTAAAACCTCACTTAAAGACCACCTCAATAATGAGACCACCTCAATAATGAGACCACCTCATTAATGAGACCACCCCAATAATGAGACCATCTCAATAATGAGACCACCTCAATAATGAGACCACCTCAATAATGAGACCATCTCAATAATGAGACCACCTCAATAATGAGACCATCTCAATAATGAGACCACCTCAATAATGAGACCACCTCAATAATGAGACCATCTCAATAATGTGACCACCTCAATAATGAGACCACCCCAATAATGAGACCATCTCAATAAAGAGACCACCTCAATAATGTGACCACCTCAATAATGAGACCATCTCAATAATGTGACCACCTCAATAATGAGACCATCTCAATAATGAGACCACCCCAATAATGAGACCATCTCAATAAAGAGACCACCTCAATAATGTGACCACCTCAATAATGAGACCATCTCAATAATGTGACCACCTCAATAATGAGACCACCTCAAAATTAAGAACACACTTTTAAGGCCATTTTCACTATTTTGCTCTTAAAGATATATTATGCTCATTTTTTGTTCATTTGTTTGCCAAAACAATCATGAAAAATATACTTTTTCTTGTTAAAACTTCAATAAATATCATTATCACAGAGTACATTTATAATATATTTCTCTGTATTTGTCGAAAAAAAGATCATAAAATTAAAAACAAGCGGGTGTTTTTTACTGGTTTTGTCTGTTAGTAATATGATTAAACAAGATTGTTTTTAATGGTTATACATGGCAATGGTTCTTATTAATGATCTTTAAGCCTATGTGACAACACTACGCGATGAAGCCCATTAAAACAAATTAGGTTCAGACGAGCCAGATACGTCTTTAATTCCACCTCAATAGTTAGACCACTTCAATAATAAGACCAGTTTGCAAGGGTCCCAAGGGTGGCGTTATTATTGAGGTTTTACTGTACTTTTTCAGAGAGCAGTAACAATTTATTGTAAAACTTGAACCTGGAAATAATTGCATTAAATTGTTTTCTCCCAAAACCAGCCAATGTGCACTACATGTATATACTTTAATGAAAATTATCCGACTCTTGTAAATTGTAGACCGTTGTTTTTTTCTTTTTTTCTTTTTGGTGGTAAGAAATGATACTTATATCATAAATGACATGGCAGACTTGTAATAATGCCCAGTTGGACCATAACTCAGCTTACAGGGTTATCCTCCATTTCGTTATTACATTTTTGTATATTAAAACGGATACATTTTTGCCTGAATGTTTCGTGTTACTCACTCTACACTTTTGCCATGTTTTATCAAAATATAGTGTGTAACAATAACGTAGGAACAAAATGAAAATGTACCATTTTGAAGTCTTAAGTCTGAGAGTCAGTCTTTAAACGTTTGTGAATATGGGCCCTGGAGCATAGAGTCATTGATTTAACAATGTGATAGGGCTCCATCATTGATACAGTTATATTATTGATTATTATTATATCAACATTATTGATATCAACGATTTTTTTCTATCGATCGATTTTCAACACACTTACAAAATATCAATTATTGTGGCAGAAAAATACAGGAGAATGCGTAGTCTAAACATGTGCTGAAATAATGTAATGTCGCTTTGTAGTCGGCCGCTTGTTAGTTGATAGTGCATCCCAGATGTGGACAGTATAATACTGGGAAGTTAAAAAATATGGATTAATTATTTAAATGGTATCTTGTTATCATAAAAATACAAGTTGAACATTTAAATATGTAGGGCATAGTAACATAAACTGAAAAATAGGAGGTAATTGTCTATTAAAGGCATTCAAAAATATAATCTTCGATATTTGTCTTTCGATATTTCAATATTGTCAAACCCAAAAATTTGAATCCGTGACAGCGCTTCAATGTGGAATATACTTATTGTGCCATCTTATTTCAGGTTGACAGATTAACAACTTACGCAAGACTTCTTAAAACACAGATAACTACTCATCCTGAGCTAGAACCTTCTCTAGTAGAGACAGCGATAGGAGAAGATGAAGAAGGCATCAGGGAGGCTAATCCAGTAATGAATCACGCGGTACATGCACCAGTACAGAAAAAACCTGGAGTCCAATCAAGCGTAGATAGGTACAGTTATAGGGCTGCTATATTTCAGAATGATAGACTGGATCTAGATTTAGTATGAACACTCCTCTTCTTATACTTGTACTTTCAAAAAAAAGTAAACCAGTCTTGATTTAAAAATTGACTAGTTAATCCTATGCATTAATGGACTGGGACACAAAATCAAATGAATGCTATATCAGTGGTAGTATTTAATTCATATGTGGAAGCAGGGTGATGGTTGGGGTGCATATAAGATTGGCTGATGGTTACAAGTAACACTAACAAATTATTTTCTTGGGTTAGTTACTATGGGTTACATATAATCAGATTGGTTTTAATGTTTTATACAACATGATGATATTGGTGCAGGAAAATAGGATAGACAGTCTACAAGTATTAATGATTGTTCTATGTTGTATATAGATTTATATAGGGGGCTTCCAGCCTGTGTTCTAGACTGTATCATAAGTATATTTGTATATGGCTGTAGATTATGTATTATAGAATTATAATGTACTAAACATTTGGTTTCAGATGCTATAAGTCTTGCTTGATAGAATCTCGCGTTTGTTATGATCTGTATTTTTCACAGATTGTTCATAATATCATGTGATACATGCTTAAAACATCCATTACATTTCATTCTAGTCATAGCATTTTTACTCACCGTACCTGTACAAAAACCATTGTGAATGAACTCGGACAAAATTCAGTGCTATTTCATTTTCTTACATATACATATGCACATTGGTTGACAATCATGTCCATAGAATGATTCTATTCCGTATTATTTACGGTTAAAGCAAAGCTTATGGTCATAATTTTATTGTTTTCTATACTTACTGTTTAATCTTATCACACTAACTGTGGTCTAATTTTTTCAATTTTTTAATTTACATCTGTTTTTTCTACATATTTATATATATTTACGCTGAGAAACAGTGCTGTTAGGGTGTGAGTTAATTATGTACATATATCATACAGATTAGATTAATTTATGAATAATCAAGTAGATTATTCAATTATTTCATTTAATTTTGTCTCATTTTTGTAAGTGGGTTAAGTACATTTATAGAAATATTTGCATTAATTACAGTATGTATCAACAGTCATTAAACAATTAGTCATTTTTTGTGATTTATTTTGTCTTAAAGGGCATTACTAAACAGTGTTCAGCAATTTTGATCTGATGTTTGGTTAATGGACTCTGTTGATTTTGCATATTTTTATCAATTATCATTTTTTTGCTAGGGTAACATACATAAATGTCTCACGTATTGTGTTATTTTTGTTTAGCTGTCATTTATTCATTATTTCATATGATCTGATATTTTACCATGATATTTTGCTCCCAACCGTTGCATAATGATAGCTTATACAGTGCAATCTCTCTAGAGTGACCCTCTCTTGTACTGCAACCTCTCAAGAGTGACCCTCTCTTGTACTGCAACCTCTCCAGAGTGGCCCTCTCTTGTACTGCAACCTCTCCAGAGTGACCATCTCTTGTACTGCAACCTCTCCAGAGTGACCCTCTCTTGTACTGCAATCTCTCAAGAGTGACCCTCTCTTGTACTGCAACCTCTCCAGAGTGGCCCTCTCTTGTACTGCAACCTCTCCAGAGTGACCATCTCTTGTACTGCAACCTCTCCAGAGTGACCCTTTCTTGTACTGCAATCTCTCCAGAGTGACCCTTTCTTGTACTGCAACCTCTCCAGAGTGACCCTCTCTTGTACTTTAACCTCTCCAGAGTAGCCCTCTCTTGTACTGCAACCTCTCCAGAGTGACCCTCTCTTGTACTGCAATCTCTCCCGAGTGGCCCTCTCTTGTACTTTAACCTCTCTAGAGTGACCCTCTCTTGTACTGCAACCTCTCCAGAGTGACCCTCTCTTGTACTGCAATCTCTCCAGACTGACCCTCTCTTGTACTGCAATCTCTCCAGACTGACCCTCTCTTGTACTGCAATCTCTCCAGAGTGGCCCTCTCTTGTACTGCAATCTCTCCAGAGTGGCCCTCTCTTGTACTGCAACCGCTCCAGAGTGGCCCTCTCTTGTACTGCAATCTCTCCAGAGTGGCCCTCTCTTGTACTTTAACCTCTCTAGAGTGGCCCTCTCTTGTATTCCTGTGGTAACCATTTACTGTCAATTAAACTTCTATAGATCACCAACCTCTTAACAACAGTCAAAGTTTGCATCTCCCAAAAGGGGGTAGCTGTAGAGAGGTTAGACTGTATATATATTCTCTTATTATACTTCTTAATATGTATACCCTGTCTCTGAGAATTGTAGGAATCCTCAAAAGTCTCATAAGTTATATATTGACCTAAGTGAAGGTCTTCTGTCTGATTTATATGTATGGATGGTAACTGGTCAGTAAAGTAATTATCATCACTGTGTTAGTTGTTCTTACTAGTTCTCTAAGTCTTCTGTGTGATTTACATACATATTAGTGTCATAAGATATTGTTTGGTTATAAGGGAACACTATGTTCAGTGGTTTGTTTGTTTGTTGGGGTTTTGTTCAGTGATGTCAACTCTAAAAGGAGTGAAAACTATTTATGGATGTTTTTCTTGACTCTTGTGATCAACGCATATCGTGTCATTGTTAGAAATGAATCAGTTTGGGGCTTATGAGAATTTGAATTGTCAGCTTGCAGGTTTTATAAAAAGGGGTTTATTTACACAGGGACCAGTAAAAAATTCTTCCATCTGAATTTCTTAATTGTTTTTGCTCGTTAAATGAAGAGATGAATTGCTTACTGAGAAAAAATGTTTTTGAAGTGTCCGTATGTCTGTGGTCGATGATAGGGGAGACAACTGGTATGTTAGTGATCTATGAAAGGGGAGACAACTGGTATGTCAGTGATCTATGAAAGGGGAGACAACTGGTATGTCAGTGATCTATGAAAGGGGAGGCAACTGGCATGTCACTAATTTATGAAAGGGGAGACAACTGTTATGTCAGTGACCTATGAAAGGGGAGACAACTGGTATGTCAGTGATCTATGAAAGGGGAGGCAACTGGTATGTCAGTGATCTATGAAAGGGGAGACAACTGGTATCTTGTGGTTTTCAAAGTCTAGTTATTTTTTTCCATTAACTGCTGTTGCTCAATCATGTCCACTCTGAAATCCACCTCTATAATTCTCTGTGTGATAATTGCTTTCATTTTATCAGTATCTTAATTTAAACGAATGTTTAATGTATATATTGTAATGGGTTTAGGTGTTTTTTCTAAAAAATATACTGGTATATTACACTGTCTGCCACTGTCTCATACATATACTGGTATATTACACTGTCTGCCACTGTCTCATACATATACTGGTATATTACACTGTCTGCCACTGTCAATGTCTGCATCTAGTCTTACATGTATGGCCTGTAATGTCTCATACATATATTGGTACTAGAATATATCCATGTAATTCTTTGTAAGGTAGACAATGTTTGCAGGGTACAATGAGTGCTTTGATTACCATCATGTGCTCATCAAGACTATATCAACCAATTATCTCTGCCTGGCTATAATACTGTTCAGTTCAGATGATCACGGCTCTAGAAAATATCTTTAAATACAGTTGTCCCGGACTAGTGTACATGTTAAATTTGACTTGTTCGACATGGGAGGTAGGTTTTCAAGCTTAGAATAGGGTATGGGTTAATTAACAGTTAAGAAGGTGTGCATAACAGACGTGTCCTGGACCAAGTCCAACTGAATTGTTGGTAGCCAGAATCGGCAATTAGACTTGTCCGAGGCATCAACTAGTGGATTTTTAGAGCCCTGATGATTTTTTAATTTTTGCGGATCATTTGAAGATTATATATGCTAGTATTGAATTTTCTGCTATACCCTCAGAGAAGCATTCTTACTGATATGTTTTCTTGGTGATTATGCTTCAACTATTTAATTAGACTGTATGATACATCTTGTGTTGAATTGTGGCCAAAGATAAAGTAGTGTTCAAAATTCAGGATCCTTATATTGTCTTTTATTCAAGATTCCCACGGTATTCTTCACCTCTCGTACATGTTTTAGTGCCGATATTTCCTTTGTGCTTCGTGTCGTCGTCGGGTGTTTCCCGTAGAATTATTTGCATAGATACTTTGTTCTTAGCTCACTCTTAGATTTTAATGATGTTTACCTGCTACATATTCAGTGCTTAATGTTTGTGTATGTATACACATCTTGTCTGTGTATACATTGTCTTGATGTGATATTTAAACCCACATATCAGTATGTGAAACAGCCAGATTATGTGCCATGCATTGTCTCCCCCTTTGCCCTTACAGAATCCTTTCCGTACATATATATAGAATATATATATATAGAATTCCTATATGTCAAATTATAACCCATTTATCAGTTATATTGAATATAAGATTCTCTAAACCTTACAGTGCAATGAAGCGCTATCTTCGTTCGTGTTTCCAGTGTCTGCTATTTGTGTCTTTTCAGCGCTGTTTGTTTTTCTTAATACATTGTTAACTTTGAAAACATTTTAATTTTTCTTTCTGTTCTTTAATATTTCGTGAGTGAATTGTTATCAGGAGTTTGGTCCCTTATCGTTTTCCCAGTTCGTAAATTTAACGATAGCATTGAGAATTTTTTGTGTATTAATGCTTCAATCATTTTTGCTTCTCAATATTAATTCCTTTTCTGGTGAAACCGGTCTTGGCGCCTTATTTGTGTAACTAAGCAAGGACGTTGTTCTCAGTATAGCTTCAACTTATACAAGTTATATACAACTTACATATCTGTATATGATCGAGACTTTATTGCAAACCTGCTAATTGATTGCTTATTTTGCTGTAAGCTGGTATAAATTAGCGAAGATAAGTATTAAACTTATAAAATGGATTTAGAGTATAGAATTGTTTAAGTTATTGCTTTGTGGAGTTTTCATTTATTGTCTCAATATTTTAAATCGTGTTTATACTAAGTTTTTAGCCTTCAAATAATATTTCATTAGAAAAGATGCAATCAATCCAATTGGGCGACATATGTAAAGATTTATACTTTTTAAATATATAACAATTTTTTGAAGATTATAATCATGCAGTGTAAATTTATATTGGACAATTTTCAAGAAATTTGATATTAAGTACTTCAGCAGGGTATGTTTCTACAGAAAAGCTGTAAACAGTATTTCTGATGAAAGTTGTGTAGTTGTTGGGTTGTTCTCAGGTTGGGTGAACACGTGACTGTTTGTTTACTACGTGGCACGTAGAACATTTCGCCTTGCTTAAATTTTGTGGCACGCATTCCAGCAAATCTACAGAGATCTATGTGTAGATATGGGCATCGATGCAACCGGATTTTGGATGACCAGGTTTTAGGCTATTAAAAACTATTTCTAACAAACAAAAACTGCTAAAATATGTACCTTTTTGTGGTCTGCCGCCAGCTTTTCGTGCCGGGTAGAAAACAAAAAGTCAAGTGTTCAACCACCCTGTTGTTTCTAATTGTTAGAGAATCCTAACTGAGATGGAGATTAAGATACAGGGAATGTCGACCACCCCATAATCTGGTGCATCCTTTTGTTGCATTTCCAAATAAGACAGTACCCGTTTGTCAACCGTCACCTTACCTATTTATAAATTGATTCCGTCATGTTTTACTGTGTAGACTGCTCACTGCTGCTTCCCCAGTCAACATTTTTTTAAAGCATATAATATACCTGCATAAATGAATTCTTCTTGTGAAATTTTGGATAAATAGAAAAAAGGTGTAATCTATTCATGTAAAATTCTTTGCTCGTGGACAGCAGTTACTCATATATTCAACATGTGATGGCTATGGACTTTCTAAGGGAATCTCGTGATATTTGTCAATTCATAAATGTACAGATTTTTTTATTGCTAGTTCTTGTGATCGCTGATTTCATGTAAACCAGCGTACAAATATTCTAATCGGTTGCAACATCGTTCAGGAAGGAAGTGTTTCGGCTTTTATATCTGCTCGTGTCCCTGTGTGGTTTCAGAAATTTTTTGCTGAAACAAATTTCTTATAGAGGCTGCCTACATTGTATCCTCCAATTTAGTGTGTTTTGTTGTTGTTAGTATCTTGTCTATCAGTTTAGTCATTGTCACGGTATATCTTGTGTTCTGTAGCAATAATGGTTTATCCATGACCAGTTTATAGGGCTAGTTGTATAAATACTTAGATTTATGGTAGAAAATTAACCATAACTTATTGTTTTAATTCTCCACAAGTTTATTAATTGTTAAATATATGAATGAGAGTTGATTCATTTAAGTTGAACTGTGTAACCAATAGAAATGCTTTTACGTACTAATGAACTTTTAATTGTGTATGTTGCCCTAAGTGTGCTTGGTTCATGCAAGACAATGCCATTTCATATCAATAAAATTCGCTATCAAAATATATAGGTCAAGGTAACCGCTTGTCTATTCATTCAGTATGTTTGAAATTTCTTAATTTTTAATTTTACATTTGCTTTGCCAAACTAGGGCCTGCATAATCATGTATACAATTTCTAGTATTACTGATCTTACTAGATTTCCTGTTGAAAGAATACAGGTGTGCTCGTAAATGCCAAAATGAAACCTTCGTGTAAATATATGTAACTTGCTGATTATTCATATAGATTATACCATTCACACTATACAGTCATGTAGTTGGACAGTAAGGTCGGAGATGTTTTGTTGTTTAATAATGTTAATACATTGGAATTTGGTTTTTATGCCCCCCTTCGAAGCAGAGATGGCATATTGGTTTGCACACGTCGGTCGGTCGGTATGTCCGTCGGTCCGTCCGTCAAGAACCCCTTCACCTATCATCCTCAAACTTGGTCCACACATTCATCTTGGGTAGCAGAGGAACCCTATTGATTTTGGGGTCACGGGGTCAAAGGTCAAGGTCACAGGGGGGCATAATGTTTTACAAACATCTCTTGTTTAAGATATAACTGAAGGTTCTGATTGATCCGTCTTTTACAATGTCTGTTTATCGTGTCTTGCTTTTGATATATCTTTATTCGTAGGAAAGCGGCATATTTTGTTATGATTCTTATTTGCTAGTTAGATCTATGTTCATGCTCAGACATCTGTGTTATTAGGTTATCCACTAGAACTGTTCTGATTGTTAAGATATAAACTGTTCTTTGGTAAAAAACTTTACATGCATTTCAATTCTGTTTCATACAGCGTTGTATGGTCACCTCGGGTGACTTGAACAAGTCATTTCATACGTGTTGGACTATATGCTCTCAAGAATTAGTCTCGGCATTATATTCATTACCCTGTTTTTTGTTTGCAGATGAAAACAAATGTTTAGTTTTATAGGAAGACAAGTGATGAGCGTAAAGTGAGATACAATGTATTATCCAGAATATTATATTCACATAAGTGTTCATTTTGTGATCTCTTTCTTGACGGTTTGCAGCGTAACTTTGTGTTTTTGTTGAAGAAGCTACTACAATCATATTTCTCCAAACGCTAGACATGTGTTATGTTCTAATGCATCTATATTTTGTAAAGTTTGATATTAT